>VDFB02281492.1:89286396-89593698 GCA_007258455.2 Sequoia sempervirens
ATCATTGAAAAACATCTATTAATCTTGTGTTTGAAGATTATTGTATTTTCTATGTAATTTGCAGCTTATTTCTCATTTGTACAAACTGTAAACAGTAGTACTGTTCCAGTTTTAATTGCTGCAATTTCTTTCTATATCTTCTCACATAAGTCCCCTGGATGGTTTACCGCCAGTGTGGTTAAATTGATTGTAATATCTTATACCCACTCATAGTGGTGAATCCCCACAGCATTGTGGATGCCCGCCGCAGCGGATGAATTGTTTTTTTTTTATTGTAATCTTTTCCCCCCACTGTTTGGTGGTAGTGTGGAATTGTTTCTCATGGCTGGTTATCCGCCTAACAGCTTATAATTTCAATTTCTTAGACTCCGTCATATGTTAGCACCTCGCCCTCAGTGGGATCTTGAGTGCACATTCTTGACGTTGAGTAGTTCTTCCATTCAAGTTCAATTTCTTCAATTCAAGTTCAGTAACTTCCATTCAAGTTCAGATTTTCAGTTGAGGCTAACGCTAATCCAATTCATCTATTGCTGGTTATTTTGTGTTAATTCTTCAAAAAAATTGGTTAGCATATTTCAGTGGTATCAGAGCAGAAGACCCTGCCATCCTGTGGCAAATTGCAGTAGTTAACTGATGAGTGAAAAAGACACTAGGCCATACACTAGAAGTCAGGCCAGAAATCAGCATCAGTTTCCGCCCGTTCCAGAGGCAGATACCTTCTCAGAAGTTCTAAGAGACCTTGGTAAAACAGTGGAAGGTTCTGATAATTCAGTGGAAGTGGTTGATCACACAACTGTCATAATGTCAGATTCAGTGAGAAGAGATAATGAAGAGAGGGATAGTGTGGAGAAGAAGTTTGACGGGATGATAGATATGATGTCCCGTTTATTATCCAAGTTGGATCAGCAAGCAGCTCAGAGTATTATTCAGCCCCAAAATAACTCAGCTGGAGAAAATAGTGGAGTAAATGGAAATAATAATAGTGGCAGTCCTGAGGTGAATACTAGAGACAGAATTGTAGGTCAGCATACTGCAATTCATAGTGGGTCATCCTCTAGACCCCTCTTTCCTGTTTTCACACCAAGGGAAGAGCAACAACCAGTTGAGGCTACTCCAAACTTTGTTGATGATGCTCGTCAAGCCTATATGGAGTATGTTTCTTTACCTCTTGACTTGAGAGGAGCTTGGACCTTTGATCAATTCATGAATCAAAGGAGTCGAAGAAATGGTGGTAGAAATGATCAACGTCCTCCTGCAGCCCCTAGAAATGATTTTTACCAAGCATTGGGAAAAATCACTATGGAACATTTTGATGGTGGTAACAAGTGTACAGCCAGGTCATGGGTGCAAAAGTTAGATAACTACCTCTCTCTTAGACCTATGCCGGAAGAAGATGCTATCAAATTTGCTACTTTGCATTTAGATGGCATAGCTCATGAATGGTGGACTCACGGTTTGGTCACTCTTGGCCATAACCTTATTCGCACATATGGAGAGTTTACAAATAAGCTGATTGAGAGATTTGACACCAAAGATCCGGAATTGAAATTTAGAGAATTGGCACAGTTGAAACAGCAAGGATCTTTAGAAAGTTATGTGGCTGATTTTCAGAGGTTGTCAGTAATGGTGCCCAACATTACTGAAAGAAGACTTGTAGTTCTTTTTGCTGAAGGTTTAATGGAGCCTTTGAAGGGTTGGGTCAAAGCATTTGATCCTCCAACATTGGATGAAGCTATCAAGAAAGCTAGGAGCATGGAATTGGCAGCCCCAAGGCCTAAATTTCACTCAAAACCATTCAGCCATAAGAAAGATAAAAAGCCTTCTTCAAATCTGCCCAAGAAGTTTCCACCAAGGCTGTCCGAAGAGCTCAAAGAATAGCTTAGAAAGGATGGAGTTTGTTTCACTTGTCGTGAGCCTTGGGTGAAAGGCCACCGTTGCTATGGAAGAGGCAAAGTAGTTCAAATGGAGGGCTATTCTGATTATGGATCAGAATCTGATTCGTCTGATCAGCAATACGAATCAGCAAGTAGTGAAGGTGAAGAAGTTCAAGAAGACAAGTCCGAAGAGGTTGGAGATAGTAGTGCTTTTGCACAACTATCCAGTTTTCAAAAGAATGAATCTTTTAGGGTTCATGGAGTTGTAAATTCACAAAGGATAGTTGCCCTAATTGATACTGGAGCAACTCACAATTTTATTGATGAAGGGCTAGTTGCTAGAAAAGGTTTAAAGATTGAAAATTTTGATGGTTTCAAAGTAATGGTTGCGGATGGTTTCACTATGTCTTGCACAAGGAGAATTCCTAATCTATCTTTGCAATTAGGGAATCATGAAATTAAGGATGATTTTTATGTGGTGGGTATAGGAGACACTAATGTTGTGTTGGGCATACAATGGCTGCGATCTCTTGGTGAGATCACATTGAATTTGCAAACCATGGAGCTGAAATTTCAATCTAATGGAAGGAAGGTTGTTTTAAGAGGGATGTCAAATGGAGGCCCTCGAATTGTGTCTTTGAAAAGGATGGAAAGGCTGATCCGCCATGATCAGGTTGAATGGGCTGCTGAATGTATGGTTTTACCAGCTGATCCGGTTAAGGAAAAAAGGCAATATCATCCTGATATTCAAGCCTTACTTTCAAAGAAAAGTAAAGTCTTTGGAAGCTTACCTCCTAGAAGACCTCCTGAAAGAGGTTCTGAGCATGTGATTGAGTTAGAAGAAGGAGCAAAACCAGTCATTACTACACCTTACCGCTATCCAAAGAGGCAGAAAGATGAAATTGAAAAAGCCATCAAGGAGCTGTTGGAAAGTGGTTTTATTAGACCAAGCAAGAGTCCATTTGCTTCAGCAGTAGTGCTGGTCAAAAAGAAAGATGGTACAATGCGTATGTGTGTTGACTATCGCGCATTAAATCAAAAAACCATCAAGAATAGATATCCTATCCCTAGGATTGATGAGCTTATTGATGAGCTCCATGGGGCAATGTTCTTCTCAAAGATTGATCTTCGTTCGGGCTATCACCAAATCAGAATGAGGGAGGAGGATATAGAAAAGACAGCGTTTAGATGCCACTTTGGGCATTTTGAATTTCTTGTCATGCCTTTTGGTTTGACAAATGCACCAGCCACATTCCAATCTTGTATGAACAAGATTTTTAGACAGCAGTTGAGGAAGTTTGTGTTCATCTTCTTCGACGATATTCTCATATTCAGTAAGTCATGGGAAGAGCACCTTAAGCATTTGGAAGAAGTGCTTAACATTTTAGAGGCGGAATGTTTATTCGCCAAAGAATCAAAGTGTGAGTTTGGGTTGGAAGAACTTTTATACCTTGGCCACATTATCAGTTCAAAAGGGGTGAAAGTGGATCCAGAAAAGATAAGGGCCATTCTTGATTGGCCAACTCCTAAGACTATTTCTCATTTGAGAGGGTTTTTAGGGTTATGTGGATTTTATAGAAGATTTGTAAAAGGCTATTCTCACCAAGCAGCACCTTTGACAGATCTTACAAAGAAAGGAGCTTTCCTTTGGACTAAGCAAGCACAAGAGGTTTTTGATAAGTTTAAACAAATCATGAGTTCGTGTCCTATGTTGGCACTTCCGGATTTTTCAAAACCTTTTGAATTACAATGTGATGCTTCAGGAGAAGGAGTTGGAGCTGTCCTAATGCAAGACAAACATCCTATTGTCTTCGAGAGCAGAAAGTTGAGAGGGGCAGAAAAAACTTACTCTATTTATGACAAAAAGATGCTTGCCATCATGCATGCTTTGTCTAAATTCCGTCAATACTTGGTGGGAAGTAAATTTGTTGTTAAGACTGATCACAACAGTCTTAAACATTTTATGCGCCAAAAGGAATTGAATGAAAGGCAGCAAAAATGGGTAAGTAAACTCCAAGCATATGACTTTGACATTGAATATGTCAAAGGAAAAAATAATATAGTTGTTGATGCTCTCTCTAGAAGGCCTCATTTGCAATCAATTTGTGAGTTATCAGCTGATTGGAAAGAATTAATTGCTACTGATTATGTTAAAAATCAGTTTGCAACCAACTTGTTAGAAGGTCATTTGGTTGATGAAAGGTATAAGTTGGTTGATGGATTAATTTATTACAAAGATAGAATCTTTTTAGTGCAAGAATCTAAGCTTAAGAAAAAGATTCTACAATCTTTTCATGATGTTCCCCTTGCTGGTCATCAAGGGATTTTCAAGACCTATAAGCAGATTCGTGAAAGATTCACTTGGAAAGGTTTGAAAGATGAAGTCTTGAATTATATTAGGGAGTGTCCTATTTGTCAAAGGAATAAAAATGAACACTCTTTTCCTGCTGGTCTGCTTCAGCCCTTACCTATTCCAAATCAGAAGTGGGAGAGTATTGCCATGGACTTTATCACTGGGTTGCCCAAGGTGCAAGGACGTGATTGTATATTTGTTGTGGTTGATAGACTAACAAAATTTGCTCATTTCTTTGCTGTTACCACTTCATTTACAGCAGCTCAAGTGGCTGAGTTGTTTTTTAGAGAGGTGTTCCGTGTGCATGGGTTGCCTAAAACAATTGTCAGTGATAGGGACAGCAAGTTCCTAAGTGTTTTTTGGCAGGAGATCTTCAGATTGAGTGGGACAGTGCTTACTCCAAGCACAAGTTATCACCCACAAACAGATTGGCAATCAGAAATTGTTAACAAGTGGTTAGAGGGCTACCTAAGGAACTATGTTTCAGGACAGCAGCGAGCTTGGATTAAATGGCTTCATTTAGGAGAGTATTGTTACAACTCTTCTTATCACATGTCAATTAAGATGTCTCCTTTTAAGGCACTTTATGGTTATGAGGCTACTAATTTTGTTGATTTAGTGTTTGGTGATAGTAGAGCTCCACAAGCACTGGATATGTTACAACAAAGCCAAGACATCTTGAAATCTCTCAAGGAAAATCTGCAACAAGCTCAAAACCAACAGAAGTTATACGCTGATCAGCAGCGTGTTGAAAGGTCTTTTGGAGTTGGGGACATGGTCTATTTGAGGCTTCAGCCATACAGACAATCTTCTCTCAAGAAGAGTGGTGCAGAAAAGTTGAAGCCACGCTTTTATGGTCCTTTCAAAATCACCAAAAGGATTGGTGAAGTTGCTTATGAGTTGGAACTTCCAACTGAAAGCAAAATACATAATGTTTTTCATGTGTCTCGCCTCAAGAAGGCAATTGGACACAATGTGGTAGCTACATCAGAATTACCTCCATTGGATGAGGAAGATCAGTTAGTGTTGATTCTAGAAGAAATCCTTGATACTAGAGAACGTTCTTTGAGAAGAAGGACAATCAAAGAATATTTGGTTAGATGGAGGAATTTGCCTATTGAAGATGCTACGTGGGAAGGTGAACATATTTTGTTGCATCCATCTTTGCAGTTGCTTGAGGACAAGCAATTTTGAGGAGGGCGGACTGTAATGTCCCCTTCTCATCAGTGATCAGCATAGCCATTCATCAGTCTATTCTGGAACCCGTAGACTGGAATGAGGTGAAAATTAGGGTTTCTTGGGCTTGGAGTTTTGTGGCATTTCATATTATTTACTATTTTTAGTAAATGCTAGTTGTGGTAGTTGCAGTTGTCTATTCTTAATCCTTAGCAGTTGGAGCGGTTGTTATATTTTGGTTTGGTCTTCAGTTGGCAAAAATATTAAATTAATGGTATTTTGTTCTATTTCACTGTTGACCCCCACCTTGGCCTAAGGAGTTAAGTTGTTTTAAAGTGGGGCCATGAAGGGTACGCCCTCATCAAAAGTTTAATTATTCTTTATTTCAAATATTTCCTTATCTTGAAAGTGGACGCCACTTTTATTATTTTGAATAAAGTGTAATGTTTGAAGGCCTTTTGGGACGCCACTTGAGAAGTTGACTGGTCTTTGAGAATTGGAAGAGTCTCTTGTGTCTTTTGAGCTGCTTCTCAGGCAATTGAAGAGTCTTGATGAGTTCTTATTTATTGAAGGTCTTTGCTCCAGCATTTCATCCATGAAAATTATGCTAAAGTTATGCTGTCGAAATGACAATTGATATATTGCTTCGAGGAAGTCTACCTCCTAGCCTCTCATCCAATTTCGTGTTTGCAATATAACACCTAGTTGGCTACATTGCTGCTTCTCAACATCAGACTAGCAGATTGAGCATCAAATATTGAAGATTTTGGAGTTTTTTTCATAGTTCTGGTTTTCTGGTTCTTACTCAGCTGAAGCTGATTTTTGTTCATAGCAATTGGAGGGATTTTATTTTCATTCTGGGTATTTGAGCAATCAACTTGTTGACTCTAGGCACCATATTCCTCAAAGACTTGGAATTTAATTTCAAGTAATTATTTTATTCTTGCAAAATCGAACTTTCAAGGAGGCCGTACTTTTTAGCTGCATTGGGAATTGTGCCAAAAATAAATGAACGTGTTTTGCTGCTGTTTCTTCCTCCTGGTTTGGTCGCCTATCTTCTGAGAATCATTTGCAACAAATTTCACGTCATTCGGAGAAGAATTGAGTGAGTTAGGATCATTTCATTGAGTCTCACAGTTGTAGATTGATATTTCCAGTTTACTGTTTTTATATCAGATTGTTGAAGTTCTGATTTCTAATTCATTAGCAGCTGTTAGAGAGTTAAAATATCATTGAAAAACATTTATTAATCTTGTGTATGAAGATTACTATATTTCCTATGTAATTTGCAGCTTATTTCTTATTGTACAAACTGTAAACAGTAGTACTGTTCCAGTTTAATTTGCTGCAATTTCTTTCTGTATCTTCTCACATAAGTCCCCTGGATGGTTTACCGCCAGTGAGGTTAAATTGATTGTAATATCTTATACCCACTCATAGTGGTGAATCCCCACAGCATTGTGGATGCCCGCCGCAGCGGATGAATTGCTTTTTATTGTAATCTTTTCCCCCCACTGTTTGGTGGTAGTGTGGAATTGTTTCTCATGGCTGGTTATCCGCCTAACAGTTTATAATCTCAATTTCTTAGACTCCGTCATATGTTAGCACCTCGCCCTCAGTGGGATCTTGAGTGCACATTCTTGACGTTGAGTAGTTCTTCCATTCAAGTTCAATTTCTTCAATTCAAGTTCAGTAACTTCCATTCAAGTTCAGATTTTCAGTTGAGGCTAACGCTAATCCAATTCATCTATTGCTGGTTATTTTGTGTTAATTCTTCAAAAAAATTGGTTAGCATATTTCAAAGTTACCCCCTGAATTTGGCAAACTTATCCAGGCTCAGAGGCTTGGTGAGAATATCTACAGTCTGATCTGTTATTGGAACATACTGTAGCTGAACTGATCCGTCTTCTACCAGCTTGCAGATGTAGTGACAATGAAGCTCAACATGCTTGGTACGTTCATGGAAGACTAGATTTTTGGCTAGTTTGAGCACCCCTTGATTATCAGTGTACAAGGGAGAAGGACCTACTTGTGACATTTGCATGTCAGACAGCATCCTGCAAAGCCAAACTACCTCACATGCTACCTTAACTGTTCCCCGATATTCTGCTTCAGTCGAGGAAAGAGCCACTGCCTGTTGCTTCTTGTTGGTCCATGTTACAACACCTGTACCCAAATTGAATACATACCCAGAAGTAGATTTTCTGTCATCCACTGAACTTGCCCAATCTGAGTTTGTATAACCAATCAGCTTTGGAGCCTTGCATCTACCATACAGAATGCCATAATATGAAGTGCCCTTCACATATCTCAGCACTCGCTTCACTGCAACCCAATGATCAACTTTTGGAGCTGTCATGAAGTGAGAAATGTAGCTCACGGCAAAACTGATATCAGGTCTAGTGGCAATGAGGTAGATGAGGCTGCCCACTAGTTGCCTGAATGTTGTCTCATTTACTGCAAGTGAACCAGATTTGGCTTATAACTTTAGCCCCTTCTCCATAGGTGTGGAGGCAGGTTTGCAATCCTGCATCTGAAATTTGTCAAGCAAACTTTGGGCATATTTAGACTGACATAAAAATGCTACCAGTGGTCTACCAAACCTCAATACCCAAACAATAATGGAGAAGCCCGAAATCTGTCATGTCAAAAGCCTGACACAAATCCTGTTTGATTGCTGCAATCAAATTTGTTGAACTACTAGTAATGATCAAGTCATCAAAATAGACAACAAGAAACAAAAGATCATCACCAGAGTGCTTGACATACAAATTAGAGTCAGAATGGCTGCATTGAAAACCATGATCAACCAAGTACTAATCAATCTTGATGTACCATGCACAAGGAGCCTGTTTCAATCCATAGAGTGCTTTGACCAGTCTACAAACCTGATGTTCTTTTCCAACAACCTTGAAACCAGGAGGCTGCGTCATATAGACTTCTTCCTGCAACTCACCATTGAGAAAGGCACTCTTGACATCCATCCGATGAACTGTCCATCCAAACTGGGCTGGAATAGCGAGAAGACGAATTGTGCTCATCTTGGCAGTAGGAGCAAAAGTCTCCTCATAATCAATGCCCTCCCGTTGTGTGAATCCTCGAGCGACCAATCTGGCCTTGTATTTATCCAGAGTACCATCGGCATGATACTTGACCTTATAAACCCATTTACAATTGATAAGTTTCTTCCCAGGAGGAAGATCAAAAAGAACCCAAGTGTGATTCTTCACAAGACTATGGTATTCTGTCTCCATAGCCTTTTCCCACTCTGGAATTCCTTTAGCCTCTAAATATATTTGAGGCTCATGTTGGCCATAAGAGCAAAATTGACTGTGTTTTGATGCTTGCTCTTTCTACGAGTTGATCTTCCCTCAATGAGTTCATCATCATGAAGATCTCATATAGTCTTAGCCCACCACTTAGGCTAAAGGGTAGAAGTACCAACATCTAGGATAGGAGAAACAGCAACTCCTGGGGAAGCTCAAACAAAATCATCTGGATGTGATTCCTGAGGAAATTCAGGTGGTGCTATATCATGACTGGTAGACTCCTCATCTTTAGAATTAGGATGATCTGAAGCCCTCCCATTAGGGGAACCAAGAGGAAGACGAACACCCTCATCAGAAGCCGTGACAGGCTGATCCTCAGGACTGGTAGTAGGAAGAAAGGGACCAGTAGTCTCATCAACTACAACATCACGACTGAATATGAGACGATCTGTCTCCACATCAATCAACCTGTATGCCTTGTGATTGTTGTTGTAAACTGTAAACATAAGTTGTTGGCTTTTGGAGTCCAGCTTGGCACGCTTGGCATCTGGAATCCAGACATGAGTTGTAGAACCAAAGACTTTCAGATGGCCCACCTTAGGCTTACGTCCTGACCAGGCTTGTTCAGGAGTCATCTTCTTAACGGCCTGTGTAGGTGACTGATTTAGGAGGTAGACTGCAGTATGAACTGCTTCAGCCTAGTATTTTTTAGGGACATTTCTATACTCCATCATAGAACGAGCCATTTCAGTAATGGTGTGATTCCTACGTTCAACGACACCATTCTGCTGAGGGGTGTATGGTGTGGTGAGTTGGCACTTAATGCCATGTGTAGCACAAAAAGTAGAAAAGTCAACTGAACAAAACTCCCCCCCATTATCTAACCTTACAGTGACAATCTGAGAACCTGATTCTTTCTCAACTAAGGCCTTATACTGCTGAAATGTACTGAACACATCTGATTTATGTTTCAAAAAATACACCCACATTTTTCTACTAAAATCATCAACAAATAATAAAAAGTACCTGGACCCAGTAACAGATGGAGTGTTCATTGGTCCACATACATCAACGTGAACCAATTGAAGTAGTTTGGAGGCTTGCCAAGAATCACCATCCAAGAATGGTGTCCGATGCTGCTTCCCAACTTGACAAGCTCCACAAACTCCATGATTTTGAGTTTGGATCTCAGGTAGACCAGTAGACCAGCAACCAAACCCTCCTAAGACAATTGAGAGAGATAGTGCACATTCAAGTGCCCATAACGTTGATGCCAAAGTTTGCTAATGGAAGTACTCCTGGCTGCCAGAGTGTGCTCCTAAGAATCACCGGAATCAGCAAGTCTATACAGACCATGATCCTCAAGTCCCATAGCGATTGTAGTACGAGTCTCCCTATCAACAATGTTGCAGGTTGACGAATTGAAAACAACATCCAACTGGGGAGAATGCTTCATGATCAAGGTGATGGAGAGAAGATTATGTTCCATGCCTGGAACATAGTAGACATCGAGAAATATTAAATTTCTCCCTCCAGAGTGAATCTGAAAATTTCCCTTACCGGCAACTCTATACTCTTCGCCTCCTCCAAAGATCACTGAATCAGTAAATGGTTCATATTTGGTGAACCAATCTCGACGATGAGTAAAATGCCGAGAAGCCCCTGAATCAATATACCAGGCAAAAGATTTTACTGGATCTGCAGTTCTTTCGGCCATAAAAGCATAGAATGCAGATTCTTTATGTTCAAAGTGCTTTGCGACATTTGCCTTTTGTTGAGACCCTCCCTGCTTCTTTTGCTCAGAAGCCAATCGAACCCGACAATTAGCCTTCATATGACCATACTTATGACAATAATTACACTGAACGTTCTTTTTCTTGTTGCTGTCCTATGAAGAAACAGAGCCTTTCGGCTGAGAAGATTGCGCCTTCCCTTTGTTCTTAGCAGAAGATTTGGCAGAGAACGCTTGCTCTGTGGAGGACGAAATGGCACTACTCCCAAATTGTTGTCTCCATCGATCCTACTACAAGAGCTTGTTACAAAGATCGGGAAATTTCAAATCAACATTTGTGGAAGTAATATTCAACGTTTCAATGAAATGCTCATAAGATTTTGGCAAAAACTGTTGGCAAGATATTTTCTTGTGAAGGTTTAAGATTGGAAGTAGAAGCTACTTCCTTTGCTTTTGTATTCAAATTCTGCTTTTCCTCTTCCTCCTTCTGTGCTTTGAAATGCTGAGCACGTGTGAACACAGGTGAGGTGATATTTTCATGATTCACTGCGAAAGAAAAACGACGGGATTCTTCTTCTTTATTAACGGGTTCTCGATCAAAATATCCCGTTGCAGAGTCGCCATCAAACTCGTCTGTCTGTGAAGAGACGACGTTTGAACTGGAAGGTATGAAGTCTGAACTAGGAGCAGAATCAGCAAATCCCATGAGCTGATCATTCTTTGATTTTCCGGGCAAGTAGCCCCGGTGTGCTCTGTTGAATCATGGAACGTGCAAAAGACCGTAGCCTTCTCAGCTTCATTATTTTGTCTTGGTTGTCCTTGCGGAAACTTTGACTTAAAATTATTGTACAGCTGAAAATTATTCCTTCTCGGCTGGTACGTTGGTTGTGATTAAAAAAATGGTGGTGAGGGCAAAGCTGGTTGCCCTTGAGGTGGTGACTGTCTCTTTAATATCGTCACCTCATTTGCTACCTTTTGTAGCAACGGATCAGCCGACGCTTGCACGAGCGGCCTAATCGAAAATTCTTTCATCTTGCCAGTTGTAATCATGTTATCTTCAAGCTTGATTGCTTCCTCCTGAAGGTGTTGTAGATCATCTTCTTCGCTTATCTTCAAGAAAAAGGCAATTTATGACAGCAACGCGTTGATGAAAGAACTCATCAAAATCTCATCAGATGGATTCAAAGTGTGAGAAAGACGTGTAACAAGACGATTAAACCTTGCCATGAATTCCCTCATCGGTTCATGCTTTTCCATCTTTGAATTTGAGAGTTGTGCAAATAATCTATGATTGTCCTCGGCAGGCTTGAATCTTGCCAAGAACTTCTCGCTCATGACGGCCCAACTGGTGATAATTCCTGGCTCAAGATTATTGAACCAATCTACTGCATTGTTCTCAAGAGTCTCTACGAAAAGACGAATGGCGATGTCTTCACGCGCAACATGCAAAACGGAACAAGCCGCCGTGAATGTTGATAGATGTTCATCTGGATGTTTGGAACCATCGCCATGAAATCTCGGGAAAAACTTGCGTGATCCTTTGGGCAATTCATGATGTCCTGGTAGAGCCAACGGTCCAATATTGTCGCCCCAAGGCAAAGGGGCTGGACGTCTTGCGTTTCTTCCATTACGACCGTTGTGATCATCACCATTGTTGTTATTACGATCACCCATCTCTACAGTTGGAGTGGGAGTTTCTTCTTCAAAAATTTATGATTCAGTAAACTGATTAGAAGCTTCTTCAAAAACAGGATCTGGCTGAATGGGAGGATTACCTCTCCTTCTTCTAATATAAACTCTGTACGCCAGGATGCTTAATTCCACGCGGGAGGTGGCAAAACTGGTCTACCTGCTGCAAGATCTGCTTTTTCTTCTTCTTTATCCAGAGTTGTAGCTGCGTTTCTCCACTGAGTGGTAGATGTATGATTTTCAAAAATAAACGTGCGCAAGCTACTAATAATATTTGATTGTTCTGCTTCGATGAAGACTGAATTCGGCTGAATAACAGGCAGACTTAGTGCTGGTTGTAATACAGGAGCAGTAGGACGCCAGATAGTCATAACTGTGACGTGAAGTTTTCGAGCCCATTGTTCGACCAATCGCCTCCAACTGATCACAAATGTCCTTAATCTTTGTCAGATGTTCTTGTAAGGACATTTCCTCCTCCATCATGATGGAAAAGAGCATGTTCTTGAGAAAGAACACTCTGCTCTTGTCGGAGGTTTCACGGTCCTTCAAATGATCCCAAAACACTTTGCTCTTGTCAGAGGTTTTATGGTCCTTCAAATGATCCCAAATTTCCATAGTAGTTTTGCCAAACAGTACTTGAGGTAGCTGCTCATCTGTAACTGAGAGTTTGATGAGCATGACTGCTTCCCGGTTGCGTTCATCCCATTTGTCATGGTCCTTTCTGGCTACAGTGGGACAAGTTGAGTTCCCCAAAACAACCTGATCAAGGCAACGATATTCAAAGATCGTAAGCATGCACTACTTCCAGGTGTTATAATTTTTTCCATTGAATTTTTGACTGCTTTCAAGCATAATATTTGTTAGAGATGCCATTTTGCACGCTTCCCAAGGCACTAAGAGCAAAGACAGAATGCTTCAAATTTAAAATCTGTTGCACTAATCCCAATGTGCTAAGCAGAAATGTCAAGGCAAAGATCGCTGAAAAACCCAAAAAAATTTCTTAATACCCAAAAAATTTCAACAGCACCCACATGCACAAATTTCGAGGTAAAATTTTCGAAAGACCCAGAAAATTTCGTCAAAGACCTAGAAATCTTCGCAAAAAACCCACAAAGAATATGAAGGTAGAATTTGAATCCGGCCAAAAATTAGAGGTTTTTCTTTAATAAAAACCCTAGGTCAGCTAATAAAGGCACCCAGAAATTTGCTCTGGCCGCATAAAATACTGAGGGTTAAAAGAAAACCCTAGCCACCAGAAAAAAATTTCCTTAAAAGACCTAGTCGCAAGCAAAGAAAGACCATAAAATGGTCATGAGAGGACAAAATCCCGTCACTGTATACATAGACCCGTCGCGCGGGTTACAAACACACAGGAAAGTAGAGGTCACGCACAAAGAAAAACCATCGCGGGTCACAGGAAAAAACGCAAAAAAAACGCCAACAAATTCGTTGAATAACTCAAAACTCCACCCGAAACAAACACCAGAAGAGTCGTTGGACTTAGATAACACAAGACGCGAGCATACAGAAGGTCATCCGTGGGCACAAAGACTTGAGAAAGACGTGTCAACAGCAGGAAAAGAAAACAAGGGCTTCAAGGACCAGGTCACGCCGTCCAAAGAAATGGACACAGCAGTTGCAAAGATCGCGGGTCGTGTGGCGCCCGCAAACAAAGAAAAATAAAAAACAACCTCAATTTTTTCAAAAAACAAATCTCATGTGATTTTAAATCACGAATTACAGACCAAAAATCCGCCCCAGATTATCATCGCTCTAATACCATGTTCGGAAAAGAAGTGGTAAAATTGCATTAACAAAAAAAAGATTACAAAATAAAGCAGTTACATAGCACTGTAGACATTAATGAGTCTAGCTACTTCAACCTACTAACTACTGTAGAAACAGTATATAATTGACCATTAAATATAGAGATATAACAATATTCTAACAGAATGTTTAAAGTGCCCTACAAAATTCAATCCCCATTTTTCAAACAACTATTATTGTAGTGTTGTTTGTAAAGGCTGACCATTTTCCTTCACCGATCGCCTTGTCCTTTTACATGTGTCAGGGAACTTTACCAATTCTAAACAATACTGATTTGATGATTGACCACCACAAACCAGCTAAGAGAATCTCATGAGCTTTGTTTCCATTAAGTAATTTTCCACTTGATTTTCTTTCCTATGCATAAGATATCATGTACTTTTTCAAACACATCATCTTACCATTTGATTTTCTCCCGAATTAAAAATTATCCTTCTACTTTTTACAAGAGGAATTTTAGGCAAGAAATTTCTCGTAGATAAATATTCAATAACATCTTTACCATTTAGATGGATACAAAACACAACAAAAGCTAAAACCAATAATTTGGATTGTTGTCACTAAACCCCTTCATTAGTTCACCAGTCTTTATTCAAGATAAATAATTGGCAATATGTAATGTCCCCATTTTAGCTCTACATTCTTCAATGGGATTTAGCCTATTTCCGGAAACCTGTAGACTAAGCAAAAATGGAAATTAGGGTTTCCTATTTTATAGGAGGTTTCGGATGCAGTTTTGAAGGCTCGCATGCAGGAGTTTGGAAGTGAACTTTAGGGAGCTTTCTAGGTTTTTGGAGAGCTTCAAGATGTGGTGGAATGCATGTTATGAAAATGACATGCATTTCTAGCAGATACCTTGCATGCAAGAAAGGTTTCTAGGTTTTTCTGGGTTTTCAGAGAGCTTCAAAATGGTATAACATGCATCTCCATCTGACAACCTTTCCAGGCACTTACTAATTTTAGTAAGTCATGACAGCTACCCAGTTTGTGCTCAAAAGGCGTTTGGGAACACTTAATATTTATAGCAATTTGCTATTTTTAGTAAGTTCTATTTATGGCAATGTCATCTTAGCAGCAGCTCAATCATCTCCAACTCCTCTTTCCATTTTTTGGCAATGAGGCAGTTCAGTTTGGGCGTTGGCTTCTTCTTTCCCCTTGGAGCTAAGTTTCAATACTTAGTCATTTTTCAATGTTGCTTTTTGGACCCCGGTGCCTAGGTGATCAACTTCAAGTTGTTTTTAAAAGGGGGACTTGCTTTGGACGCCTTAAGTGATGAAGTTTAATATTTTTATAAGGTTATATTATTTACCCGGTCTTGGACGCGTAAGTGAAAAAGTTTATTATTTTCAAAAGTTAAAGTAAATGAAATCTACCTTGGATGCCTAGGGAGAGAAATGAAAAAGGTAATTAATATTTCATTTGCAAAATTGAAAAAGGCGGTGTCCCTTGTGGAAGCTGAATGGTTCTTTTCTTGGAGGTTACAAAGATGATTCAAATGCCAAGAAGAAGTCTATTTATTTGTGCCTTGCTCCTTCATTCATATCTTTTGGAAAATTCATAATGTTATGCTGTTGAACTGAGTTCAAACTTTGCTATGAGGGTTCCCTGCCTTCTAGCTTTCTATACCATTCTTCGGGCCTGAAACTATGGCTTCCTAGATGGTGACTGAAGAACATGCTTCATTCAGGAGTGTGGATAGAGCTTAATTTCTAATTTACTACAGGCAGGTTGCTGTTGTATAATTTGTTTGTACTACTGAAGAAGTGGATGGCTGAAGCAAATTTCTGTTCATAGCTTCGCCCCTGATTTTTATTTGGTTTTGGGTACTGGCCCATGTTGTTTCTTTGTGGAGGGCGCCCAGTCTTGCAAAGAATTAGATTTATTGAGTTTTTGATTTTCTAGAGGAGATCAACCCTTCTTGAAGGTTATACCATCTCTAGCAGGTTGCATTGGGATTTGTGCTAATTTATTACTGCTGTTTTGGCACGTTTTGAACATTGGAAATGGGACGCCATGATTAGAGGCTTCAATTGACTAATGAATGAAGTCTCTCCAAGCTCTATGTGAAGAGCTACGTCCATTCTGGTGAAATTCTAACTTGCTGGTCTGATTTCTATGTTTTACTATTTCTCATCAGACTTGAAATAATTCTGATTTTCGGATTTTAAGAGGCTAAAATCTGATTGTAAATATTGTATAGAGTTGAGGATAATATCCTTAATCATTGGTTATGTTTGGCCTTCATTTTAATATGTTTTGCAGCTGAAAATTCATTTATTGTAAGGCCGGTTAGTAGTACTAATAGTCATCTATTTATTTGTTGCCATTAAGTTTTGTATTTAACTCCTACTGGATAAGGGGTTGAAGCTTTTTATTTTTAGCACATTGTGTTTAATAAATTCCCCCCACTGAACAAGTAGTAGTGAGGATTAAATGGTCAGCTTGCTGCCTTATAATTGTAATATCTTCGCTCCCGCTGAATAAGTGGTTGAGCTCATGGTCGGTTATCCACCTACTTTGTATTTCCAGCAATTTACTTTCCATCCATGGCTGGCTAGCTGCCTAGCAAGCATTGTAATTTCATTTTCCAATTGCTAACGATCCTCGGCACCGTATGCTCTCACCTCACCCACATTTGGGATCTTGACGATCAAAAGGTGAAGAGTTACTTTTCAAACTGGTTATTATTTGGAGCTAACACTAACGGTGGTGTTTGGTGCTAATTAAAATCGAAAACATTAAGGGGGAATATTACAGTGGTATCAGAGCCAATTTTCCTGCCATCCTGTGAGTTCAGTGTTTCAATTGTCAGATGTGTGACAGGGAAAACCGATACTACATCAAAGGTTAGAACATAACTCAATTTCATTTTTCAGAAGTTCCTAAAGATGATACATATTCTAAAGTTTAGAAGTCGTGAGCTATCTGATTTAATAATGGCTTCTGAAGATGAAAAGAGTTTTGCAAGGTCACTTCACATCACAAGAACAAGGCTCATTAAAGAATGTCAGACAAGGGAAGAAGAAGTGAGAATACTTCTTACGTTGGAACAATGTTTGAGCCAGGTGAAGTAGTCACCTTCAGGGTTAATTAAAATAGCATTGACGCCTACAAAGACCTCTCTAAAACATCCTTATTGGTTGAGGCATCCAGATGAAGAAATCAATTTGTTGGTTACTTCATGCCTCAGTGAAGTGATGAGAATTTTGGCACCCTTGGTGCCCTATGATGATAAAACTATGAAGAGAGTTCTTCATAAGATCGTGGAAAGCTTTCAAGATCTTGATAAAACTAATAGCAATCAGTACTCCAAAAGAGCTACTACACTGAAGATTTTTTCAGAACTCAAAACAAGTATGTTGCTAGTAGATTTGGGTATGCAAGATCGAATATATTATTTAATCCATTACCTCTTCATTTCAACTTGGGGTGAACAAGAGGAGGATATAGTTGCAGCAATGAGAAAATTTTAGTTTTAACTATCAATGAGATGGATGACATTCCAAGATCTGTCTTATCTTTTCTGCTAAGCATTCATGAACAAGAAGGAAAGAATTCTTCGACTGCTGGTATGTTGATCAAAGATTTGTTCAATCAATGTGAGGGAAAATTGAAGCCTCGCTTGAAGAAGACGGAGCAAATAAATGAAGTGGTCATTAACACAAAAGACGGGAATAAAATGTTGTTTCTCAATGATTCTATGGCTGTTTCTCAATGATTCTATGGCAGTTTCTCAAGATGTACCTATTGATATGCTTTTGTCTGCACATGCTAAGGATGAGTGCAATAAGGCAACATCAGTTTTGAATATACATGAAGAATCTATGACAAGTAATCAAGATGACCTCCTTGGTATACTTGTGACAAATAATGAAGAAATCAGTAATATACCTTCACATGATGGGCTTATTGAAGGAAAGAAGGATAGAATCTTCAAACCAGCTAACAGTGATGATTCCTTACTCCATTATAATAATGGAGATTTAGGTGGTTTTGAGTTTGATCATCAAACTAAGTTCTTGGAAAAAGATATTTGTGAAGATATCAGTTTTGAAGAGTTGGGAGGTGTCTCATTCAAAGAGTCACCACTCCAAGAGAAGTATGAAGGGCATTTTCCTTTTGATCAAAATAATCAGCCCTTTAGCATTTGGGATTCGGGTGTGAAGGTGCCTAATGTTGACAAGGAACCTGTATGAGATAAATTTCCCTTTGATCCCAATAAAGTACAAAATTTAGATTTCACTGCAAGCTTTGAGAGGGCTTTTGGAGGAGAAGATGTCTTTGACAAAGTAGCTTGCATGAAAAGCCCCATAATGACCATTTTAAGATGGTTGCAGCCACTAAGGAAGAGTTTGTTGCTACTAAAACTTTCAGGACTACAATCAATAATGACTCATTGATCAAGTTGGGAGCTTCTTTAACATATAATCAAGGAGACAGTGAAGGGGAAATAGAACTAGAAGACCACAGGACCCTTGCTAATGAAAATTTTTAAAAAGTTCTCAAATTCAAATCAGATTTACCTCATCATGAAGCTGATTGTAAACAAAGGCCCGAAGAATTAGTAGAATTTGATCCTCTTCATGACCTTGAGTATTTTCAGTTGGTGAATGGTGAAAGACAAGAGTCTTGGAGCAGCTATGAGGGCAGCGAAGACAAAAAACAAAGTTCTAATTTTGATATGCAGTTCACCATCCTCGCACATTTATGAGTGGGAAAGTCAATTCTTGATATCCATTGAAGATGAGGTGCGAGCCCTATTGTAAGAGTCCAGGGGACTCTCTACCCAAACCCTAACTAAAGATACTGGTTTTTGAGAGTTTTGTGTTTTTTTGTGTTTTTGAGGTTTTTGCATTGAACATGAAAAGCTGCGATTTTACTATAAAAATGCTAAAAAATTCACAATAAATCTAAAAGCGATGAATAAGCTTTGATATTGCTCAGAGAAGGTAGGCGCATATGTTTATTGAATATCCAGAGCATTTACAATATCAAAAATTGACATATGAATGAAATATGAATTTTATTTTCAAAAACCTGATTTCCCTTACAGGCGCCAAAATAACAGAGAAGAATGGTACGGCTGAAAGAATAGATGAATCCCCAGACTCTGAAAGCACTGCAAAGACTCCAGATAGCCTAGGCGCACAAGATCCCTCTGCCAGAGACTAAAAGATGAAGGTGTATCTTCCTGGACAGAGAAGTACGGCCTTGCTGGTACAACAGTACGGCCTGTACAGCAGCAGCAATAATTATAGTACGGCCTTTGAAATAAGTGTCAGATCTCCGGTGAATGAACTCTGGAATAGTCACCCCTATTTACTGATGAATAAACTCTGTAAAACCCTATCTGAATCGATCAATGAATCCAACTACAACTTCTGAGTGAAGCTACCAAGTAGACAATCTTCAACTGGTATTACACAGTCTCAGTATGCCAGATTCTGAAGAGGTATCATTCTCCACAATCGTTCGTCTGCTGAAACCCTAGGTTTTGCAAACTTCAATGCTCAGAGCAAATACAAGACAAATTGAATAATCAAATCATAAGAGTTCGATTTGTCTCGTTCCTGTGAATATATAGCTTCCTTGAAAATTCGACCCAATGACTCTTTTTAATAATCATTTAATTAAATGATTAAATTCGCCCTTTAGACTTAGGAGAAAAACATTAAATAATTGGCACCATCATTAATGAATAATCACTTATTCATTATATTAATTTTTTCCACTTTATTATAAAGTATAATAAATACTTTATAATACGCCTTTATTTAAATATTTAAATAAATTAATAAAGTGACTTTAATATAAAGTCAAAATTATTAATTATTCAATAAATCATTAAATACTCCGTTACTTCTCCATCTGACTGTCAAACTGATGAACTGGGTCGACTCTGAGCTAACAGCTGAACCAGGTGCCCTGCCCAAAATAGCAGCTTCCGCCTGACTGACTTTCTAAAAATAGAAAGTCTTTGAAAAACCACTCTGAAGGATTCTGCGAAGGCCCAACCTGAAACAACTGCAACAATGAAGCTCCAAAACACTGGGTAACTGCCTCAATTGATCCTCTGCACACATCTGTCAGCCTACGAGGATCGAAATAATAGGCTAACCACGTAACCAGCTGCGCTGACTAGGATGGGGACATCACACCTATTCAAAATTGACCACTCACATAGTTTGATTAAAGAGAGTCTGGAAGGAGTTAGGGTTGGAGCCACTCTCTTTAATCTGCAATTCATCAAAGACTCCTTAGAGATTAAGCAAACAGATTATCTATGCTGGATTAACGAACAAGATTATACCTTTGAATTTGTTAAGAAGGCAATTGATGCAATTCAAGGAGTTTATATGTTCAATAATCCATCTTTTGACTTTAGTGTTAATTCAGTTCACTCCAATCTCTTCTTAGGATGGGATTTGAAGACATTATTTGTTCCATGTACTCTTGTTGTTGAAGCCTTTATGATGTGGCTTCCATGGTACAAAAGAGCACACCAAATTCTGGAGATCGTCTTTGGCTCCATCTAACATTTGGAATCATGAAGAGAATTTGTTCTGGTGTATTGGAAAATATCTATGGTTGATTATCCAAGTATGGATTTTCAACATGTTTTGATGAAGATCATTATGTGTGGAAAGAAGGGATGTTGGGGAGATAAGCGTCAAATTCTCAATTCTATGGATGTTGTTACCTTTTTTATCAGCCATTTGATGATTATTTTTTACCATCAATTGGTGGTTTGGAGAGGAAATTGGAGCAAAGAATGGTTCTTTGTTGTGTTGGAGCTATTAGAGTGGGTGTTTCCAGCTTTGAATATGAGCAGATTGGTCAAAATGAATGAGGATTTTCAGTATTGCAGTAGCTGTTCATTTCCTAGTATGTTGTTTTCTCTTAAATCAGATGTTGAGTCATTCGTTTTTGACTTGGTGGGCAGCTGGTAGACTCATTTCTTCACTTCACGATCTCTTTCCAGAGATGATTTTTGGCCTCAAATGGGAGAAATGGTGGTTCGGACATATCAAAATCAGTTTTTGGATAGAGTTCGAGCTCTTTCCAGTGGTTATCCGCACACATTCTCTTGTACTTATGTTCGGGGCAGCGAACCTTGGGCTGTTTTGGTTCATCATTCTAAGACTATTGGAGAGAGAGTTGTGAAAGATTTCAAGTGTCTTCTTGGATATGTACGTATTTTTCAAAAAAGGTATTGTACATCCTTGAAGAGTTTTGAGGATGAGGCTGTTGTGTTAATGTAAAGAGTTGCTTCCTTCTTTGCAAACAGCCTTGATGAAGCCATTTTTGCAGTTGTGACTCTGTTTGATACTTTGAGGAGTTTTGCTGATGAGATTATTTTTGAGTTACTTGGACCATTTTTCCTTGTGCCCAGAATGATGATAATCATTGGCATTGCTGATATGAACTCCTCGGAGACTTTGGGGTGTGAGATGTTGCAATGTTTTGATTTCAATTCCTCATGGTCTTTCAATTTAAGTCACATGTTTGGAAACCTTTTGGGGCTACAAAGGAGGATAGTGCAGTATTGCGATATTGGTTATGTTTGTGTGATCAGTGTGGTGCAGTGTCAGCATGGTGGGTCTTTACAGAGATGGATATAGGACCCTAGAATCCAACATGGTTTGGTGTGGATCTGAATTAATGTTTGGAGTGTACTAGTATTGCTTGAGGACAAGCAATTTTGGGAAGGGCGGATTGTAATGTCCCCATTTTAGCAATGCACTCTTCAATGGGATTTAGCCTATTTTCGGAAACCCATAGGCTAAGCAAAAATGGAAATTAGGGTTTCCTATTTTATAGGAGGTTTCAGATGCAATTTTGAAGGCTTGCATGGAGGAGTTTGGAAGTAAGCTTTAGGGAGCTTTCTAAGTTTTTGAAGAGCTTCAAGATGTGGTGACATCATATTATGAAAATGGCATGCATTTCTGGCAATACCTTGCATGCAGGAAAGGTTTTTGGGTTTTTCTAGGTTTTCAAAGAGCTTCAGAATGGTATAACATGCATCTTCATCTGACAACCTTTCCAAGCACTTACTATTTTTAGTAAGTCATGAAGGTTGCCCGATTTGTGCTCAAAAGGCGTTTGGAAACACTTACTATTTATAGCAGTTTGCTATTTTTAGTAAGTTCTATTTATGGCAGTGTCATCTTAGCAATAGCTCAATCATCTCCAACTCCTCTTTCCATTTTTGGCAGTGAGGCAGTTCAGTTTGGGCGTAGGCTTCTTCTTTCCCCTTGGAGCTAAGAATCAATACTTAGTCATTTTTCAATGTTGCCTTTTGGATGCATAAGTGGAAAAGTTTATTATTTTCAAAAGTTAAATTAAATGGCATCTACCTTGGATGCCTAGGGAGAGAAATGAAAAAGGTAATTAATATTTCATTTGCAAAATTGAAAAAGGTGGCATCCCTTGTGGAAGCTGAATGGTACTTTTCTTGGAGGTTACAAAGATGATTCGAATGCCAAGAAGAAGTCTATTTATTTGTGCCTTGCTCCTTCATTCATATCTTTTGGAAAATTCATAATGTTATGTTGTTGAACTAAGTTCAGACTTTGCTACGAGGGTTGCCTGCCTTCTAGTTTTCTATACCATTCTTCAGGCCTGAAACTATGGCTTCCGAGATGGTGACTGCAGACCATGCTTCATTCAGGAGTGTGGATAGAGCTTAATTTCTTATTTACTACAGGCAGGTTGCTGTTGTATAATATGTTTGTACTGCTGAAGAAGTGGATGGCTAAAGCGAATTTCTATTCATAGCTTCACCCCTGATTTTTATTTGGTTCTGGGTACTGGCCCATGTTGTTTCTCTGTAGAGGGCGCCCAGTCTTGCAAAGAATCAGATTTTATTACTGAGTTTCTAATTTTCTAGAGGAGGTCGACCCTTCCTGAAGGTCATACCATCTCTAGCAAGTTGCATTGGGATTTGTGCCAATTTATTACTGCTGTTTTGGTACATTTTGAACATTGGAAATGGGACACCATGATTAGAGGCTTCAATTGACTGCTGAATGAAGTCTCTCTAAGCTACATGTGAAGAGCTACATCCATTCTGGTGAAATTCTAACTTTCTAGTCTGATTTCTATGTTTTACTGTTTCTCATCAGACTTGAAATAATTCTGATTTTTTGATTTTAAGAGGCTTAAATCTTATTGTAAACATTGTTTAGAGTTGAGGATAATATCCTTAATCACTAGTTATGTTTGGCCCTCATTTTAATATGTTTTGCAGCTAAAAATTCATTTATTGTAAGGTTGGTTAGTAGTACTAACAGTCATCTATTTATTTGCTGCAATTAAGTTTTGTATTTAGCTCCCACTAGATAAGTGGTTGAAGCTTTTTATTTTCAGCACATTGTGTTTAATAAATTCCCCCAACTAAACAATTGGTAGTGAGGATTAAATGGTCGGCTTGCCACCTCATAATTGTAATATCTTTGCTCCCACTGAATAAGTGGTTGAGCTCATGGTCGGTTATGTGCCTACTTTGCATTTCCAGCAATTTACTTTCCATCCATGGTTGGCTAGCCACCTAGCAAGCATTGTAATTTCAATTTCCAGTTGCTAACGATCCCTGGCACCGTATGCTCTCACCTCACCCACATTGGGATCTTGGTGATCAAAAGGTGAAGGGTTACTTTTCAAGCTAGTTATTATTTGAAGCTAACACTAACAATGGTGTTTAGTGCTAATTAAAATCGAAAAAATTAAGGGGGAATATTACAGAATAACATAACATTTTAGGTTATTGGTCCACATAAATTAAAAAACAACAACAAAAAAAAAACTGATCAAAAATATAAATAGCTTTTTAGGTCCTTACCAAGTTACCACTGTTGAAATGTCATAGCTTTTTATTTAAGTACGCCAACGCCTAATGATCCAAAAAGAAAAAGAACGGATTTGCCAGCAAATAGTACCTAAATTTTCATGTGGAACCACGGCTTCTCTTTGTTGCACCATAGTTCATTTCAACTTTACAAATTGTCTACTAGCAAAATATAATGGATGGTCTAATTGAAGAACTTGCACAAAAGTATACCCAATTGCATAATTTGACGCTTCCACATGAATATGGAATTGTTTATCATAATTAGGATAAGCCAAAAATGATGTGTTCAATGGGATAATTTCCAGCATTTCAAAAGCTTGTTGTTGCTTAGTTCTGCATTTGAAATATGCTTCCGTCCATTGCAAATAATCAAGTGGATGTAGAGCTTTCAAAATGTGTAGTGATCATTTGGCCGATCCTTTGAGAGTTGTAATGTCCCCATTTTCCATGTCCTCCTTTGGGTTAGCGTGGTTCTAACTCATTTACTATTTTTAGTAAGTACTATATTTAGTAACTGGTCCAAGTGGTAGTGCAGTGTAGGGTTTCCTGTTTGGGTAGTATGTTGGAGTTGTTCGACGAGCTTTAATATTTTGGCCAATTTGTTATTTGGTGAGCACTTACTATTTTTAGCAGTTGCTATTTATAGTAAGTCTATTTCGAGAAACTGGTCTTAGACTCTTAGTGTCCTCAGCAGTGTTATTTCTATGGTGGCGTTGTAGAGCCTAAGGTTGAATTATAAGTCACTTAAGTTATTTTAATAAAATAACTTTATAACTTAAGTGAGGAGGTAGGTGGTCATCGAAAAGTACCTTGGTGCCTAATGAGATAACATTGTTTATAAGGCTGAATAAGGTAAAATAGTTTCGTTTTGAGCAGGACGCCTCTTTGAGGAATATTTAATTATGTTCTAAAGTATAAAACAAATATATTAAAAGTTTTTTGGAGGGAAAAATATTCAAATGGGAGGTTGCCCTAATCTCTCCCTCCACTTCTATTTAATCTGTTTTTTGGCTCTCATTATGATATGATGGATTTGATAACTTAAAGAGACTCTGCTCGATTGTTTCCAGTTTATCATTGCAGCTGGTTGAGGACGGAAACCCTCATCTTTAGCCCTGGTTTCAGTGGTAAGAGACCCACCCTAGCTAGTTTTTGGAGGAGATCATACAGGTTTTCTACTTGGGCATAATTTGTATTTGAGTTTGGCATTCAATTTGAAGGGTTTACAAAGTAATCAAATCATTTTTCTATTGCATTTCCGAACGCAAAATTGATGCATGCTACAGTACCGCTGCTATAGTATCGTGCTACAGCGACATGCTATAGTACGCTGCTATAGTGTTAGGGCTTCTTTATTGGCTTGTGGATAGGCATAGCATTCTTCTATTTCTAGTCTTGACGTGTGATGTTATTGCTCAAAAATTGTTTATGCTTTGTTGCTTCAGTTATCAGGCTGTACGTGTGGGTTTCAAGGTGAGTGTTGCTCATATTGAGGGTGCATGAGGACCAAAGGCCGGGAGTGTTTGACACCCAAATGCATTTTCCTTTAACGAGTTGCTGAAGGACATTTCCAAGTTTGATAATATTGTAATATCCTATCTAGTTGTGCTCAGATTTGATAGTTAGAGTGCAAGTCGTGCTCTGCTATTGCAAACTAGTTTATCTCAGTCTTTGTAAGGTGAATGTGTAATGTCCCCTTTTTCGTGAGCATCAGAGTTTTCAGAATTAGCCTATCATCTGAACCTCGTAGGCTAGTGCGAAGGTTTAGAGGGTCCAATTTGGGCATTAATGAGCTCTTCAGGTGGCATTTTGCAGTGTTTGGCTCTCCTGACCTTTGGCATATTCAAAGGCAATGTTATTTAGGGGTTTCAGGCTCCGTTTTGATGCACTTACTATTTATAGTAAGTCAGTTGAGTGATGGAGGCCAACCTTACTATTTTTGGTAAGGCACCTGGATGAGCAGTGGTTTCAGCGGATTACCTCCTGACACTGACGAAATCAGGAAATAATGATTATTATTTGAGTTATGATGTTTTAATTATTAATAAAGTAATACTTTATTAATAATTAATTATAAAGTGATTATATTAATGACATAAGTTGACTTTATAATAAAGGGGGTCATTAGTGATATAAAGTTAATTTATAAAGTGACCTTTTTGAGTGCCTATTTAATGCTATAATATAAAGTCAACATCAAAAGCAAATAATAAAATATATTTTGATGAGTTAAAAAGCATTGGAAGTCGTGCCATATGAAGGAGGTATAAAAAGCATTGAAAAAGCAAATGAAAGGCATTCTTGTTTATTCTCTCAACTTTGGCTTTGTGCTTTGATATTGGAGGTGGAAACTAGGGTTTTCAGCTACAACAATTTTGGAGAGTTTAGCTTCTTAAATCGAGCTTTCCGAGGGTGTGAAAGATCATTTGAAGTTTGCTAAACATGTGGCTTTGCTACAAAAGTCACATTGTGCTTCATTGGAGAAAATCTCAAAGGTTTCACAAGGGTTTTGAAGATTTCATCATCATTTCAAGATCAGAAGATTGTTATCCGGGTATGATCTTATTGTAAATTCAAAGCAATGATTAATCAGAGTTGATCATTCGATGTTTTGGCTTTCAACATTTCTCTATTTGCATTTGTTTTGCAATTTTATGTGTTTCCTGGTAAATTCTACAAAAAAACCCCAAAAAATCAAACAAGGCAGTTTTCAGTAGCAAATATCTCAACAGGGCGGGATATTACAGAATGTAATGCCGTCCAAAGATCCGATATTGGTCTGTAAGCCATTCTATATTGCTGTTATAAACTAGACAGCCATAAAGTGGAGATTATGAAATAAGTTTGTTGTGTCTAATCTCCAAACTCTGAAAACAATCCTCTGTCTTTCTTCTACATAAGAATTCTGAAGCTTGTAGTTCAGAATATCATTTGTATGCACTTTGTTACTGCTGTAACTTATTTCTAAGTGAGGCTGCTTTAGGCCTGTTCATTAATCTATTGATCAATCCAAGTATGTGTGAGTCTGTGGTGTACTTTTGAGTTGCCTAAATATAAATCACTCCTTAGTATTGAAGAGAAGAAGTTGTTGAGCAGATTATCAGACCTGTGTGCATCTTCATTTTGAATACCATTGCATAATATGCTTTGTTATGATATTAGTTTGATAAGTTGGCACAACCATAGTTCCAACACTCGCCAAAAACTCGACGAGTTAATAAAAACTCGCGAGTTTTTTTAGCTGGCAAGTTTTCCAGACAATTGTATGCCAAAAAAACTCGCCGTACTTTCTGGAAAAACTCGTCGTACTTTTGGCGAGTTTTTCCAGAAAGTACGGAGAGTTTTTGAAAAAAACTCGTGCGATCTAGAAAATGCCTAGGCAGTCGGCTAAAAAGGCATTTTGAGTTATTTTTTTCATTCATTTGCATGCTCTGCTTTAGAAAAAACACTAAAATGATGTGTTCCATGACGATTTGTGTGGCTTTGATGGTCTTAATTTGGGTTTTCATTGTTAATGCAAAATGATGTACACCATGAAGGTTTGTGTGGTTTTGGGGGTCTTGATTTGGGCTTGGTGGCGGGGGCTCTGCCCCTCGACCCCGCCCTGTATCACGACAGGGAGCGCGCCCAGGGCGCTGCCCCGGGACCCTGTGAGGGGCGTTGCCCCTCAACCCCGCTGGGGGCGTTGCCGGGTTCTCTGATTCCTACCCCCAGGGCATTGCCCCTGAGACCCCAACACCCCAGAGCATTGGAGGCCGCCCCTTGACCCCGTTGGGGGCGCTACCCCCAAATCCCCGCAAGGGGCACTACCTGCTAACCCCGCTAGGGGCATCGCCCCTCCACCCCATTGGGGCATTGCCCTCAAACTCCCATTGAATTCATTTGTTTTTCTAGGTATTCTCCACTATTTACCTTCAGTTTTTCAAAAACAATTTGCTATTTTCATTTTGTTTCAGACTATCAATATCAGCGTATTGAGCATTCCACATGAGGATGCGATTTTCTATCTAATTTTCTTTCAAATCAATCAAATATAACAAGACTCAGCTTGTTTCTTCTATGTACTCATTTTATTGACTCATTGGATGCATCTTATCATTGAATTTTGCAAAAAAATGCATTTTTAATGAAGTTTAAGCAATTTTTTAAGTTGCTGAGTTTTTTCCATACCGTATTTTCCGGGCTTGGCGAGTTTTTCAACTATGGGCACAACTATCAAATCGAAAACATTGAGCAAAATCTAAAGTCAAAATTCATTACGAGGTTGGCCATTACAGTGGTATCAAAGCAAAGTTTTCCTACTAGCTTGTTGGAAAGCTAAACCTTATTAGATTTCCAGTTGCTTGATAGTGACCAGCACTGCATGTGTGTTGGTTAATTCACCTTTGGGAGAAGCAACTCAGTGTTTTTCTTGGTTCTTTGGCTTGTTAAGTGAAAGCATGGATTGGCGACCTAAATTCCTACCCAAGGAGGAAGATTCTATCCAAAAGCTAATAATAAGATTACAGAAGGAAAGAGTCATCTATGAAAGTGAAGCTCCTAAAATTATTGATGAATATCAAACCATTCCTAATGAGATCAAAGACAATGTTTTCTTTGAAGCTTTCTTGGACTTCGTTGTATGGAGGGACCCTAACAAAAAGGGTTTGACAAACTACATAAGAAGGTCAAGGAAAAGAGGAAATTTTCAAGAAATCAATGCGAAAGAAAGGGAAGAGTCTAAGGCAAAAGAGGTGGTTACGAAGGAGCTTACTGATGTTAACATAACAAGAGCAGAAAATTCTAGAGATGAGCTTGAATGCGAAAAAGACAAACTTTTAGAACCTCTCTATGAAGGAGACTTCACCAATCAAGAGGCATGTATTACAAAGCCCCAAATCAACTCCTTAGAAGTGCATGCAGCCCCCACTGTTGAAAATGTGCATGAGGAAAAAGACATGACAGCAGCCAATAATGCATCTTTAGAACTATCCAATGAATTTGTGGACACTAGTACCATGGTTGGCAGCGTTGAGATCATTAACACACCTTTGGATGATAGTTTTTCTGAAGGCAACATAGATGAAGCTTCCAAAACAGCAAACAATGATGAAGACACAAGTGGTTATGGTTTTGAGTCTTTGACTTCTAAGACCAGTTAATGGAGAGAGATTCTTGTGTTGACATGTATAGTGATGAGTTGGAGAATGATTTATTCAAAGAAACAACATCACAGGAGGAGCACGGTGAAAATAGCAATCAGCCTCTTAACACATAGGATCCGGGTGTGATGGCACCTAAGTATGACAAGGAACCTATTTGGGATAAATTTACTTTTGACTATAGTGTTGTTCAAACTTCATCTCCACAGTTATGCAAGGATGATGGCATAGATGGCATTGATGATTTTGTTCTTGAGCTTGAGAACAAATCTGTTGGTTGGAAATTTTGTATACTTATGAAAGCATACAAAATTGTGGTTTCAACCACAGCATGTGAGATTAAACTCTCCTAATTAAGGGAAGGCTCCCCCTTTAACTAAACAAAACTAAATGGGTAGGACAGCAATCGTTCATCTTATTTCAGGAAAGATTATGTTATTTTCTCTTCACATAAAAGAAATAGCACGTGTTGATAAAACTTATTACAGTAGCTATGCAGTGAAATTAAGAAAGAGGAAATAAAGTTTCCTGAAAGCGCAAAGACTTCCGTTACTTCCTCCGGGACGGGAAAACAATCAATAAGCGCAAAGTCTTGAGGAATGAGATCCTATCTACCCTTTTCAAAATGATTACTTAATGAAAATATACAACATAAAACAGCACAAAGTCTGTAACTACGATGTATCTATTAATTATTCTAAATGAGAACTATCACGAGCACAAAGTCTTGTAATGCTTCTCAATTTCTAATACTAACTATGAATTCAATCTTCACATTTACAGCACAAAGACTGCAGATATTTAAATTGAATCTCTCTTCAGCAATATTCCACAATTCTCAAGTAGTCACAAAATGATGCTCCAAAATGACGTAAGAACATAAAGGATGCAAAATGAGAATTCAGCACAAAGTCTAAAATTCTAACTTCTTGATATTACTTGAAAATTCACAATTATCAACTATAAAGCTCAAAGACTTTATGAGTATAAAATTCTGCAGAGATTTCTTGCTTGCTGAAAAGATCCAAGATTACAATAGACCCCCTCAAGTATTTATGGGAGGGAGGTCTGGAGAAAAAGGTGGGAGGATCTCAACAAACTTGAGAAAATCTCTCAATCGATGACTAATTGCAATTGACTTATTCAAAATTACAATCCAAATTGTGATTTGTTTTGTAAGATCTTACATGTAATTACATCTTTCAAAATTGCAAGGAAAGAACACTTGCAATTGCAAAACTTGTTTTTACATATATTTTGTCGAAAGTAAAATACATAAAACAACCTAATACTTTAATTTGTCTCATTCCTATCTTTGAAAGATAAGAATTTGCTGATAATCATCTGCAACTCATTTGGATCAGGCCCTAGTGTGTTCTTGGCAACTGCAACAGTCTTCAAGATTACATCAAAATATCTTATCGTTGCAAGTCTATGTTCTTCATAAACAGTTTGCATTTTATCAAGGATTTTCTGATGATTAACAAATTTGTGAATCGAATCCATGGTAAACTGCTCTGATTCCAATTGTTGACGAAGATTTACTGCCATTTCTGCAGTAACTATATCAGCTGCAAATAATTCACCTTCATGATTCAAAACTGTGCAAGGGATTTTCTCAAAACTAGAAAGAATATCCTGTTGAACTTCATCATTCATTTCTAGAGTAGCCTGGATATCTTTGATGAGATCTTGAATAACCAATGACTTGTTTGTCATAAGTTCTTCAAATTCTATGTATTTCTCTCTGTTTGGTAGGATTGAGTTGCTGCATAGAATTTGTAACTTGACTTGATCTATCTCATGCCAGATTTTTAAATCCTTTTCAAGCGATTCCAAACTTTGCTTGAAAGCTTCCAAAGTCTGATTCAATTTTATCTTTGCTATTCTGACATTTTTCAGAACTTGTAATGTCTTTTCAATCATTGGAATGCTTTGATCAATCAGCTGTATTACCCATGAATCAACTGCTTTAGCTTTCTGTGCAATTTTCTCTAATTGTCTGACTAATTCATTAGGAGCGACTGAAGATAGTGAACCAACTGTTTCTGATGATCCAGTAATCCTTTGAATAATTGAAACTAGCTGATCATTATCCTCTTTGAGCTTCTCTTTTTTGGCTAGAAGTTCATTATAGCTTTGTGCCAAAATTGTTACTGAACTCTGAGCATCTTGCATCATGTTAGCATGAGTCTGCTTGCCTAATTCCACCCTAGTGAACCTGTAATCAGATACCTGCATCTCTTCATGTGGTTTGTCAACAAGAGGTTCTGCAATCTCAGCATATTTCATTTTATTGCTGTCAACAAACACTTGCGAGACTATTTTTGCTTTCTTTACAATCATTGGTTTCGATTTCTTCAACTTTTGAAAATCAAAAACGTCAGGAGACACTGCGTGTTTCTTTCTTTTGGGAGCAATTGAATTCAACCATGGAGGAAGATCCAAGGTTGTCACATCTGAAATGGCAACTGCAGTCTCAATTTGTGTTACAACTGAAATTCTAGATGGTGCCTCAGTTTGTACAGCAACTATATTTTGTTCGGAAGACAAATTACGACTAGGATCAGCCATGAAACAATCAAAGCTCGCTACAGATGTATCTATCTCTGGGAGAGTTATTTCTGATATGGCTGGAAAGATTGGATTTGCATCAAAAATATTCTCCAAGTTATCGGGCAAGCTTCTCATAGGAGTATTTATTATTGATGAGGAATGATGACTAGCCTCTGGAGGTGGGATAGAAGGAACAAATACTGTGGAGAAGGAATCAACATCACTGTCAATAGGGGACACAGGAGATATGGTTGAATCTGGTATCGGAGCTTCAATGTGAGGAGTCATTTCACTTAGAATGGTAGAGGTTTCAAGAATTTCTTCTTCTTCTTGCTGATCCAAAACTTGAATCTGCGTTTTCTTAACTTCCTTCCCCTTTAGTGTTTCCTTTTCCAATGGTTCCTCCACAACTCGGCTTACCTTTAACTTAATTCTAGTACCTGAAGAAGAAGCTCCTTCTTTTGATTTCTCTCTAATTTCTGACTTCAATCCTTTAGGACCAGCTGGATCATCTTCAGCCCTAACTCTGATTTTAATAGTCTTGACACCTATGCTTTTGAGCCAAGCGTTGGTGTTTGCTAAGACTGACTGAAACCTATAAAAAATTGAGACAAATTCTTTTTGGGACCACTGGATTGCAGGAATGGACGCATTAGCAACTCCTTGTTCTTCATATTCAGGATCTAAAACCTGCTTATCATCAATTATTCCCTCCGGAACTAAGGTCAGATTGAGATCAACAATTTGCTCCACTGTGAGCCTGCAATAATCCATTCTATATATATCTTTTTCTGTTCGGAGGTCTGCCCAAATGTCTTCAATGCAGTGCACATGAGTGAAAGCTCTTTTAATTTTGTCTTTCATTTTTCTATAATCAAAATCCATTCTAGCTTGAAATCTCTTTAATGTTATTTCCTGAAGTTCAATCTCCATTGCTTTTGCTCTTGAGGAAGTTGTCAAAGAATACCTCCCAATTACCAATGGATTATGTGATGAAATACTGACTCCAGTCTTGTGTTGTGTAGCTTGACGTGCATGCACTGTCATCAACTGCCTTCCTAGCTCCATCAGAATAATCTTATCAGTCAGATACCTTGGAAGCATATAAGGTTGGTCTTCAAAACAGCTGACTCTCATATAAGTGAAGGTAGGGAATTGAAGAAACAAGCAACCATACTCATTTACTTTCCTCCAAGCGACCTCAGATATCCTGTTGTTTACCAATGCTTTGTCAAATAAACACATAAAGTGACCAAAGAAAGCATCTTGGACTCTTCTATAATGTCCCTGACTTGGTCTTAAAGTCAGCTGATCATAATACTCCCATACAGGTACTAATGATCTGTCACCTTGAGTAGATAGGCCTGGAAACTGCCTCATGTAGAAGGTAAGAGTGGTAGGGACCTGTGCAAGCTGTTCACACAAACTGTTGCTGATTATTTCACCCCAGAATATTGAGTGTTGTGCTTTTGTGATGACCACAATGAACTTATACACCCAGCTTTCAAACATATTGGAAACCTTCAACCCTGCTATTCTGCTCAAGAGAGTGATCATATCATTAATCTCTTCCTTAAAATCAGACCGATACAATTTGGGTATCCGGGTCACACAAGGTCGTGATTTGAGAAGCCACTTATGATTGATATGTTTGATACAAGTATTCTTTTTCTGCTCATAATATTTGTGAGCACTCTTCAATGTGATTTCTGAATATGTAGCAGCATCAGGAACTTTGAAAATTCTGTTGATTGTCTCAGCATCAAGTCTAATAACCACGTTGCCGTCATCATCCTTGATGGTTCTAGATTGACTGTCAAAACGGGATGCACATGCAAGAACAAATTCAAGCTCAAGAGCAACAATAGGAAAAGAAGATACCAGATGAATATGACTTCTCAGCAATAACTGCATGTCATGAGAAGTTGATTTCTCAGCCCTCTTGAGAAATTCAGACATGTCAACATGTCCAATTTCTGTGTCCTTGATTTCGTCAATATTTGAAACCACGTGAGACGAGGAAATCTCATTCTGATACTTATCAAATTTATATTTCATCTTTTTGCTTATTGGAGAAGATGGTTCGTCTGTCATTGAATAGGAATCTGCAAGGTTGCGGTGAAAACCCCATAAGGTCAGAACACCATCAACATCAACATGGACAGACATGGTGAAACTCAAACCCTAGGACAATGAAACCGTCTTTAGAAAAATGATGGAAAGTGAATGGTGAAGATGAATTCAAGTCTTGATGGAGTGATTACAACCAAAAGCAACGTTTTGTCTTCTTGAAACAGCAAGACAAAGAGATTTTTGGCTTGGATTTGGAGTCATGTCTAAAAAAAGTTCAACTTTTGAGCTTTTTTAAGCATTTCGGGTTTTTAAATGACTTTAGCAATTTTACAAAAGGGAGTCGGGATTTTTTGAACATATAACAATTTTACATTTTTGCAATTTTTTTAAAAATTGCAATTCTAGTTGTAAATCCCGACTTTTCTTATTTTGTTCTCAAAACCCGAAATATGACTCAAAGTGAAATTTTACGGAGAATGGCAAAAAGGGAATTTGACGTAGGATGGATGTGAAAATGTAAAAAGCGGATTGGTGGATGAATAGAGATGGAAAATGAAAACGTTGTTGCTAGGAAGAATGGCGTGATGAAAAACGCGTTTTGTATATGAAGTATTTGGAAAATGGAAAAACGTTTTTGAATGAAGTTTTAAGAATGGAGGTATGGAAGGATATGGAGAGCAAATACCGATGGGATGAAAGGAAATGAAGGGCGCATGGTATATGAAGTGCATATTGATAAATGGAAAATGTGTATTCAGTGAAGGCGAGTTAAATAACAGTGAAAACGCGTTTTGTTTAAACAAAAGCGAATAATGGCGAATGTAAATAAGTAAATAAAAGGCGAATGAGTATATATGGTGCATATCAGAAAAACGTGTAAAAGAAATAAAGAAAAACGCATTTTCAATAAAAGACGTTGGAATTAAAAGCGAAATGCATAAACGTAGATCACGTTTTTAATACAAAATGATAAGTAACAAAAAACATTTAAAAAGAAACAAAGAAACGAACAACATACCTGAAAATAAGTTCGTAAATGAAAATAATGATGGAATAACTCTAGGCGCGTTCAGAAAATGAAAGAGACCTAGCTATTTACAGATGAAAATCCGATCCTCAAGCTTCAAGATCGATAAAATCTCCATGAAATAAGGAAGACAAAACGAAAAAGGACTCAAACAACTTGAATCAAAAATGGCATCGGACTTTTTAAAGTTCTTTGCAACTAAAAATGACATTAAACTGAAATCGGGCTTTTTTGAAAACCAACGTAAGTTCTTTCTTGCAGAATCGGGCTTTTTGAATGCAATTGCAAGTGTTTTAAATAAAATCGGACCTTTTTGATCTAATAACAATTTCGCTTAAAGCAAATCGGGCTTTTTGGATCATATAAGCAATTTTACTTTTGTCAAAAATGAGCATTCTTAACAAATTCGGACTTTTTGACTCACTTAAGCAATTTCAGAATTTTTTAGAGCTTTAGCAATTTTGCTTTTTGTCAAAAATTTCCCTACTTGCTGAGTTGCTCCAAAAACCCGATTTTGACCAAAAAGACAAGGAAAAAGACTCAGAAATTGATAAAAATGGAAAAGAAAGAGAGAAAAAGAGTAACCCAAAGGTTTATAAACCTAAAACTGAGATTTGCCACTCTTTGCACCTCGTAATTCGTGCCTTAGATAAGAAAATCTTCAAATTTTATGAAAAATTTGATTGGTTATCCAAATTTTAAAACAAGTCAAAAATTCAGGATAACAAAATCAAATTTCACTTTGCATGTAGCTGAACATGAGCAAGGACCTAACAGCCTTGCTGATTTGGATTCACAATCAGCTTTTGAGGATGATCAGGGAGAGACAAGTAATTTGGGACAGCGATGGAGACTCTGATAGCAAGTATGAAAGTTCTGATTTTTGCATGCAACATAACAGCAGTGTGCTATCCTTGCCTAAACAGGATTGGAAAGAACAATTTTTGGTGTCTATGGAAAAAGAAGTGCATACTATCTAGGTTGGATGACATTAGTAGACTTGTTGCAAAATTCAACTACATGACACCAAGAAACCAACTTGAACAAAATGTTCCCCTTGCTGATTTGCACACGATTAAAAGTTCTATGGAGGGAATCAAAACAATTTTCTTACACATGTTGCATGATAGAGATGTTGCCACCAAGTTTGTAGATGAAACCCTGTCTATGTCTAAGTAGTCAAGGGAAGAGGTTAGTGAGCTCACCAACGAGCTTAATTTCACAAAGCTTGCTTTGGAAAGTGTCCAAAAGGCACTTCTTGAAGCAAACAATCAGCTCTATGAGATTCAATAGTTTAGAGAAAAGGAAAGTAGAGAAAGAGAAAAGGAAAGTAGAGAAAGGGCAAGGGAGATCAATCAGGTAATGAAGGAGCTTGATTTCATCCAGGAGGAGTATGATCTTACACATTGTCCCAAAAAATTAGTAAATAGTTTGGATCAGCAGGAGGATTGGTTTGATTTAGGAGTTGAAGATAATCTTCAGTTTATTGATAATCCTTTGTTTGAGATAGATGTTGATATGGCGTATGACAATCCGCTTTTTGAGTTGGATGATGGGATTACTCCTAGTTGTAGCATTGCATTAGGTGAAAATAGTAAGGTTTGGGACCCAGGTGCAATCTCCAGTCATGAGGAGTTGTCTCAAGATTGGGGTAGTGGGTCAAGTTCCTATATTAGTACCACTGTCCACTTTATGATCAGCTAGTACATGACTTCGGTTTTGGATCCGCAGATGAGATGGATGGTTTCTTCAGTTCAACAGTTGGGCAGTTCATGGTTGAGCCTAGATGGCAGTGATGATTTGATCCTAAGAGATGATTCTATTGCTACCTCAATACTCATCTCTTCCATGTCTTCAATGGGATTTCAATTTGATTACCGCTGCCCGTACTTTCTTTCATTAGTTATCACGACATCTTTTGATGAGCAGATTGATTTTGAGTTTGGGCAGGCTTTGGGGCAACTAGCTGTGAGTATCTTTTCGGACACAATTTACCCATTTTTTGTTTCCACTCAGGTGAGTGACGCTCACTGCAATTACGTCATGGAGTTGATATGCATTATTTCAAATGATGTCACGTTGATCACAATGGTTTGGGTGTGTTGGTGTGTTTGGGACCTTTCTTTAGACATTTGGAGGTTGAGTGTCAATGTTATGATTTCGGTTTGCGTCAGCATAGGCATTTCTTGGTTGGAAAATTTCAAAGATATGGTAGTGATTGACTTGCTCCATACTTGGGGTATCATGAGGTGTCATGTCAGGGTTTATTTCTTATGGTTGAGTAGGGTGTTTCTCATGTTGATCAAGATCGTGATTGGCAGTGAATTTATTGATGTAGTCTTCTCTGAGTTGCCTTGGCAAGATATATTTCATGACATTGACTTCAATCCTTTCAAGTTTTTCAGTATGGGCTTTGATGATTTTTACTCTTTGGAGGTCCAAGATAGGAGAGTGCAGTTTGGGCACATTGGTTTGACAATTATGATCAATGTGGTGCAGCGTCAGCATGGTGGTTCCTTTTTGAGACTCACTTGGAACCCGGGAATCACACTATGTTGTAGTTCAGCTATCGTTTGGGATGAGAGAGCCAATGTTAACCTTTTAGAGTTTACTCCTGTGGCACAACAATTTGGTTCTCTCAAGAGGCATTCTTTTGAGGAGTTGATGGTGTCTATGAAGTATTTGATTACACTTATTACAAGAGGGTTTCAGGAGGTCTCTTGTGTTGGTACCCTGCAGGGCAGTGTTGTGAACAGATGGTGCTACAAATCTCCTAAGTTGACTTGGGACCCTGGGATCATTGTTGGATTCAGGGTTGATTAGATTGTTGGTTGCAAGATTGTTCTGGCATTGCTTGAGGACAAGCAATCTTTGGGAAGGGCGGACTCTAATGTCCCCATTTTCCATGTCCTCCTTTGGGCTAGTGTGGTTTTGACTCACTTACTATTTTTAGTAAGTACTATATTTAGTAGTTGGTCTGAGCGACAATGCAGTGTAGGGTTTCCTATTTGGGCAATATGTTGGAGTTGTCCGACGAGCTTTAATGTTTTGGCCAGTTTGTTATTTGGTGAGCACTTACTATTTTTAGCAGTTGCTATTTATAATAAGTCTATTTTAGGAAACTGGTCTTAGACTCTTAATGTCCTTAGCAGTGTTATTTCTATGGTGGCGTTGAAGAGCCTAAGGTTGAATTATAAGTCACTTAAGTTATTTTAATAAAATAACTTTATAACTTAAGTGAGGGGATAGGTGGTCATCGAAAAGTACCTTGGTGCCTAATGAAATAACTTAACGTTGTTTTAGAAGGTTGAATAAGGTAAAATAGTTTCCTTTTGAGCAAGACATCTCTTTGAGGAATATTTGATTATGTTCTGAAGTATAAAGCAAATATATTAAAAGTTTTTTGGAGGGAAAAGGATTCAAATGGGAGGTTGCCTAATTTCTCCCTCCACTTCTATTTAATCTGTTTTTTTGACTCTCATTATGATATGATGGATTTGACAACTTAAGGAGACTCTGCTAGATTGTTTCCAGTTTATCATTGCAGTTGGTTGAGGACAGAAACCCTCATCTTTAGCACTGGTTTCGGTGGTGAGAGACCCACCGTAGCTGGTTTGTGGAGGAGATCATATAGGTCTTCTACATGGGTGTAATTTGTATTTGAGTTTGGCATTCAATTTGAAGGGTTTACATAGTAATCCAATCATTTTTCTATTGCATTTCCGAAGGCAAAATTGATGCATGCTACAGTGCTTCTGCTACAGTGTCGTGCTACAGTACGCTGCTACAGTGTTATGGCTTCTTTATTGGCTTGTGGTTGGGCGTAGCATTCTTTTATTTCCGGTCTTGACGTGTGATGTTATTGCTCAGAAATTGTCTTATGCTTTGCTGCTTCAGTTATCAGGCTGTACGAGTGTGTTTCAAGGTGAGTGCTGCTCATATTGATGGCGCATGAGGACCAAAGGCCAGGTGTGTTTAACACCCAAATGCATTTTCCTTTAACGAGTTGCTGAAGGACATTTCCAGGTTTGATAATATTGTAATATCCTATCTAGTTGTGCTCAGATTTGATAGTTAGAGTGCAAGTCGTGCTCTGCTGCTGCAAACTAGTTTATCTCAGTCTTTGTAAGGTGAATGTAACGCTGTCCAAAGATCTGATATTGGTATGTAAGCCATTCTGTATTGCTGTTATAAACTGGACAGTCATCAAGTGGAGATTATGAAATAAGTTTGCTGTGTCTCATGTCCAAACTCTGAAAACAATCCTCTGTCTTTCTTCTGCATAAGAAATCTGAAGCTTGTAATAGTCCAGAATATCATCTGTATGCAATTTGTTACTGCTGTAACTTATTTCTGAGTGAGGCTGCTTTAGACCTGTTCATTAATCTATTGATCAATCCAAGTATGTGTGAGTCTGTGGTGTGCTTCTGAGTTGCCTAAATATAAATCAGTCCTTAGTATTGAAGAGAAGAAGTTGTTGAGCAGATTATCAGACCTGTGTGCATCTTTCTTTTTGAATACCATTGCATTATATGCTTTGTTATGATATTAGTTTGATAAGTTGGCACAACTATCAAACCGAGAACATTGAGCAAAATCTAAAGTCAAAATTCAGAACGGGGTTTGCCATTACAAGAGTCTTGTACGTTGTAAATTTTCTTCCTCCTCTAGCCATAGAAGATTTGTGCTTATGTCATTGTTTCTTAGAATATTGGCTTGGCCTGCTTATTTGTTGTCCTTGCATTGAAATTGCTCACTAGTGCTATCTATCTTTGTTTGTTGAAACTGAAACATCCTTCTTTTAAAAAAAATATGGATCCTTGCAATCTAAGTCATGCTTCTTGTAAGAGTGAGCTTTGTGGAGAAAAGTATCATGTCACTATGCTAACCATTTTGTCATTTTGCATAGTTTTGATCAATATATACTATGTATTTGCATCTTATTTTTCTACTCTTATATTTAATTTTCTTTCACTAGGACTATTATTAATTTATTTCTATATATCCTTTTTCGTTTTCTACTACATTATTATGTATTGATGCTTCTGCATATTCTTCAAATTAATGAGTACTGTACACACCGTGCTCATCTTTTTGTGTGTACTACTTATATCCTTATCGTTACCTATGTGATTCAATTGGGGTCCTCTTATCCAACGATAACCTCAATCCTCTACAGTTCCATCTTATCAATATTGAATGATCCTAGGAGGCCCAAACCCCTTTGCTCCAGGTCGGCTGATCAATAATTTAGGCCATGCTCCTTTGCCTTCATTTATTTTCTGCCTCCAGTTCCTCCCACTCTCCCTTTCTCTTTTCTAGTTCTATTTGAGTAAGGCCTTGATCTAAATAGAATTGTGAACCTCTCCTAAAAGAAACCTGCTTCTTGGTACACGTCCTATCTTTATGGCTCATCATTGTAACTCGAATATATTCTCTCTTCTTCCTTCCCTTATTTTCTTAATTGAGTTTTTTAATTGAATTAGCCCTTTTCACTGTCTGTAGCTTGTCCTTCAATAATTTTGTTGCTTATGTCTTCACGTCATCCATTATCTTTCACCCCTCTGATGATTATATCTACTAACTTATTATTTCATTCTTTTTATTATGTCTCGTTACCTGCATTTCTAATAATTCCTCTTTGTTTATATGATTGTTTCTAATAATTCCTCTTTGTTTATATGATTGTTCTTTCACTACCTGCTCGAAGTCCTAGCCTCATCTAACAGGGTTCTTAAATTGCTCTATTTCATTTCAATATTTTCTAGTGCTGTTTGTAATTCATAGATATATACAATGTTTGTTCATTCTGCATTCCCTCCCAACGTGTATCATATCCATGTTAGTTGACGGGTGTTCTGCTTTATGGTAGTCATTCTTGTTGTAAGATATCTACAAGCTTTTGCAGATTAATCACTTCTTATCTGATAATTTTTGTCTTTCGGCAACTTCTTCCGGTTGAAGAACTTTCAAACTTAGAGACTCATTAAATCGTGTGCACACAACTGGGCGGCCAGACAAGTATCATTTGCTTTCCTTCCTCACATTCACCTAATTACCCCATTTCCTTGTATTGGCCATAATGCCGATTCAATTGACCGTTACATTTGTTGTATGGATTCTGTTTCTGTGCCTATTTGATTCTTGTTTTATTTTGTTTCAAAAAAAACGAAGAATGTAAGAGAATTTATAAAGGATTAAGAGAAAGCACTTACTTGATAACAGTAGATTCAAGACTGTCATTGTTCTCTGTGAAAACCCTAATTTGAACTCTGCTCCACTGTTGCCTTTGTTGTTTTACCCTCGACTTTGTTCATTCTCTGTCACCCGTTCATCATTCACGTTGGACGACGCAGAAATACATTTAAACATTCTCAAATACTTTGAAAGTCGTAGCATATTTGTTATTGCTTTATTGAAAACAATAAATTAATTAACGGTGTCTTCGAAGTTGTCTTTTTCGATAATAATTTTGCTAATTACTCTTTGTTGCATATTTTGCACTTTATGCACTTTTCCCCTTTGATTTGGGTTGCCTTTGATTTACCTAGTTGTCGTTGGTGTGGTTTCTATGTGAAACAAGGGTCACTACCGGTCAGTATCTACCTCAATAGGAACAGTAACAGTAATAGTAGCAAAAACCAAATCTTTTGTCATTGTAAACAAGTGCCACATAGTAGCTAGTACTTGTCTTTATAGTATTTTAATTATAGTATTTTAAATTTAATAAAAATGAATGTAAGTTTTGTTAATGTGAATAAAACTAAATGTTAATTTTGTTAACTATAGTATTAACATAATATTTAAAAATGTCACATTAATGTAAATTTTTATTAAAATTATATAAATAATTAGCATTATAATGTAAATTGTATGATAATAAATTTCTATATTAATAGAATAAAAGATATTATAAATATATTATAAATATAAAAAAAAAAACTCAAATGATAGTATAATATAATTAAAAGAAAAAAAATGATAATTATATAAATATAAAATTTATCTAATAATTATGTTACACTATAAATTTATTATATTATATTAAATAATATTTATTGATTATATAATATAAATTTAAAAAATTATTTTTAAAATTATTTTATATTAAATAAAATGAAATGATTATATATTATAAGTATATGAAAGAATTAAATAATTATTATTTAAACATAAAATTTATATAATAGTTTTGTGTAATAATGACGAAAGTTATATAAACAATGGTTGAATGTAGCCAAAATAATAGTTCTTAGTTCTAAAACTAGGCAAAATAGTAGTTCTTAGTTCTCAAATGTAGCCAAAATAATAGTTCTTTGTTCTCAAAACTAGGCAAAATAACAGTTCATTTTCACTTTTTCTAAAAATTCTCTAATAACATACAAAACTTCTTAGCCAATCATATTGATGAAAAATATTTTTTATAATTTATAAAATTAAATATTTTGCAAGTTCACTTTACAAAATTTAATTTAATTTTTTTTCAAAAAAAATAGTGTTTTTGATTGGTTGAAAACTAACTTATTAATAACTAATTAACTAAGAAAAACAAAACTCATTGCAATAGTATTGTGTGAGGGCAAGTACTAATAAAAGATAGAGTTCCTAATATTTATAGAAATAAAAAAGATGTAGCTTGTCAATTGTCATAAAATATTTTGCCTAAATAATAATAATATATATCTATGTTATATATGATTATATTATATAAAATCAATATATTTTTATTATAAATTTAATTGTATATAAATAAAATTGAAATAAAGTAATCTTTAAATAATTTTATTATTATAAAAGTAAATGTAATTCTTTAAAATCCAAAAATTTGATTTGAAATTGAAAGTTAGATGAGAATATTGAAATTTCATCTTTGTTGCTAGGTTATTCATAACTTTTTATAATTTAAGATTTCAATCTAGAGTGCATTTCAAATTTCTTATTGGCACTTTAAAAATGAAAAGAGTCTTATCAAGATTTGTGGTGAGCTAGGAACATTTGATGAGATTTATAACTATTATTGTATATTATTAATATATAATAGAATATGTTGTATTATTTTTATTGTTTTTATTATTATTTGTTTTGATGGTTTGGATCTATTACTGTATAAGAAATTTGGTCAATTATTATAGTAATTCATATAATATAAATAATTTATTTGTTATACATACAAGAACATGGGGTCTAATAGGTAATTAGGATCTGAATTTTGAAACTTATGAAAAATGATAACAAATATCTAATTTGAGTTTAGAAATGTTATAGAATTATTTGAAGACAATGAATTGATAATACTAATTGATGAAAATAAATAATTTCAATTCTAGGTCATTTAACACATTACAAAATTCAAATAAAGTATTTTTTATATTTAATAATAAGTGATTGTTTTTTAAAATGGAATTTGAACAATAATTTTTATATGTTATTTGAAAAAAAAACTTGGTCATTTTAGGACTATTTTTACTAAACATAGTCGATTTTAAATATGACAGTTATAATAATAATGCATGTATTATTCAATTTTTCTATGAAGATGTACACTAGAGTTAGCAATGCATGAATAAAAAATGAATATTAAAATATGATTCACATTTCTAAATCAATTTCTTGTGTAATATAATATAATTTAATCTAATAAAGCAATGTAGAACATACAAAGTGCTAAAAAATAGGAAAGAGTGGAAAATATGTCATACAATAGTATATGTGATTCTTATAGGATAGAATCCATATATATCTATTCATAATTGTAAGAAAGTTGTGTCTATAATAAAAAGTGTTTGACAAATGCTAGAGACTAATAAGTGTAAGTTTTTTTAAAGTTTGAAGCTAAATTGTTTTAATGTTTGATAAGAAATAAGTTTTTTTAACTTTGCATTTGAATTATTCTACTATTCATTTTGTTGCAATTCCAAAACGATGTTGTTTTGGTCCAATGTGAAATGTCCTTGAACTTGAAACTCTCATAGAGTAAATACAATTTCTGGCTCTTTTTTTCAAATATTCTTCATACCTATTGTTTTTTTAAGTCATGGAAGCAATTTCTTGAGCATGTCTTTTTAAGGGTACAATACAAAGTGTTCTTATGCTCTATTGTTATTATGCATTTGAGATAGTGGCTATAGGTATATGTGATGTCTTTGTTGTAATTGGTGCAGTGAACAATATTGTTTACAATAATGGAAGAGATAGAGATCATGTCATTACAAACTGAAAAAATGGGTTGAAATGGAATTGAAAAATCATTTGCAAATTTTAATTTTCCATACACCTACAAATTTCATATAGTTAGAGAAACGTGTTAGAGGTAGATGTATATAATTATTTTGTACTAAAAAGTTTGTCTAAAAATAAAACAAATATTGTTTCTTGCTCAAGATAAATAAATTGAAAATAAAAAGTGTTGAAATATATAAGGAAAGAATTAACTTGAGATGTGAAAGAGAGGAGTTATTAAAAGTGATCTAGAGTCGTCTTGTTGGTCAGTGGAGTGATATAGGTTGACTGATAGGTGTCAAGGGTATGATGTTTGGCATCAGATCATCTTATGATGTTCTTTAATAGCAGAATTGGAAAATCCTTATTTTTACACCTCTCTATCTGTAAAAATTGTTGCAGTAAAGTTGGATGCAATTGTATCTTTGAGGGTATGTAAAAAATTTGTTAGTGGATGACAAAGAGAGGATTGTTACAATGATGAAATTGAAGAGATGTAGAAACGAAAGATATATGTTTTTTTTCTTAATTTTGCTTTGTTATTTTCAATTTCACCATCTTTAATTTCTAACAAATATTGATAAGTTGTTCATCTACAACTAAAAATAATTGCACCTACACTTCCAACTATGTAGTTGTCTGCACTTTGTAGAAGCATTTTTATTATTGTGCTACATATGAATTCATAATTCTGGCAAACATTGGAGATATTATCAACTCCACTTGACTCATCAAATAACAAAATGGATTTACAATCACCATGATCATATTTTGATTTAGGAGAAAGTTTGAAACCTATTATACAAATATTTGTGCCTATATATATTTTATTTTCAAACATTTGTACAAGATTTCCTATAAGATTTAGTGTAATTGTCATTTCTCCTTTGTGATCGACTAAATCAACATGAAGGATTGGTTTTAAACATTTTTCTTTATCCATATGAGTTTTGTATGTAATGATGGCATATGCTTTGAATATGTCTCCATTTTTCCAAGCATTGAGATCTTCAATTGGTACTTTATTCAAAGTATTCGTATTTGATCTACAAAACAAATTTAGCAAGAAACAAAAGTCAAGAGAGAAGAAATGAGGATATGAAAAATGATTGAAGTAAATGAACATGATGAATGCATAAACATATGAATCTTTATCCAAAATCACCTTCAAACTCCATGATTAAGCTAAATAAGATGCACCCAAAGCCTATTGATATGCTCTTAATAGATGGAACGTAGTTGCTTATCAAACCAACAACATGAGAGTATGATCAAAGATGATTCAATGGAAATTTGGACTGCATAACATAAGCATAAGATTGGATTCATGCAAATGGGATGGAAGGCCTCTCATTTATAGAAATTTCACGAGAGAAATCAAGGACCAAGATAGATTGGTTAATAGATGGTAAGGATTGAATGAGTGGGGTTTGGATTAAAGTTGTAGTCATGTGACAAGTATCACATGAGGGATAAGGGATAGGATTAGGATTAGGGCAGCATCCTTATGTGTATGGATAGGATTAAGAGGTGTGATATTAAATAAAGGGATGAGATGGAAAGTTAGTTTGGCTTTTGGCAAGGTGTTTAGGTTCAATGAATCTAGACAAGGAGTTAGTTAGACATGTGAAGGCGACATTTGTCACATAAGGACAAATTTAGGTTGTGATCCATATGAATGGAATCAATGGATAAGATTAAATAGATAATGATAAAGGATAAAGGTAAATTAAATAATGGAGGAAAAGGTAATGAGAATTAATTAGCCTAAATTAATTAATTAATTTCATTAGAGAATTTGGGATAAGTCATAATTAATTAAATAAATATAAATTTTATTCAATTAAAGGTGAGAGATAAGATAAAAGGTTAAATCAATTAAATAAATAATAAATATTTATTTAATTGAATATTAGAATGAGTGTGGTTAGGTTAAGATCACATTTTAGGTTACTACATTTTGCCCCTCTTCGAGATGATGTTGTGACTAAGAGAAGTAACACCATTTCAAAGAAGAATAAAACATAGTAGGTAGGCAAAGGATAAGGATTGGTGGTATGATGCCCTAGTCACTAGTGAGGATGAGGAAGGATGATGAGGAGGCAGTGGTGTGCCCCATCAAGAGGACATGTGGGTTCAAAGAATATAGGTGTGCTCTTGAATTGGATGAGAGGACTAGAGGATAAAGGATGAAAGGATAGAGGAAGATAGCTAAGGATGATGAAGGAGAATGAATGATCATCATGTTGCAAGGATATAAGACAACTAGATTTAATATTGTACTTGGTGTTATGCACCAAGGTACAAGGAACCAAGATGCCAATGTACCAAGTATGTGATCAAAAGTTCAAGTAAAAATATATGCCTTATAACATCATGATATGGAAGCCCATGATGCCCCTGTGGCCATAGAGTTCAAAGGCCATGATAAATGTGAAAAATGATAATACACACAAGCAACAAGAAAGCATACACAACAAACCAAAAGCAAACAAAGACTATGCTCCAAATCAAGCTAGAAATTGATTATGGATTTATTGATTGATGATGATAAGGTAACAAAGTTAACAATAAGAACAATGTGTACCCCAAATATTATTTTGTTAATGATAAGAAAAACACATGGATTGGGAAGGATACATCCCTGTGATGATAATTGGATAGTGGATCAATAGATTTCAGCTGAGTTAGATTAAGATCATGGTTTCTTACAGATGATGAGCTAGATTACAAGTTGGAGTACATGGATTGGGATTGATTGCATCAAATGGACTAGATTGTGATGGTTGGATTAGAGGAATAGAGGATAAATGGATTAGATGAGATAGGATTAGATGGAGGATAGGATGATTAGGATATGATAGAGGAATGGTTTGTATCCAATGATAAGGGAGAACAAAGGATTGGTAAAAGATAGAAAGATAGATGGAAGGCTTGGTAAAAGATGAGAGGGATTAAGTGGATGGATGAAAGGTTATGGGAGATAAGAGGATGGAGGATTAAATAGGATTAAAGCTCCAAGGACTATGTTACAAAATAACAAGATGCCCCACACTAAAGTGTGTAGAATCATGGATGGAAGATGATGGGAAAAGATGCATGAGATGGAAGGATGGTGTGTAAGGGACGTGGATGGAAACGAGAGCTTGCATTGTCTAATGAATGCATGAATATTTTTCCCCTAGCTCTCTATCAAGATCAAGGGTGAAAAGAGAGGATGCATTTGGATAAGATAGGAGGATGGAGGTAGGATAAGGGATATGAGATAGAGGATAATAAAGGATATGGATAAGGGATGCATATAATGATAGCATAAATACTCCTTATCAAGATCAAAGATGGGAAGGGTGGATGGATTTGGATAGGATGGGGGATATGGGATGAAGGGTATGAATAGGGTGATCAAGATCAAGTGGATAAGATATGGATGCATGGATATTTGACCACTAGGCTCCTCATCAAGATCAAAGATGGGAAGGGAGGATGAATTTGGATAGGATGAGGGATATGGGATAAATGATATGGATAGGATAAGGTAGGTAGGATATGTGATACTTATGAAGATATTTAGCCTTGTCAAGATCAAAGGTGAAAAATGGAGAATGGGCTTAGATAGGATGATGGATAGAGGAATGAGGGATAGTGGAGAATGTGGATAATATGAGGCATAGATGAAGCTTTCTCCCAATTGTAGAGTGCAAAAAGGATGGGGGATTGTACATGATGCCTGTTTTCCAGGTTTTCATCATGGTACTTGCCCAAGGTGTCACAAGAAGTGGTTTTCACTATTGGACGAATGATTTCTCTTTACTTTTTCACTTTTTACTTTTTTGCATTTTTACAATAAAAAGGATGGAGAAGGATGAGGACAAGGATGTGGATAGGTAGATTTGGAAGATAGCAGATGGATGATAGGGAGATGGAGGAAGGAATTGAGCATCTAATCCCATGGATGGTATTCCTTGAAGATGTGCCCTATTAGACCATGGCAATTGGAGGTATGCTCATAGACGTTGGTAGAATGATGGCAGGAGAGATGAAATGGATGGGGATATGGATTTATGCAAAGGATTAGGGGATATGGTAGATGGAGGGATAGGAGATTCATAAGATTTAGGGGATTGGGGCTTGCCTTGATGTGAAGGGTATGAAGGTGGATTCATGACATGGGAAGATTGCACAACTTTAGTTTTGCATGGGGATTTAGCCACCTTTGCTAATAGTCCTTGGAGGCAATCATGAGAGACATGGGATAAAGTGGATTTGTAAGATTGGGGTGATGTGGATTGCAAGGATGTGGGATATGCACAAGTGGAATAAGAAGTGGAAGCTTTCATGGGTTGGTAAATTGAGGATGAGGATGAGGATCTTGAAAAGGAGTTAGAGATGGGGATTTGAGATGTGGATGGGATGGGAGGAAAATTCAAGATAGAGGCTTGGTTTCCCTTGTCAAAGGAAGGGGAAGAATAAGAAATACGAGATGGATTGGGATTGGATGGAGGTGGGGAGGATGGAAGTTTAGCAACAATGCTAAGGAAGTATCTAAGCATAGCATCCTTGTCACTGTTAAAGTAGTGGGTGAGGATGAAATTGATAGTGGTGGATGGGGATGATGTGGATGGTAAGGATGTGGAGAGCTCATCTTGTTCTACAAGAATCTCATTATCATCACAGGGATCATATTCAGGTTGGTCAACAAGGTTATCCTCATCACCATCATCACTATAATTGGGATTGACCTTGATTGTGATTTTGGGTCTTATTGGGTTAGTATATGGGTTCATGATGTTGGATTGGGTTGAAATGGATGAGGGTAGATTATAATATATTAGGTTGGATTGAGGATATATTAGATGGTTAAACATGGTGGAGGATTGATTGGAAGAGGATATTTTGGGATTATCTTAGGATAGGATGAAAGTTAGGATGATGAATTAGAAATTTATTGGGGATTAGAAGAATATGACCTAAGGATGAAGATGGAGGATGAGATTAGACTTGGGATAAAATTTCAAGACCTTAAAATGGTTTGACTTGATTAAGGATGATTCTCTATACTTAAGATAGACTAGCATTCTTAAGTAAGAGTTGATTGGATTTGATTTCTTCTTAAGATAGGAAATTTTTTTAAGTAGGAATTGATTAGATTTGAAAACTACACTTAATATAGACTAACATTATTATGAAAGTTTGGATTAAAGATTAAATCAACTTAAGGTCTTGATTTTTGATTGGGAGATTGGATTTGAAATGGACGATAGTAGATTAAGGATAGGATCCTTGGGTAAAGTATTTTGATGATGATGAAAGGGTATAGGGTATAAAGGAGGTTAAATCCTTAACCAAATTTTGATGTTGAAAGATGATTTTTGATTAAGGATCGAGGATTGGATGCTTGGTTGAGATAGATAGGTGGATAATGGATGATTGGATTTTGGATGAGGATATATGGATTAGATTAGGATTTGGTTGGAATGGGATTATTTGGATAAGGGGATTGTATTAAGATGATGATGAAGGATCAAGATCAAGGATGATAATGAAGGATGCAAATTAAGGATGATGATAGATAGAGGATAATTAGGACAAATATGAATGATGAAAGTGGATTAAGAAAGGAGGATTTGATGAGGATTATTGGAGGATGAATAGGATATGGACTAGGACCTTAATTGGATTAGGATAAATAATTAGGATTAGGGTCCTAAATGATGGATTAGGGATGTATTGGAGATATATTAGGATGATTAGGATATTTGGCATGAGATGGATTAAATGATTGGGGATGATTGGGACAATATGGATGATTAGAAATATGAGGGAGATAATTAGGATGAATAGAAATGATTAAGATGAAATTATTGGGATGAAAATGAATGATTAGGATGGAATGATTTGGATGAAAAGGGGTGATTATGGATTATTAATATGAGGTTATTAAGATAAAAGGAATGAACAGGATGAGGAGGGATAATTAGGATGGAAAAGAATGATTAGGATTATAAGGGATGATTAGAATGGAAATGGATTATTAGTATTAGAAGGGATAATTAGGATGACTATAGGAGATGATTAGAATGATTATGGAAGATTAGAATGGGATGATTAGGGATGATAATGGTAGTGATTATGGATGAATAGGATAGGATGACTAGGGTGAATATGAATGATTATGATGATTAGAATGGAATGATTGGGATAAATATGAATGATTATGATGACTAGGACGAGATGATTGGTTTGGATTGGATATGATGTGGATAGCTTGACTTGGAGGACACCTAGACTTGTGTGTTTTTCAAGTATTTTGATGTTTTTGATTTTTTGGCTTTGATTTTTCTATTTTCTTTTTTTTTGGGATTTTATGATTAAGAATGAAAATATGTAAGGAAATAATACAAAAAGGTAAAATATTATGGCTCAATTTGGATGATTGTCCCTTTTGGATTCAGGGAAGGTGATCTAAACATTCAAGCACATAAGACATATTAACAAGCCTAACTTAAGTGGGATTATCAATCCTTGTAGGAACAAGGAGCCACAATAAGAAATGGCCAAAATGTCTCAACTAGGCTTTACAAGCTCAACTAGTGGTATCCTCTATATACCACAAGGGTACATGAGGCCTAATCCATAGATGAAAGGAAATATTGCCAAACAGTCAGGAGGAGAGGGTAATCCACTCTCCATCTTCACTTCTCTAAGGTTCAAATTTCTAGAGGCTTAGCCCAAATTGATAATATTTTACTTCCTAGAGAGGTGTCTTTTGATTCACCTCCTGCTCTTTATACTCCACTGAAACACAAGAGTTGAGGTTATCTCCTAGGGTGATGAAATCCTTAGGTAGGCCTCCTAAAAAAGAACAAGATCACTCATTTCTAATCCTCAAGATCACACTAAGGTTCAAGAGGAGAGCATACGTAAGTGAGTCTTAGGGATTAAAAGATATTTATTTTAGAGCCCAAATCCAAATGTGAGAGATAAATTTTAAGCCTAACTTCAAGTGTAATGAAAAATCACCAAAAAAAGTTATATAAAGAAAAAAAAAACTAGTTGTACCAATGGATTCCTTAAGATTTTATGATAATTTTTTTTTTTAAATTGCTAAAAAATTATTTTGTATAAAGAAGTTATGAGCATTTCAAGATTGAAAATAAGGGTTGAATTTGATTAAGTGCACCTAATTTTTCAAGAAGAATTTGAAAAATTCACTTACACCACAAAAAAGAGCTCTAAACCATCTTTTCAATGGCTTTTTAATTTTGAAAATGCAATTTGTGAGGTAATAGTTATGCTTATTTTCATAAATCCTTTAGGGTTTACATAGAAACATGGGCGCCATTTTGAGCATAGGCGCCTCTTTGAACACATGCGTCATTTTATGAAACATAGATGCCATTTTATGAAACAAAAGTGTTATTTTATAAAATGGAAGCACAAATTTATGAACCAAAGGCACATTTTTGTAGACTTTTAAAAAACCCTTTATATAAAGCGTAGGTGCAATTTGTCGCAATGAAGTGTTGAAAGCTACCACAAAAGTGCAGTTTTATCAAACGTAAATGTTGAAAGCCACAAAAGAAGTATTGAATCATAAAGCCAAGCACAAGAGATAGTTTCTCATAATAGGGGCACCAAAAGTCACCATGGAAGTGTATATCTATCAAACACAAGCGTTGAAAGTCATGAAAAAGCATGAGTTTGTTGAATAAAAGTGTTGAATCATAAAACCAAGTGTGAAGCACGATCTCTCAAAATAGAGGCACCAAAATTTATGATAGGAGTGTGAGTTTGTCAAACAAAAGCACCCAATCATAGAGTCGAGCGTGAATCCAAAACCTACAACTCAAAACTCACCAAAAACTCACAAAAAGAGGTCAAAACAAGGATGTGAGTCCCACCGAGCATGCCAAACGAGGATATGAAAAATGGTTGAAGTAAATGAACATGATGAATGGATAAACACATAAATCTTTAGCCAAAATCACCTTCAAACTCCATGATTGAGATAAATAGGATGCACCCAAAGCCTATTGATATGCTCTTAATAGATGGAATGTGGTTGCTTATCAAACTAACAAAATGAGGGTATGATGAAGATGATTCAATAAAAATTTGGATAGCATAACAGTAGCATAAGATTATTGGATTCATGCAAATGGAATGGAAGGCCTCTCATTTATAAAATTTCTATGAGAGAATTCAAGGGCCAAGATAGATTGGTTAATGGATGGCTAGGATTGAATGAGAAGTAGGGTTTGAATTAAAGTTGTAATCATGTGACAAGTGTCACATGAGGGATACGGGATAGGTTTGGGATTAGGAGTAGGGAAAATTCCTTATGTGGATGGCTAAGATTAAGAGGCGTGATATTAAATGAAGGGATGAGATGGAAAGTTACTTTCACTTTTGGCACTTGGTGTCTAGGTTCAATGAATCTAGACAAAGAGTTAGACATGTGAAGGGGATATTTATCACATGAGGACAAATTTAAATTGTGATCTATGTGAATGGAATCAATGGATAAGATTAAATGGAAAATGATAAAGGATAAAGGTGAATTAAATAATGGAGGAAAAGGTAATGAGAATTAATTAGCCTAAATTAATTAATTAATTTAGTTGGAGAATTTTGGATAAGGTTAGAATTAATTAAATAAATATAGAATGGGATAAGGGAAAAGGTTAAGTTAATTAAATAAATAATAAATATTTATTTAATTAAATATTAGGATATGTAAAGTCAAGTGCAGTTAGGTTAAGGTCACATTTCAGGTGTCTACAAGAAATAATAATATTTTATATTTCTTATTACAAAATTCTACTTACTTTTTGATGTGATAATGTATATTCTTTTTAATTACTTATCTTTGTTAAAATTCAATAACAAATTGTATTAATAAGAAATTACTGCATTGAAGAATATAATGGAAATATAGAATAAAATAAGAATGAAGTATTCTCTAGATAGAGAATCTTACTAAAGATATGATGAATAGATGAAGTTTCTAATTATAACAAATGATTTAGGAAATATTTTAATATTATTCTTGTATGACTGGTATAGTAAGCAATAGATACAGTGTATAGTGGTCACTTCAATATGTGTTTGTTTTAGAAATTTGAAATCTATTTTTGTTAATATTTGACCAACTATGGTTGATTAACGATTTTGGAAATGGATTCATTTTGTCAAGTAAAAAAATATCTTTTTGGTTTCAAAGAAACTTTCTATTATTTTGTAATTGTGTTGTCTTGTTCCATATTGATGTTGAAATGTCCAATAATTAGGATTTTATCATTAATATGTATTTGATTCAGTGTTTGTTTAATATTCTCAATCACTACAACAAATTTTGTACCAAGAGATGCATATAGATTTATCAAATTGATTTTGTAATTGTGAATAGTTAATTGTAGGGTAAAAGTACAAAGTTGTGTCACACTTTATAAAGGAATCAACCAACACAAACAAAAATTCTCAAATTTGACTACATAAAAATGGTCTTTATGTTTTGAATTTTAAAATGATGTAAACTAATAAAATGCAGAACTCTTGATGAAGTTTATTTTTGTAATTTTTCAAAAAAATTAAAAGTTGTTTTAATATTTTTATATAAATTTAAGAGCAGATTTTGAATTGCTAAAAAATTGAGGAAAAAGTGACATTGAGTTGACGTCGAGAAAACAAATAGAAAAAAAATATTTAGCCCTAATTTTTTTCCCAAATAGATAACTTCAATATCTAGTGTTGATGAATATTTTCCTCATAATAATGTTTTAAAGTCAAACATACTAGAATTTGATAGTTTTCATTTGATGTTAACTATTATCTAATTATTTTATCATTTTCAAAAAATAATTTATACCCTTTTAAAGAGGATTCTCTCCTCTAGTGCACCATATATTTTTCAAAAACATTTAATATGTTTATTAATTTTGTTTTAATTTCTAATCAATCTCATTTTTTATTTTAACAACTTGCTTTCATTATTTAAAATAAAGAACATATTAAAACTAATGAAAATATTAATAAAAATATATATTTGAATTCTTGACTCCAAGCTCTATAAAGGTTTTTTTTTTTGAAAAAAATCATTATGATTGAAGAAATATCATGTTCAAGTGGAAATTTTCAAAACTAAATAAATAAAAGATAAGGTGGCTACCAATAAGGATGCCACATAGAAAGTTTTGGGTGAAAGAGTTTTTCCCAAAACCCTTTCGCTTGAAACCTTTTCTATCGAAACCTTACATATAAATTGAGTCACATTTTAAAGTGACAAAGAGAAAAAATTATTTTTTGTAGTTTCGAGCAAAAGAGTTTCGCCCAAAACTCTATGTGCCACATAGTTTTGGGAAAAATGATTTTAATTGAAACTGTTTAGGTCGAAACAATTTCGCTCAAAATTATTTAGTTGGTTGAAAGTGTAACACAGGTTTGTACTTTTACCTTGTAGTTGTATAGCTTCAATATTATTGATTTTATAATAGTTTGAGTTTGTGATTTGTATTACTTTTTATATACATATTATGACACCATATATAATATAAATAGAAATACATTCAAATTGTTGTATTTATTATTGATATCTGAATCAGATAAATAAATTTCTTGTAAACATATTATATCAAATTTGATAAAGTCATAGTCATTTACAATGTCATTGATAGAGGAATTTAGACTTTATGTATTCAAGGAGATAATAGATATTGAGGTGTTTATGATTGAGATATTTTGTTTTTTTTGGAATTGTCATTTTGCTTATGTGACTAATTGATGCATTTCATTTACAACTTTGTTTTTAACATTAAAATTTTGTCTTGTTAATGGATTCAATAAGTATAACGAATCCATATTTCATACATGCAACAATGCGGTATATACTAGTCCATGTGATTTGACTCTTAACAGATCAAACACAAGTCCATCCAGTGTGAGATATTGTGATCTATGAATTGTTCATGTGCATGCAAGTTTTACAAGGAAATTTTTCCATATTTTTATCTATGATGCATATTTGTAATTTGATACACATTTTTTTATCCGTAGTATAGGTACCCACTCTTTTGGTGTTGTATCAATGTATAAATGTTAGAGTTTGGTAGATTGTTGTTGACCAATTTTGGTGTCATTAAATTAAATTCATATGATAACAATATTGTTTCAAAATGTGTATTCTTAGAAAATGCTATTAGATCCATTTACAAGTCCATCTTTGGTATTGTAGTTTAAATAGTATACAATTCAACAAGCATATTGATATTCAATATAATTTATTTTTCCAAAATTGTATTATCATTTGCTCTTTTGTTGTTGTAGTTTTCATTGATATCATCAAATGCATCAATAACAATTACTCAACCAGAAACAATTAATAAAATTTTGGTGTTGTGTGAGGCTACAAATTTATTCCTTTCAAAAAGGTACAAGAATGTTGGATCCATAGGAGGTACTCGTACACACTTATTGTTAAGAAAAGATATATCATTATCAAATTATGTATTGAGTCATATTTTTTTTAGTATAGTTGTTGGCCTTCTACAATGATCTAACAACTAAGCCCTTATAGCTGCGATTTAGAGATTGGAAATCTAATCTGAATAGCTATTTCAATCATTATGAAGGTTCATTTAACTTGTCAACCTAGGGACGTGAACTTGAAATGGGTCAGCACAATATGTGCACTAAGGATCCAAAGTAGCCATATTCATTCTACAACTAAGAAAATCACAATGCTGAAGGTAAATTGCTTGGAAAGAAATAACATAAGTGTTGAGCATCAACCAACAACTATAGTAAGCCGAAATGCATGACAGAAATGAAAATATGAGCTAACAAACAGGAAACTACTATGTCTACTTTGGTTGCAGGAATAGTCACATAATGGAATTCTAGTGGCTGCAGGAATAGTCAATGCCGAATTTTTAACTAACTATTGAACATAAAGTAACAACTAAGCTAAAGGATGGAATGCTCACCAAGTGGGCCCCCTTGGATGAGTATCCCTTAAGACAAATGTAACCTTAGGTGCACAAACTTATAAACTCATTTTATTCATTGGAAGACACAAGTACAATAGAGTATCATGACTGTATTATTAAAAATCTAAGAATACAAGTACATCATCAAATTAAGCAACCCCTTTTTGAAGGAGCATTCGAGTCTTATTTATAAGGAGAAAAGCTACTAACTAATCACCTAGCAAGGCAGTCAACTCCAACAGATTAGGAGGATGCCACTTTAGGGAAAGCATGAAAAGTGGAGAGGCGGTTATGCATACGTAGAATTTGTTCAGACATGTTTTCCTCAACGCAAATTTAGCACAACAATAACACCTATATTCGCTCAATAGACAATTAAGACCATTTACAAGGCAGTTACAACTTCAATTTAAATGAGGAATCTCCTGCCATCGATAGTCTTCTCTTCGTTGACCTTTACATGACCACCTTGTTGACCGTTATAGCGAATGACCAGCTAGAAGAATCTTATTTAATTGTGTAGGCAACTAATTATGTCTACAAGACAATATTAGAATGCACAACAATTGCATATATGTAACTATCTTAAAGTAGCATTCATTAATCCATATTTTAAATCAACATAGATAGTTCATATAACATATCAATGTCATTAAAGATTGCAGAAATAAGCTTATGCCCAATGTATATGGTTTTGGGGAAATATCATAAAAAGAGCAACATCCAAGCATCAAAGTCTATGAAAAGTATGACAAATAGACAATAAACTTATATCAAAATTGAGTCATAAACTGGACTCATCACTCCCCCCAACCTAAGACTTTGTTGGTCCTCAAGTAGAAGAAGGAGGGTTGTTCCTTTGCTTTATTAATGCCCTGAAGTTTGCAACTATCAACTGTCCTACATTAGTTTCTATAGTTTCTGAATTATGGTCCCAATAGAGCCCTTGTTGTTTGTCCAATCTGCTCCATCTATGTCTCTCTGCAGCTATATCATACTAGTAAAACCTAAAATTTGGCACATGCCACAATAAGATAGGTGACTGAAAAGTTAGTGGGAGCCAAAATAATTTCTTTTCCCTTCCAATCTGTATATATCTATCAACTCTCTTAAGTGATGCAGCATAATTCTACATAGAGTGAGGCTCAACTTGTTTTAACTCATCAGTTGGGTTGTTCCACCTTTGTGATAGGTATCCCATCACAGATTCTCCTTTGGTTTTGGCTACCTCCTCATATTCTTTATAAAATTCCTCTCTCTTAGATAAGATCCTATCACCATAGCTTGGTCTGTAAAGAATTATGTGACAATCCATGAAAATGCTCCCTGGGTTTCTAGATTTAGCACTGATGGATAGAGGAGTGTTGGATTCAACTTGCTTATAAGTCCTAAATTTTTTTCCCCAACTAATCTCATTCTATGTCCAAGACATGAATGCCCTTAATTGGACATCCCCAACATACAACAGTGGATTCAAATCATGGTCTTGGGTCACGAAATAATTATGTAAGTAAAATTCATACAACAAATTCTTCATTTCAGGAGGAGCAATCCAATAAGCATTGAAAAATTCAAGAGGAGTCTCAATAGAAGGATTCAAACCTGAAACAATCCTTGCTAGTTTAAAAGAAAGATACTTCTACTTCAGATATAGGGCATAGACCCTTGGAGGAGTCCTAGATTCTAATATCTGAGGTACTAAGGCTATCATATTGTCCACCTTCTTCTTTAAAGTAGCAATTTTTTTATCCTTGTCTTCAATCTCCTCATCTCTCTTTTGAATTTATTTCTTTAGCCTACGTTTCTTCTCCTTCCATTCTTCTTCCCTCCTTTGCATCTCTTTCCATAAATTCATAGCTACCATGTGCATTGAAAAATCAAAGGGCCTATGTATTCCTACTAGAGTTTTTCCTGGCACAGATGCTTGTTCTTCCTATAGCACTGGCTGCAGGAATTTTGAATGTTCAATCAATTCTAGCTACAGGGGTGTTGATTATTCTCCTAGTTCTATTTGTAGGGTCTCTTGTTATGGCTCTTCCTCTTGCTGCAGGAACTCTTGCTTCTACTCTTGTTGCAGGAGCTCTTGATTTTCCTCAAACTCTTGAATTTCAACTTGTTTAGCAATGGCAGCAAGGTCTTCCAATGTTACATTTGTTGCTTCCTCAAATATGTCCTTTTCCTCGACATTTACTTGCCCCATTGGGGCCTTTGTATCCTCTTGTGATGTTTCTCTATTCCTAGGGCTTCCCTATGGAGACACGCCAAAGGTTGGCCTAGCTGGTCTTGATTTCCTAAGAGGGCTCTCATGTTCTTCTTTAGTTGCAGGAAGTGTTGGAATATGGCTCTAAGAGATTGACTTTGGCTACTTGTGTTGTCATTGATGGCAACTTGAGTCTACAGTTTGATCTGCATTATCAGTTGTGTTTGTACCAACAAAGAATCTAAGTCTGTGTATTCTACCGGCAGAGAAAGTGAAGAACATGACATCCTTGTGTTGTCATTGATGGCAACTTGAGTCTATAGTTTGATCTACAGTATCAGTTGTGTTTGTACCAGCAAAGAATCTAAGTCTTTGTATTCTACTGGCAGAGAAAGTGAAGAGTTTGACTTTGGCTACTTGTGTTGTCATTGATGGCAACTTGAGTCTACAGTTTGATCCATAGTGTCAGTTGTGCTCGTACTGGCAAAGAATCTAAGTCTTTGTATTCTACCAACAGAGAAAGTGAAGAACAGGACATCTGGTTGGTATTCTAATCTGATTACTTCATCGGATCACTATTTTGAAGTGTGGATCTCCAAGGAAGTTTTCTTAGGTCGCACACTATTCTACTGAAGAAGTTTTGTGGTGTTGCATTGATCATAGTTCAAGTTAAGAGGTTCAGTGGCATGATTCATGATCTATTTCTCATTATGGCCGACATGCTTGATGTGGTGGATCACGAATGTATGTGGAATAATTATTTTGATATCTCTTATGTTTTGGAACCTTGGTGTGGGTCCCTTCTATAAGTCTAGCTAAATTATGAAGGTATGCTTCATTTCTAATCAAAGATTTAAGGCTGACATGGCCGATATAAGCAAAGAATTTTATATTTTGTTGAAAGGCCGACATTTATTGAATTTTTGGGTTAGTAGATATATAAGGAAGATCGGTAATTCACTTTGTGGATGCGTGATGTGAAGAGAGATATATATGTGCGCAAAAAAGAGTAGAGCAGTTGATTGATCGAATATTAGTTGTACTATTGAATAGTTTTTAGCTAGAGAATAGAGCAAAGCATAACAGATTTGAGCAGAAGGTCCAAAGTTAGATTGTGCGCTTTAGTGGAACTAAATCCAAGCATTTGTAGATGCTATATTCTCAGTTCAAATTTTGTTGTAATCTATATTATAATTGTAAGGTAGTGAGCCTCTTTCTTTGAGCAGTGAGCTCTTGGCAGTGCACCTGAATGCAAGTGCATTCCCCTCTTTTATTTTACTTTTAACATAGTAAAATTTGTGGATTAATCTCCACCGTGGTTTTTCCCCTAATAGGGTTTCCACGTAAAAATATTTGGTGTTATGGTTATTATTGATATGACTGCATGTTTTCATCTATTATGTGTTGACAATGTTATATAAAGTTCTATTATTGTTGCTGATGGTTTTTAGATTTGTTTTGTAAATCAAAATTATTGAACATTGATTCACCCCCCCTCTCAGTGTTCCTTGCATCCAACAATTAGTATCAGAGTAGGTTCCTCTTTGGAAGCTTAGCAGCTTGAGGTGAATCTTGAACTACAATGGATGTTGGTGGTCTTCAACTATAGCTGATGGTGGCACTTGATGATCTTGATCAATCTAAGGTAGAGGTCATAGAACTTAAGGAAAATCTTGCAGATGTCAAAAAATTCATTGAATCATTGAAGGACAAGATTGATGACTCAAGGGAGAAAATAAAGGAACTTTGTGATCAGTTGAAGCAGAAAAAAAACAAAGGATCGAATGATGTCCATTTGAATCAAACTCTAAAAGAGATTACAGGAGAATGTGAAAAGCTAGCCAAGGACAATGCAGCTCTAAGACTTGAAATGGAATATGTGGCAATGAAGTTTACTAAAGAGATTGAGTAAAGAAAGAAGAATGAGGAGAATCTAGCCCAGTCCCTGAGAGAAAAGTCTGAAGAATGCAACAAAATTAATAATAGATTTATCCAGTTGGAGATTGAACTGCAACAATCCATAAACAATGAATGAGAGCTTGAGAGACAGATATTCATTCTTGGAAATGAGCTTGCTACTGCAAATGAATTCAAAGAAAAGTTTAGGATAAGTTCTACCAAGCTTGAATAAATAACCAAAATTCAGAAGGATATAAATGATAAGCGAGGTCTTGGATATGAGAAGGGAGAATGCTCCGGATCTAAACAAAAGAATCTTGAAAAGAAGAACAAAGGAAGAAGACATATGGTAAGGCAACCTAATGCTCAAAGATTTAATGGAAATTGCTTTGTTTGTAATAAATTTGGACATATGGCTTCTCAATGTAGAAGAAAGATAAACCCTAGTAAGCCATCATTCTCTGGTCAATGTTTCAAATGCAAGAAGTTTGGTCATAAGGCTTTAGAATGCAGGAGTATGACTGTCAGTACTAGTAACATTAAATGTTATACATGTGGAAGATTTGGACATGTTGCTAATTAATGCAGGTTAGGAGGAAATCAGTGGAATGGATGGTACAGGTAGAAAGGTCTGGTATGTTTCAATTGTAACAATCTTGGTCACATTGCAAAGTTCTACTGGAACAGAAACATGAATAAAAGAGGTCTGGTGTATCAAGGAAGAAATTCATAGAAAGACAATAAAGGTAAAGCAAAAGCTTGTGGAAGAAATAAAAGATCAGATGAAGAAGACATGGGTGAATAAAAGTGAAACGAATGAAGGAAATAAAGTTGTACCGGAAGATCCCTTTGGTAGCTCCTCTGGCAATTGATATTAGGCCAATGGCATAGGGGGAGTTTTTCATGAAAATTTATTGACCCCCCCTGCGTATTGTCGACATCGAATCTTTGGATGTCATCAGTCATTGTGTTATCCATTGATGGAAGTATTTGTAATGATATGATGAATTGGTTGAAATGATGTAAGTCTAAAGTTGAATTCTTAGCTTGTTGTTTGAGTTTGCAGTGTAATCGAAACTTCTAGGGAAACACATTTATTGCGGGAAAAAGTAACGTTATAAGAGGGAATTTTGAACCTTATTTCGGCTCCAAGCATTGAAGGAGAACAATTCAAGAGTATTTTTTTGCAAAATTTCAAGGGAAAAAGGTCATTCTAGTGGCAAATCTCCAGGTATTCTTGTTAATAATTGATTTCACATCTATTTTGTAATCTGTACAACTTTGTTCAGAATGAAACATGAAGCAAATCAAAGGTACCATAACTGTAAATGAGTATAGTAGCCAAAAGATTAGGGATGAAATAAATTTATTATTGCTCACCGATGTCAGAAGGCTTGAAGGATCAAAGCACAAGAATTTGGATATATTGAACGACTATCCTCATTTCGTCAATGCAAAAGTGATTTGGTTTTTCCTGAAAAAATTAGACAGTGATATTCTCAATTTGGATAAACCATTTCAAATTACCGAGGATGTAATAAAAAATTTAACGGGCTTATGCAATGTTGGTGATGTACCAAAGAAAAAGTTGATTCGCAATGTGGAGGTCGAAGCCCTAACCAGGAGAAGGGGAGATCAGAGGACTCTAATAATTCCATCAATTAAAGACCCTTTAACAAGGTATGTGGCTTATGGAGTCTCATACAAAATATATTTCAAAAATAGAGAAGGATCAACCTCAGCAGGTGTTGCTTATATCGCCCACAAAATGATAATTGAGAATGAGGACTTTGATCTGTGTAGTCTGTTGAAGGAGCAATTGTTGGAGAATGTTCAATTAACGAAGGATATTGGCTACCAATTTAGGTTTGGTACTCTGGCAATATGTATTATGATGTACTTTCTAAACTATTTTCCGTTGAAGGACAATGTAGTGTGGAGAGAGAATATACCGATTTGTAAGCAAATCTTCAATCATTACAATTCTTTTGAAAATTGTGAACAAGTTTATGAAAGTTTCTTTAGAAAGGTATTAGAAAGGTTTGAAGAAGGTGTTGTCCCTCTTTTGGAAAAAATAACTGAGGTTGGATCATCTTTTGGAAAAGGAGAGAAAAAGTAGAAGAGAGAAAGAGATACAATTGGTGTAACTCCTCTGGCACCCAAGTCTGCAAAAATTGAAGAAAAAGGGAAAAGTCAAGTGGTTGTGGATGTAGAAGATGAAGTTTCTAAAGAATATGTTCCCAAAGATCAATCGAAACTAGATGAACTAGAAACAATAATAGTTGAAGATAGTGATGAGGAAAGTGCTCTGTTTAAGACAAAGATTTTGCAGATCATTCAGGATGTGGATGGTATGCAAAAGATATCCGGTATATGGCTGAATGGTCCATCTTATGAGCAGGATTTAATTGAAAATTCTCTGGCAAGGTACTTAATTGATAACAATATTGAGTTGGAAAGTTTGCAGGATGTTCTCTTGGAAGAACTGATTGAATGAATTGATTGAATGTGTCAAGATATCTATGGAGTTTGTGCCCTTGGAAAGGAAGGAAGAAGAAATAATTTCCCATTTAAAAATGTAGTTTAGATTATCTCTTTCCAAATTAAAGAAGAAAATGAGTGAGCTGAGACAATGTATTGATTCTGCAAATAAAGTCTTTAACTGTTGTCTTAGGTGGCCTCATGTAGTAGGAAAGTACAAGGATAAGCTTGAAAAGATTGAAAGTGAGCTTTTCAACTTTGGATAGAATTACAATATGCTCTTGGATAAGAATGGAGATGTGAAGAAGAAAGTTTATGATTTACAGATTGAGCATGCAAAAGTTCATACTACTAAGAATGCTCTCATTGATGCTTTCTGGAAAGTCAAATATATAATTGAAGGGATATTAGAACAAATGATTGAGACTCTTAAATTAGGAGAGGAACTGGAAGCATCAATAACTATTCCTGAGTCTCTTGTGCAAATAATCAACAGAACTTCATAAAACAATATTCTAATCATAGCCATTGGGATTGCAATGGATTTTTGGAAGAAATTCCTTTCGGAATTGAAAGCTAGGTATAAAATAATTTTTCTGAATTTCTGTAGCAGTTGTCAAATTTTGATCAATTTTTGCATCAGTATTTGGGGAGAGAATGGAGTAAGAGATAGTGCAGTAAAATATTTGAAAGGAGAGGATAAGGAAGAGAAGTGTAGAGTGGATGTAATAGGGATTTGTGATTGATGTCAAAGGGGGAGAGAATGAAGTGAAAATTTTCCTGACATCCAAAGGGGGAGTAGTAGTTTTGGCTTTGATATATTTTTTTTGGTTTTGACACTTAGTCAATTTTTCACTAAGTGTTTCCATCAATGCCAAAGGGGGAGATTGTTGGCATATGGCTCTGAGAGATCGAATTTGGCTAATTGTGTTGTCATTGATGGCAACTTGAGTCTACAGTTTGATCTGCAGTATCAGTTGTGTTCGTACCAGAAAATAATCTAAGTCTCTATATTCTACCGACAGAGAAAGTGAAGAACAGGACATCCGGTTGGTATGTTAATCCAACAACTTCACTGGATCACTATTTTGAAGTGTGGATCTTTAAGGAAGTTTTCTTAGCTTGTACACTATTCTACTGAAGAACTTTTGTGGTGTTGCATTGATCATAGTTCAAGTTAAGAGGTTTGGTGGCATGATTCATGATCTATTTTCCATTGTGGTTGACATGTTTGATGTGGTGGATCGTGGATGTATGTGGAATAATTATTTTTCTATCTCTTATGTTTTGGAACCTTGGTGTGGGTCCCTTCTATAAGTCTAGTTGACTTATGAAGGTACGCTTTGTTTCTAATCAAAGATTTAAGGCCGACATGGCTGATATAAGTAAAAAATATTATATTTTGTTGAAAGGCCAACATGTATTGAATTTTTTGGGTTAGCAGATATATAAGGAAGATCAGTAATTCACTTTGTGGATGCGTGATGTGAAGAGAGATGTATATGTGTGCGAAAAAGAGTAGATCAATTGATTGATCAAATATTAGTTGTACTACTGAAGAGTTTTCAGTTGGAGAATAGAGGAGAGCAGAACATATTTGAGCAGGAGGTCCAAAGTCAGATTGTGTGCTTCAGTGGAACTAAATCCAAACATTTGTAGATGCTCTATTCTTAGTTCAAATTTTGTTATAATCTATATTATAATTGTAAGGCAGTGAGCCTCTTTCTTTGAGCAGTGAGCTCTAGGAAGTGCGCCTGAATGCAAGTGAATTCCCCTCTTTTATTTTACTTTTAACAGAGTAAACTTTGTGGATTAATCTCCACCGTGGTTTTTCCCCTAACAGGGTTTCCACATAAAAATATTTGGTGTTATGGTGATTATTGATATGACTGCATGTTTTCATCTGTTATGTGCTGCTAATGTTATATAAAGTTCTATTATTGTTGTTGATGGTTTTTAGATCTGTTTTGTAAATCAAAATTATTGAACACTGATTCACCCCCCCTCTCAGTGTTCCTTGCATCCAACAAGAAGAACAGTGTTAGCCTTTTGTTTCTTAGACCTTGGCACTTTCTTTCCAGCAATTTTCTTTTAGCTTTTCCCTTCTTTATTTTTGCCTCTTTCTTCTGTGCCCTAGTTCTCATTAAGATGCCAAGAGGAACATCATCATCAGAATCTAAAGAGGAACTTTCTTTGTCTGGATGCTCTACCTCAAAAGAGCTAATCTCTATGGTTTGTTCAGCTGTAGGAGGGTTTGCACTAGGGCCCGTGCCAGAAGTTGAAGCACCAGGAGTAGCTTCAGTAGTACTCAATCTTCTGCTAGCCCTACAAGGTTGAGGCAAAACCCTAGGTCACAAATATTGTGGTCTAATTTGATCAATTTTAAGAATTCTTCCCAAGTCATGTCAAACACATCATGCAGAGTCTTTTCAACTAACAATTTGATTAGACAATGGTGGGAAACAAAATTATCCCTACCTTTTTGGGTCTCGACCACCATGATTGAGAGAAGGTGGTATAGCACGTTTAGCACATTCATTCATCTCCCATGCCTCATATGATTTAGAAGTTTGAAATGCATAGAGTGTAGATTCGAATGGCGACCTTTGCAAGTAATGTACTTTACAACATGAACAACTACTTGCTTCCATGGCTCAAGCAGAGGTTCTTTTTGCACCTTGTTTGTCCACACTCAATGGAGGGTCACCAGGTTCTATAAATTTGGCCCTAGCTAACTTGGCATCTCTGGAAGCAGTGTAATTTTCACTATTGGCAGGCAACCCTGTAACTTCTACAATTATTTCTTCAATAGCCAATACTTCCAACCCTTTTACCGTGGATTTTCCTTCAAACAATGTCTAAGCAAATTCCAATGCAACATTTTCATCAAAACCATTAAGCTTCAGGAAATAGTCTAACCAACCACTAGTTTCTGAATTTAGCTTGTGAAAGTGCATCTTGCAATAATACATCATGAACCATGGGTTCATTCTTGATTAACCCACCTCCCATTGTTCAAGTGCATGCAATCAAACAATCGCTCTACAAAGTTTCTTTTCCTACAATCTTCGTCTGAAAGCCCAATTTCTCTTTCCTACAACACTGCTAAATTTCAAATGCTAGTGTTGTCTGAATTTGACCCTTTTTTTTGGCTTAAGATTATGATGTGAGTAATAAAGGAAATAAAGGAGTAATCAATGAGGGATATATTGTAATAAGACTTCTGGATTGAGACTGTATCAATTTTTTTTACATCAACATTTCGAATCATACTCCATGATCCATCATTAAGATGCAATGCAGATAGAGAGAAGGGTGATAACACTTCACACATGTGAGTTGTCATCTCACTCAAAATTTGAATCAACTCAATTTAAACTTTGTTGATGTGAGCCAACATAGACAGACACGTGGACATAGCATTCACACTTCCCCCCCAACCTAAATTTGAGCATGTGTCCTCACATGCACGAGAGTTATGACAATTTGATAGGGCAAGGAATAATGACATGCTATGGAGAATGTCTATATCAATTTACAACAATTAAATGAATGTACTAAAAGACAATTGAGAGATAACAACTTGATGTACACGTACTTGGATTCTTGGAGGATCTGCTATAGAGATTATGGAGAAAGTACTGGTCACCTTTTGAGAGGTCAGTTGAGCAATTAATAAAAGTGGAGTGGAATGGAGTGGAGTGATGATGGAATAAAGTGAAATTATGGAGGCGTGATGGAAGAGAGAGAAATGTGGAGATGGATGGGTGGATGGGTGAAGGAGTGGACCCCCACAGGAGTGGAAGTCTTTATTATGACAAGTTATGCACCTTAATTAGCCAAAAGAAGGGACACTAGGTCCATTTCCTTTGGTTGCAAGAAGTTCGGGTGTTGCATGTTGAGTGAATTGCTATAGGAATTCCTCCTTGGAAGTTGGCTTGTGATACAATCTGAGGTGATGACCATTGACAAGCAGCTTAAATCTGACTAGGTCAATAGTAGTGAGCTGAACAACACCATTGGGGAATACTTTAACAACCTCATATGGTCCTAGCCACCTTGTCTGCAATTTTCCTACATTATCCTGATACCTTGAGTCATAGAGTAGGGCCCAATCTCCTGGTTGGAATTTCTTGTCCTTAATGAATTTTCCATGCCACTTGATTCTCTGATTTTGCACTACCTCTGTATGATGCAAGGCTGCCTTCCTCATTTCATCCAATGCATTGAGCCACATGATTCTGTCTCTTTGTGCTTCAGAGATGTCCATCCCCAAGTCTATTGTAATCCCAAGAGTTTTATGCTCAAATTCAATGGGAATCATAACAATCTTTTCATACAACAACTCAAATGGTGTGAAGCTTGTAGTTGTTTTCCATTTTGTCCTATAGGCCCAGATAGCTTCTAACAACTTGTTTGCCCAATCCTTCTTATGAACATCCACCGTTTTGGTTAAAATGGCTTTAATTTCCATGTTAGTCATCTCAACTTGGCCATTGGCCTGGGGGTGATAAGGAGTAGACTTCATGTGCCTTATGTTGTACTCATTGACCAGTGTTGCAACAAGGTTTGATGTAAATTAAGCCCCTTGGTCAATCACTGTCTTTCTTGGAACTCCATACCTTGTGAAAATCTCCTCATAATGAAATTCAAAAACCTTATTATCTCTTGCATGCTTCATGGCCTTAACTTCTACCCACTTAGTTACATAATCAATGCATACTAAGATATAAGACTTACCATTGGATGGAGGATCAATGGGTCCTAAAAAGTCTAATCCCCACTTGTCAAATGGAGTGATTACTACCTGAGGGTAAAGGGGCATCTCATCAGATTTGGTTGGTCTGCCCATCCTTTGGCAACTATCACACTTTCTTGTATATCTCCCTGCATCCTTGTGGAGTTTTGACTAGTAATATCTTGTATTCAGAATCTTCATTGTTGTCCTCTTGGCTACAAAATGTCCTCCACAGGGTTCGTTGTGGCATGCATGCAAGATATCATATGTCTCATCTTCCCTCACACATCTCCTCATGACATGGTCTAGTCCAGTATAAAATAGACATCCTACAATCCATGAAAAAGGAAATGATTTTTCAATGAGCACCCTTCTCTCTTTTGGAGAGAAGTGAGGAGGAACTCTCCATGTGACCAGATAGTTAGCTATGTCAGCATACTAGGGTGTTTGCACATTGATGGAAAATAGGTGCTCATTAAGGAAAGAGTTATCTATGATCTGATTATCCTCTGATATAGTCAGGTGTGAAAGAAAGTCTGCAACAACATTGGCCTTTCCTGGTTTATCTACAATGGTTATGTCAAACTCCCACATTACCAATAGCCATCTTGCTAGCCTACCTGAGATCAGAGGTTTATTCATGAGATACCTAATGGCTACATGATCTGTGTGCACAAAGATTTGGTAACCTATTATGTAGTGCCTGAATTTGTTGAGGGCATAGATTACTGCCAACATTTCTTTTTTTGTCACTGTATAATTGAATTCAGCTCCTTGCAAGTTTTTGCTAACAAAATAAATAGCATTTTCAATAGCTCCTTCTTTTGTCCTAAGATTACTCCTATGGCATAGTTTGATGCATCTGTATGGATGTGGAAAGGAAGCTCCCAATGAGGACCTTTGAGTACAAGAGCATGAGTCAAAGTTGTCTTCAAATCAGAGAATGCCTTGTTACAGTCTTTCATCCACTGAAACTCAACATCTTTAGTGAGAAGAGTATACAATGGTGCTACTATTTTGCTGAAATCCTTGATGAAATTTCTATGATAGCCTGCATGGCCCAAGAAACTCCTAACATCTTTTTGTTTTGTAGGTGTAGGAAAATTTGTGATCACCTCAATCTTTACAGGATCTACTTTAATTCCTTTGTAAGAGATGTAGTGGCCAAGGACTACACCTTCCTGCATCATCATGATGCACTTTTCACTATTTAGAGATAGATTGTGGTCTTCACATCTCTTTAGGACTCTCCTGAGATTATCCAATGCTTCATTGAAATCAACACCATAGGTGGTGAAATCATCCATATAAATTTCCATGCAATCATGAGAAATATCTGAAAAATATGCTAATGACTGCCCTCTGAAAAGTTACAGGTGCATTGCATAAGCCAAATGGAAGTACCGAGTAGGCATAGGTTCCCCATGGATAGGTAAATGTGGTCTTCTCCTGGTCCTTTGGTGCAATTTGGATTTGGTTATAGCCACTAAATCCATCTAGAAAAGAAAAGTATTGTTTTCCTGCAAGTGAGTCTAAAAATTTATCTATGAAGGGTAAGGGAAAATGGTCCTTTTTGGTGGCAGCATTGAGTTCCCTATAATCAACACAAACTCGCCACTTCCCTCCCTTTTTGAGTATAATCACCAATGGAGACACCTAATGGCTATTTGAGATGGGGTAGATAAATCTTGCATCTAGCAATTTTTGTAGTTCTCCTTTTACAATTTCTCTTAGTATAAGGTTAATCCTTCTTTGTGGCTATCTCACTAGGGTGCAATAATCTCTAATGTAAATTCTATGAGTGCAAAGCTTAGGGTCCAATCCCTTCATATCATGATAGTCCCATGCAAATGCATGCTGGTGGGTCTTCAATAAGTTTGTCAATGACAATTGTTGTTCTTCACTCAATTTGTTGTTGATGTGCAAATGTTTTCCTTCTGCCACTTGCACTTGTGTAGTTATCTCTACCATAGTTGTTTCACTAATGCTTGGTACCTTAAGTTCATGTGGAAGCAATGTATGAGACATACCCATTGCTGCAAGAAGAGTGGTTGTAGGAAGAGCAGATAGAAGTGTCTTGATTGGAGCAACAAAATGAGAAGATGATGCTTCCTCCACTTCACAATGATTCTGAATTATGTTAGACAATACTTCATCTTCATCTTGAAGCTACACAAGAGAGATTTTGCCTAACATCATAAGCTATGCCACATAATTAACTTCCTTGGCCTCTTCACCAACATGTGGCCATATAGAATTATCTAGATCATGGGATGATTGAGCAGGAGGGTAGAGAAAAAGCTTTTTAGTGCTCTTTCCATCAGAAATGGTCATGTCTCCTATCCTGCATCCAATATATGCATCTATTGCTGCTAACCATGGTCTTCCTAGAATGATAGGGTACCTATTGAGTGTGGCTTTAGGAGAAAGAATCATGAAATCTGTTGGGTACTCCCATGAGTCTAGAGTTACCACAAGGTCCTCTACTACACCATCAAGTTTAACAATTGAACTATCAGCAAGTTGCAAGATAGTAGGAGTAGGTATCATGCTTGCAACATTTAGTTGTTGCAGGATATCCTTGGTCATTACATTTATTGTTGCTCCCAAGTCAATTAGAGCATTTTTTATCTGGATCCCATTTATGAAAACTCCTAGCACAAGACTCTTTGGATCATTATATTTGGGAACAATCACTTTCCCAAGCATGATGTCAGCTAGTTGTCCCACCACATGAACCATAGTGGGGTCTTTCTTCTTCCTGCCTGGCTTCTTAAGGCATGCTTCCTTAATTTCCTTTCCATAGATTGAAACATCTTTTATGGCCTGGAATAGAGGTATCTAGAAACATATATGCTTCAACTGATCTAAAATGTCAAAATTTGTGTCCTCCTTTTCTTCCTTTTCTTTCACAGTTTCCAACCTTTAAGGAAATGGGGGTGTTTATGCAGTTTGCTTGACTGGGACTAGTTTAGGATTCTTAGGTGCACTGGGCTAAATGGGGGTATTCAGAAGCTCCTCTTCTTCCATAGGAAGCTCAGTGATAATGGGTGTGGAAAGATCTAGAAAATTAGTTCTTGAACATAAGTGGATATCACTTATAGTCACAACATATGTAGGGAATTGATTTGGATCAGCAGAGTATACTGGTTGTTGCTGTGGTTTGTAATTTGGATTGGGTGTAGGCCGAGCTGGTAGCTGAGTAGGTTTAGGTGCATTTGAACTTGAGCTAGTAGGAGGAGGCATTATAGTAGGTTTTTGGGGATGAGAAGGTGCCTACATGTAATTATTTGTCTGGTTTGGCCATTGTTGTCCTCCCCTCCATTGATTTGTTTGTTGTCAATTTCCTAGAGGTGGCTGCTAATTTCCTTGAAACTACTACCAATTCCCTTGAGGTTGCTACCACTGAGGTGGAGAGTTTTGGCGATTGGGCCAGGAATTTGGGGGGTTACTCTAAGGTTGTGGTGGATATCCTCCATAATTGGATGGATATGGGGGCTTCCATTGGTTACCAGATGAATAGGAATTGAAATATGGCCCAACAAAAGAGAGTGGATCTGGTGGCATACCTTGTCTTGGAGCCCATGGCCTCCTTTGTGCAATGTAGTAGACTTGGTCATCTTCACCTTGGATTGGCTTGAACTTAGGTGGAATCTACTTGCTTTCAATATTAGCTATCATCCTGCATCTACAGTCCTTCTTCTTTTGTATGCAATCGAGACAATACTCTACCAATGTTTCCTTTGCCTCCTCTTGTTTCTTTTTGGCCTGAAGTGTATCTAGCTGAGTAGCTAGATTGTTTATAATGTCTTACTTGAAGTCTGATAGCAAGTGAGTAATCTCCATTCTTGAAACTCCATTAGTAGATGAATTACCCATAAAGGATTAGTAAGCTCTCCCTTTCTTTGAAGCTACCCTAGAATAGTTCTAACATATATTCTTGATGCCCTCCCAAGGAACTTAGGTGATATCTCCTCCTCCCATCAAGTCTAAGGAATCAATGCAGCTGCCATTAATTCCTCTCAGGAAAAACAACTTTTGTGATTCTTCATTAAGTGTATGGTTTGGAGATTTCTACAGATAAAACAAAAATCTTGCAATGTAATCCTCTAGGCTCTCATCTTCCTTTTGTTGCATCCTGAAAATGTCATCTCCTCTCATTTCACTGCCCTTGCAATATTCCTTGTATTTCTCAAGGAAATTTGTCTTCATGTCCTCCTAAGTCTCCACAGTATTTCTGTCTAGGCTCATGAACCATCTTAATGCAGCCTCTTTCAGGGTGGTAGGAAATAGATTAAGCCTATGGGAATCAATGGTATAGTCATAACTCCTGCAAAGTATGCCAAACTTGAACAAGAAAGTATTAGGATCTTCTGTGATAAGTCCATAAAACTTAGGAAGGATTGAAGTAGGGATGTTTTGAGGTTGTCAACTTCATTTTGATGGGCAATGGGGAAAGGAAAAGTTGGTTGGTTAGGTATGTTTCTATTTGCATTACCCTTGCCGGCTTGATGTAGTTCCAAAGCAAAGGGATTTTCAAGCCGATTTTGGTCTTCAAAGGAAATTTTAGAACTAGTCAAATTAGGAAATGTATTAGCAAAGGGGTTTGGCTCTTCTTCTTCCTATCTTGGCAGATTCAAATGCTCATCTAGCTGGAATGGATCAGGGTTATTAGGAAGGAATCTCCCGTGAGCATCTCTCCTCCTTCCTCTGTGCATATAGTATCAACTCACTATTAGCCAGCTCACACAAAGAATTTCAAAATAATGGTGGATCATTACTTTCCTACATGAGGGGATATACTAAGAACAAAATAATAGAAATACTACAACAAGAAAACTATCAATGACTCCAAAGAACTCCCTAGTTTGACACTATCCCCGACAATGGTGCTAAAAATGTTGGCCTCCTACAATGATCTAACAACTAAGCTCTTACAACTATGATTCATAGATTGTACATCTAATTTGAATAGCTATTTCAATCATCATGAAGGTGCATTTAACTTGTCAACTCAGGGACGTGAACTTGAAATGGGTCAACACAGTATGTGCACTAAGGATCCAAAGTAGCCATATTCATTCTATAGCTAAGAAAAACATAATGTTGAAGGTAAATTGTTTGGAAAGAAATAACATAAGTGCTAAGAATCAACCAACAACTATAGTAAGCCGAAATGCATGAAAAAAATGAAAATATGAGCGAACAAATAGGAAACTACTCTATCTGCTTTGGCTGCAGGAACAATCACATAATGGAATTCTAGTGACTGGAGGAATAGTCAGGGCTAGATTTTTAACTAACTACTGAACATAAAGTAACAACTAAGATAAAGGATGGAATGCTGACCAAGTGGGCCCCCTTGGATGAGTATCCCTTAATACAAATGTAAAATCAAGTGCACAAACTTATAAACTGATTTTATTCATTGGAAAACACAAGTACAATAGAGTATCATGACTATATTACTGAAAATCTAAGAATGCAAGCACATCATCAGATTAAGCAACCCCTTTTTGAAGGAGCATCCGAGTCTTATTTATGGGGAGAAAATCTACTAACTAATCACCTAGAAAGGTGGTCAACTTCAACAAATTAGGAGGACGCTACTCTGGGGAAAGAATCAAAAGTGGAGAGGTGGTTACGCATGTACAGAATCTAGTCAGACATGTTTGCCTCAACGCAGATTTAGCACAATAGTAACGCCTATATTAGCTCAACAGACAATTAAGACCATTTACAAGGTGGTTACAACTTTGATTTGAATGAGGAATCTCCCACCATCGATAGTCTTCTCTTTGTTGACCTTTGCATGACCACCTTGTTGACTATTATAGCGAATGACCAGTTGGTAAAATCTTCTTTAATTGTGTAGGCGACTAATTATGTCTGCAAGACAATATTAGAATGCAAAAAAATTGCATATTTATAACTATCTTAAAGTAGCATTCATTAATCCACATGTAAAATCAACACAAATAGTTCATATAGCGTGCCAATGTCATTAAAGATTTTAGAAATAAGCTTATGCCCAATGTCTATGGTTTTGGGAAAATATCATAAAAAGAGAAACATCCAAGCATCAAATTCTATGACAACTACGAAAAATAGAAATAAACTTCTATCAAAATTGAGTCATAAACTGGACTCATCAATAGTAACAAATGTTTCATTTCTTTGACATAACTATTTTCAATTTGTAGCATTGTATGTGATCCTTCCAAAAACTATATGGTACTATCTCTTTGTTCATGACAGGGTTCTAAAAAATGAGACTGTCAAGTACAAGTTGTGCTTGATAAAGATTGTTGTAAAAAACCATGTCAATACCTCCAAAATAATCTCTCACATTCATTTATCGATAGAATATAAGAATCGACTACATATTTAAGAGGCTTCATCTAGAAGCAATATGTGTAATTGTTCATAGTGTTTTTGTAAAGTATTTAGTGTTTTATTGTCAAGCGATGTGTAAAAGGATTTGTTAAAGGACATTTGCAATGTAGAATGTATTGTGAGAATGAAGGGAAGGCAGAAGTGGGAAGCTCGATCTTTGATCACCAAAACATGAGATTGAGAATCAGGGATTGGAGGAAGAGGCTACCTCTTATTGAGTAAGAGGTAGGGTGATCCCACAATACCGGTTTACAAATTTTGGCCAAATTGGACACTGAACTAATTTTTTAACTAAATCTTCACTTTTAGACACCTATAGCGGCTAAACCCTAAGGAATTTGAAGATGATGCAAACTAGTGATTTGTGACATTTTGTTTGTAGATTCTAAATATATTTTTTTCAAAATTTTTGGAATCAGATTGCACTTCATTTTTTATCTCCTTCAAAAACTAGTTTTTTTCAGTAAACACCATTTTTAAGGAGTGACACTCACCGTATAACACAACCTTTTTTTCCATGAAGGATAAAATTCTTTTTTTTTTGAATTTAGATTTTTAACTACCATATATTTGGTTTCATAACATTTCATTGAATATTTTTTTCCTTAATCAAGTTTCAAAGTTAAACCAATTACAATTTAGACATAGGCAGACCATATAACAACTTTTTTTGTATGCATCGAAATTCAATTTTTTTTTGTGGATCAAGGACTTCAATATCTGGTGCACTCATATTTTTCAATTTTGTTTTTTGATAATCTTCTAATTTTTCCACATGTGCAGAACAAAGAGCTTGATTTTTGGTGAAAAACTTACATTCACAAGAAATAAAAAATAAATATAATAATCAAATTAAATTTAATTAAAATTACACTTTTTTGGAAGCTAATAATAAGGACTACATACTTAAAAAAAATAAATTTTAAATGAATTCATTTGATCCCCCAAAAGGTAAATCAAAAGTGGTTTTTTATCAGCATTTTGATAGGTGTAAAGGAGACTCCGTTATAGGTATGGTTTAAAACTAGCGGGGTTCTTTCCAAGGGGGCTTGGTCTAAGGTGGTTTGATCAAACCCTCTTTAATTAGAATCCTTTAAATATAAATTTTCAAGGCTTAAATCATTATATTTTCTAAAAATATGTGATTTCAGCAAAAATCAAGATCTCCTAAAAAGTGTAAACCACTATTGTGGTAGCACCCGGTAAAGTGCAAGCCCAAAATCCGACATTCAAAGGATCAAAAGTTGGTCAAATCCTTCAAAGGAATGGTTGGGATGGGTGGAAGGAAAATGGAAGGTGAAGGCTCGATCACTGAAGGCTGTGAGGATGCTTCGGGGATAAGGGATCAAGAGGGAGTCTTACCTCCAACCAATTGAGTAGTAAGAGGTAAGGGAGACATCCAAACCCTGAAACCTCGATGGGGTGAGACTTAGAAAAAAATACATGAAGAAACCATCAGGGGTTCAGGGTTTGGAGAAAGGCTTGAGGCTTCTGATGAACAAAAGGAAGGGGGATGGCAAGTGATAAGAGGGAAGCTCAACCTCTAAAGTCTAAAATGAAACACTTAGGAAAAACTCTTAAGGACTTAGTCAGACTTCAGGGGTCAAGTGGGAGGCTTACGACTTGCGAGGAAGGAGTGGTAAGGCCTAAAGGGGTAAGGCCAAAGGCCAACACTCAAAACCCTTAGAAGAGAAAGGGGAAGAAGGCAGAAAGGTAGATCGGGGCAGTGAAGGAAGCATGCTGGGAAGGAGGGAAGCGACAGTTCGAAAACCCAGAGCACCTAGAATTAGCCAAATTTAGGACTTCTTCAAGGGAGACTTATGCAAGGTGACCCATGTGAGATCTTTTAGATCATTTTTCAATGATGGGTCATTAAGATGGCATGAAATGGAAACATTCTTGGTGACTTTGTGGGATGATTGCCTGCTAATCACAAAATCCAAGGGCCTTATCAATCCATTGGACATAGATTCATGGGAAAACATTGTAGCAATTGGGTTCATTTTGGGAAAAACAAAACATGTGCACACTGCACTTGGAGGAAAGTAGAAAACTAGAAGCATACAATTCCCTTAAGGAGAATGCAAGGTGTACAAGAGCTCTTCTTAGAAAGCAGAAACCTAAACTAATATGTACATAAGACTGATAATACCTAAAAAATGACATTTAAGGTGAATCCCATTAACTAGGTTTGGTACTTCTTCTCCATCCATTTTTGACAGTTGGAAGGCATTATGTTGTTTGCACTCAGAAATGATGTAAGGTCCACTCCACGTGGCATTGAATTTTGTGTGCCTTCCAAGCCCGCTCCTAAATTCATCCCCTTTGAGGACTACATCCCCTTCCTTGAAGATCTTAGGAGTTTCCCTTTTGTCAAAAGACCTATTGACCTGATTTTGATGATCCTCCATTGTCTTCATTGCTTTATCTTTGATTTCTTCCAACTCCATCAGTTTGGCATATGTGACCATCATTGGGTCCTCCTCCTTTAGCATTTCCAATTGATTAACCAACTCAAGAGTTAGTAGTTCAACTGATATCAATGCTACAACTTCACTCCACCTAGTAAAATAATCAGTGTTAGTGAGGACCCATTTATGATCTACACTAGAAGGTGGGTTAATGGCCCTAATAAAATCAATGCCCCATTTCATGAAGGGTTGTTCAACCTAGATAGGTTGTAAAGGAAGAGCTGCTAATCTTTACTTTCTTGAGAAAAAGGCACATTTCTTACACTTCCTTACCCATTCATGTGTGTCCTTGAATAAATAAGTCTATTAATAGCCTACCGTCATTATCTTTAGAGCTTTTCTTCTGGGTACAAATTTCCACCAGTTGTCCCATCATGGAGCTCATCAAGCACTTTGTCAACTTGATCAATATCAATACATTTGAGCAACACACTATTGACATGTTTCTTGAACAATATTCCATTTAGGAGGACATATGGGATGGATAGCAGCCTAAAATACCTTCTCTTAGCCCTATCCACCCCCTGCGAGCATTCATTTTTTTGGAGAAAATGGACCATATCTCACATCCAGTTTTGGGTAAGAGTTGTGCGGTTATTTGGGGTTGCTCTTGGATGGCTAGGATGACCTTTGCAACCTCTTTCTTATCATTTCCCATGTCACCAACCAACTATTCACACAAATGTTTTCCTCTTACAAGCTTTGTGACCTTGATTTCCACATCATACTCCATTACTTTGGTTACCCACCCAACTCTCTTTTCACTCAAATCCTTATTCAATAGGAACTCTTTCACACTTGGGTGAGCAACCAATAATTAAATATTGTTATTGGAAACTAAATGGAATTTTTTTTTGAGGCTTCTAATCACAACAAGTACATTCTTCTCAATAAAATATTACCTTTTATCATAACCTTTTAGGCCTTGACTGAAGAATCTTATTGGCTATTCCAAAAAAAATTCTTTTTTTTGCACTAGCATAGCTGAGATGGTATCCATGTTTCCATAAGCATAGAGAATGAAATCCTTAGAAAAGTTAGGATTTACCAATGTAGGTGTTATTGTTGTGGCTTCTTTGATGGCCTCAAAACTTTCTTTTCCTTCCTTTGACCAACTGAAACTCACATTTTTCTTCAACATAGTTGTTAGTGGTTTTAACAAATCAACAATATTAGGTATAAACCTCCTAACAAAATTTATCCTTCCAAGGAAACTTTGTGAACCATTTTTATGGATAGGAAGAGGCAAAGCTAAGATAGCACTCACTCTTTCAAGATCAATATTTACACCATGCTTTGACAACACATGACTTAGTAGCCTACCTTCATGCACTACAAAAATGCACTTTTTGGGATTAATTGATATCCCAAACTCTTTGCAACAATCAAATATTTGTCTTAGGTTAGTGAAAGTTTCCTTTGCATCCTTGGAGAAAACAATAATATCATCTAAATATACAAGAACAATCATGTACATGAGCCCCTAGAAAGCCATATCTATTGCCCTTTGGAAGGTTTCCCTAACATTGGACAATCCAAAAGGCATTTTATTGTATGCCATTGTTCCCCACTTGGTGGTGAAAGTTGTCTTATATTGGTCTTCTTCCTTCACTAACACTTGGTTGTACCCAAAATAACCATCCAACAAAGAGAACCTTTTAGAACCTGCAACAACTTGCAAAATATGCTCCATAGATGTCAACAGATAATGGTCTGTCAGTGAGGCCCTATTTAGGTCTCTAAAGTCCACACATAGCATTATTTCTCTACTTTTCTTTCTTATAGTGACAAGATTAGAAACCCATGAAGTGTGTTTTATCGAAAAGATAATGTTGCTCTCAATCAACTTTTTCAATTCATTTCTTATGAGTGGCTCAAGCTTGGGATTTAAAGGCCTATGCTTTTGCCTTACTAGTTTTTCATATGACTCAAGCTCAATGGTATGTTGGGCTATCTTGGGATAAAATCCCTTTAAATTAGAATATTCCCAAGCAAAAATGTCACAAAATTCTTGACACAGTGCAACAAAAGCTTCTTTATCCTCTTGAGAACACAACTTACCAATCTTCAGAAGCTTACCTTTGAAGATTTCCACTTCTTTATAGTGCTCCTACTTAATGTGCATGTCAGTATTTCCTTTTTTCAATTAATCATTTGAATTGAAGATGGACTCCAAGGTGACCAAACCCTTTGGTAGTTTGTTCGTTCTCAACTCTATGATCTGGTTGCCATATTGTTTTTGTAACTTTCTTTGGTTTCCATTTGCAAACTCAGCCTCTTTGAGCAAGAAATTGAGAACTCGCTCATCACTTTCAAATACTTTCCAATGGGAATTATTATCAAGAACAAATGGCCTTACAACCACCTTGACATGTTGTATCTTATCATTTATAAGATCATTTGGAATGTCAAATTGGGCACCTATAACAACTAGCCTATCAACTATTTTTTCTAATTCCTAGGCATGGATGACAAATTGAAAGCATCAAATGCTTCTATCATATCCCATACCCTATGTTTATATGACTTGAGCAATTCATTTTTTGTCACATGCAAGCCTCTTACCTGGTTTACAATCAATTCACTATTGCCCAACACTTGTAGACAACTTATCTTCCTTTTCCTTGCCTACTCCAAACCTTGTATAAGGCCTTCATATTCAACTATGTTGTTAGTACAGCTGAAAGAGAAGTGAAAAGTTGAGTAATATTTTTCACCTTGTAGAGATACAAGCATGGCACCCCCACCAGCTCCATGCCTACTTCTTGAACTATCAATTTTTTTTTTACAAACCTCATTTTGTTGCTATTCATGAAACTACTCCTCTTCCCTTTGAAGACTAGGGATGAAATAATTTGGCTCATGAACCAAAAGGACATCTAGGCCCACCTCCTCCAAATTCTTATTTGGGTTAGTTTCAATGTTTTTAGCTACCCACTCATCCAAAAGAATATATGGGATATCCTTTGTTTGGGTGCTTGGCTGTGGGACAAAAACATGCTCATCGTGGTAAAAAATGACACAGTTGGCATTGGAAACATAAGGTATATATGGTTCTATGTGATCTATTTCTATGGATTCATATTTAATGGTCAATTTAGTTCCATATCATGTCCTAAACAACATATGTGACCAATCTAAAGATAGATAACCACCTATTTTGGCAGTGAAATCTCTTGAAAGGCAAAGAAAAAAGTAGGGTGGTAGGTCAATTATGTAAACATCTTATGGAATGAATAAGTTAGGGCATGTATGTAGAGTAAAACTCAAGTCCTTCACAACCCACACAGTACTGATAGTTGTCCCATCAATTTGGACAACTCGCTTCTTGAAGGGATGGTGCTTAATACCCAATTTATCTCTAATCTATTTGGACATAACAAAATTATTGGCCCTTGAGTCAATCATACAATTGCAAGCCAACTTATCTCCTATGATTAAGGACACATAAAATGGTGGTGGTTTGACCTCTTTGTTTGGTTGTTCCTTGCTATTTTGGGGGGTATTGGTAAGAACCAGTTTGTCTTGGTTACCCGAGAGTTCTTTTGATACACCCACATCTAATAGGGCAGCTTGCAACAAATCCTTTTGTCGCTAGATAGACAAAGAATCCCACATATACATACTAACACTAGCCTTTTTCATATGCTCACTTGCATATTGAAAAGGGCAACATTTACCTTATTTCGAACTTTTGTAACAACAATATCTCCTTGCAAGAGGGTTGATTGAGGTTGATTCTTTTGCTAGACCTATGTTAAATGAGGTATGGATGGGCCAACAACTTCTTGATCTGGTCTAGGGGCTTGATGAGAATCCTTACTTGAGAGTTGCACTACTTCAATGACTCCCTTCTTGCTTCTTGCGTTAGCTGCTATAGAACTATGATCTTGGTTAACCCCACAAAAACTCTTCTCCTTGCCAATTTAGTAGTGTAGTATCGCTTCAAAACTGTTCTTGTTGTTGTAAGGGAATTTCATCTGGTGCATTTGGTTGTAAACTAGGTTCATTTTGTACCATTAAGGCTTGGTTAATCACCCCATTTGAAAAAGTAGTTTGGTTGTGGGGTTGATTACAAGGAAAACACCATTCATATTCTTGAGCAAGGTTGTTTTGTATGAGTACTAACTCCTTAGATGTGCTTGCTATATTTGGATTGTATACTTGAAAGGGTCTTAGGTTGAGGGCTTGCATTTTTCCTTGATTGGTTGCTTGATAAGACAACCTATTTGATTTGGGTTTGGTAAGGCCTATAATTTTGAAATTGCTGCTTTTTAATATTTACCAACTCATTCCCAAATGTTAGAAGAAGGCCCTTTATCTCTTGTAGCTCAAAATATTGTATTGGTACAACCTTTTCTTGTGTAGGAGCAACTGGTAGAGGGGATATTTGTGGCATTTGCATAGGTGTAGTTGGTGGAATTTATGGGAAAATAGGCATAGGAGGTCTTGGAGAAATTTTCATAGCTTGGATGAGGCTATTCTCAGCTCTTAATGCTACCTCATATGCATCAAGAAGTGTTTGTGCACCCATAGATTGTATCATTACAAAAAATTCGCTATTAAGAGCCCTCAAAAATAATAGGAAAGCATGTTGAGTTGAAGGTCTTACCAGAAGTGGGATTCTATCCCTTCTTTTGAAATCAAAAATTGAAGTCTTTCATGTGCTCGTGGGGAGCTCTCTTGATGTTCATCAGCTACTCCACTAGAGATAAGTGATCCGATTTGTCTTCAAAGATATTGCATAATTTCTCACCTAACTCATCCCAATTGTGAATGGAATTGGGTGGAAATCCTTTGAACCACTGTAATGCTTTTCCCCTGAATGAGGCATAACGGAGTCTAGGAGCAACATTGTAATATTGTGAGTTGCACATAGTGAGGCCACATCTCTAATATGCTCAATGGGGGTGGTTTGGTTTTCTCCATTGAAAAATGGGAAGCTTTTCAAAGCAACCATAGGAATGTCATCATGTTGTTGTAGGTTTAGTGGGCTACCCCCATTAAAAGGCACAAAAGGTTGATTTCTAACCATATGGATTAGGTTCCTTTGTGCCTGAGTAGCAGGTATTCTAGCTTGAACCAATCTACCAAAAAGTGTTGTAGATTGGGCTCTAGGAGAAGGTCTTGTGCCTCTATTTCTCTTAATAGGTGATAAATATTATCTATTTCTTCTTCTAGAAGTAGAAAATGAGAGTTGAGTATACTAGAAGTTACCTCTAGAAGATGCTCTTGTTTGGATTCTTGGCTTGAATGCACATGCCTTCTTTGTAACTAGGAGTTCTCCCTAGCATTTGAGTCACCAACTTTGATGTAGAATTCTTTCTTCAAAAGAAAAGTTTCTAGGTACTCGTTTATATGCCTCTTCAAGGTTGAATTATTAAGAGCAATACCACTCTCAACAATAGTGAACTTAAACTCTATCTGGTCCCACCGAGCATGCCAAAACTGTTGTCACTCAGAATTTCACCTTATTGAACAAGGAGTTTAGCATTCTAGCGAAACAATGGAAACAAACTCAAGGTGTGGGACCTTGCATAGTGAGGTTGAACCTTCGAAGAAGGTCAACTTCCTTTCAAAACTAGGTGCAACAATGGCTGGTCCAACCCAACGCTACAAAGCTCAAACTACCTTAAACTATGAGTTTGCTAGAGGAAAAGGGAGAAGGAGGAAAGCATAAAATAAAGGAAATGATGATGCACTAAGTTTGAAGTGTTTCTTCCTACTTTTACAACACCAAAATATCAACTAGATCACCTAAGAAGGCTCACACAATTCTCTACCTTATTAGATTTACAGGGGAATCATGAAGGCTAAGAATCTAAAAGATTAAAAGGGGTAAGAGTTACCCATAGTTAGCACTTTTACAACTAGCTAACACAAAAGAATAACCCTTTGAAAATGTACAAGTGTTTCCTTTATAGTTCAAGCATAACTTAGTTGACTCTAGCTAAACCCTAACTTTTCCTAGGGTTAGCAACTAGCAAAAATTTGTCCCAATGAGAGTTGAGGTGACTAAATCAGGAAAACCATGTTGAAGGACGAGCCTAGGATGCACCAAGACTTGCATGCCATATCTCTGCAATAAATGTTGTCCAAAAACCTTCCAAAAATGCCCTCGTGAAATCAATTCCTTCACTTTTGGCCAATAATCCCTGGTAGTTATATGGTGAGTATCTTGGGGGTAGATTCTTCCCTCCCCTTACACTGTGAATATTATAATGTTCGGGAACTGACTCGACTGGCTACTACACTTAAAGTTCTTAGTAAGGGTTTCCATTTGGTGTGAAAAATGATAAACTCCCTCAGGAGACCTCCCAACCTTTAGAACGAAGGCTTTGAGGATGGTTATCAATGCACACTACCATTGAATGTGAGTTTCCTCACAATCACATTTGATTATAGTGGGTTGGAATACTTGGCTTTAGCCATTCCCACTTAGGTTGTTCCCGCAGGGTGAGTACTTTTTCCCACTATGACAGGCCTTCTATAGGTGCTATTGCAAAAAATTGGAAGAGTGAGTCTGGAATTCTAGTCACCCAATGAAGGGGAGAGAATAGGCCTATCTCTTTACAAGCACAACATACATGGTGTTTATTTAACCTCATAATTAAATTAGATGCCTAATTTAATCAAAGGAAAAATAACCCCAGCCCCTGCAAACACCGTTAGTAGTCTCGGATAATTGTCTTTGAAAATGTTTAAAGTACCTACAAAATAGAAAGACATTAATCAATTCCTAGAATTTTAAGTTTCTGCAAATAAAGATAAATACACCAAAATAGAGACAAAAGCTTGGACTGCGAAGGGATGCAGACCAAAATACTACGACTCTACCTTAGAGTATACACTGTAAATGTCTTAGCATAATTTTCACAACTTATCTCAATGTGTGGTACACTAAATAGAAATTATATCATCGTAGGCATGCAAGAAACATATTGGAACAGGTGTACCAACCTCTGCATCACTCACAAACAATAGACAGATCACCATTCATACGCCTAGTTGCATTGTTGACTATATCTATGCACTTGCACTATCTTTGGAGTATATACAAACTTCAACACACATATTTGGCATCAATGACAACGCATCTTGAGTTGACATCAATGACAACACTTATTTCCAACATGGGAGTTTTGGAAGTTATAAACCTTGGATTGGTAGGTCATTATTTTTGAGGTCTCAAAAGTTTAGAGACATAAATTTTGTAATTCATTGTCCATGATAATAGCATACTGTCTAATTGAGACAAATATGAATAACATGTATCAATGCTTTTTTCTTTCATGTAATCAAACATTATTTTGATCAATATAATCAAGGATTATTAAAGTCTCCATTAAACATTTGTTGTGATGAATGTTTCAATTGATTGCTTCTTTTAAGGAATCGATTAATTGCTTTTAGTGGAATATTATGAATATTGTGAATGTATTAGGGATTTTTAAGTAGAATTGTATTGTTTACCATTAATAGATTATGTTGTTATAAAGTAACAATGTTTAGGTTATTATCAAGAGAATATTACATAGTTTGGAACTCTGTAATGGATAAGGCACTAATTTGATTGAGTTTACTATCCAATTTTAGGAAAGAACCATAAAATATGAAAATATCAAGTTCATTTAATTTTTTTTGTTATCTTCTCCTCATTTCACACCAAAATTTAAGTGATCTACGAGGATGTTAAAGTAATTAAGAATTATTAGTTAACTCTCATTATTTGAGTATAAAATTATTATCTATTCTGACACTGTTTAAGAAATGTCTACCTAAAATTGATATTATATAAAGGGAAACCCACCTTGGGTTTGTAGAGCCTAAAGTGTAGAGGGAATTCATGCTTTTCAAATGAATCCTTTGTTAATTTGTCCATTGATCTAATTTTTTTGATCATTAGAATTAGCTTAACTATACGGAAAATGAGACAATTTGTTGGAAAAGGACGCCAACATAGACTAATAACTATAGAAAGAAACAATCATAGATTTTGACATAAGAAGAAAATGTGGCTTCCAAAAAATGATGACCCAAATTTTAATAATTTATGTATATTTCTTTCATCGAATTCATAAATTATATGCATTATAAAATGTATAATTTTTTTTTTCTAATTCAAAATAAGAAAACTCCCTTATAACATTGATCTATTGTCAATTTCCATTGCCAAAAGATCCAATTTCCTTACTCCATCTATTTATAATAAAATAATATGAAACTATTTTTAGTGACTATTTCTTGAAAAGGGAAAGTGAAACAAGTTTTTATCAAAGGGATGATAATAAAGTTGTATTTAATAGCACCAAACTATTAAAAGAAAATAATAAAGTCTAAACTAAATATTCTATTTTCCCCTTTCAACTCCTTTCTTGGGTTTCACAGTTTCATCTTCACCTTGGATTTGAGAAGATTCTATTCTTGTTTTGTAATTCCTATATTTGGAAATCATTGGCATGATGGTTTTTCCATTTGTCATGATGGTGTTATTGAAGTAGGCTCTCCAAGTGGTAACAATTTCACTTGTGTCTTCATCCTCCTCCTTGAAATTCTCCATTTCTTTATTGAAATTTCCAATTGTTTAGATGGGTTATAGAATCTTTCCATTGTGTCTTCATCAATAAAATTTTTATCAATCAAATCTTCAAAGACCTCTCTTATGAATTATTTCTTCACAACATGAATGAACATAGGATTTGATTCCCCTTCATTCAATACATTCATGTCTAAAGCATTTCACTTTGAGGTCTAGCAATGTTGAATCATTACTCTCTACTGCTTTACTTAACACTACCAAATATTTTTTTGTTTTTGATAAAATAAGTAGGGAAGGGCCCTAATCCCATGGAACAATAGCAGATCAAAAAGAGCAGCATAGGTGGGAAACAACACCACCAACCAAACCAAAAAACAACATCAGGTTGGCACGCAAGCCCAAATTTAAAACCATCGCTATAGTCCAACCATTATCTATCAAAAATAAAAAGTTACTACCAAAAAAATTTAATCTATGGAGACCATTAATTAAGTCCACAATATGCCAAGTGGTATTCCACCAAATCTTATAGAGAATAAACGAACAGTCCCAGATATTGGTATAATTCAAAAAACCCATCAAAAAGCAGGAAAACAAAAAACCAAGCCATTAGCTGGCCTTCCTTAACAGGTTCCCATATTGACCTAAGGGAGCCACATAGTCACGCTAGTCAGGTCCCTCTGTTTCATCCAATAGATTCAGGGCGTCAGATTTCCCCTGCTTCTTCAATTTTCTGGTTATCTTTGCTTCTCCTGAGGCCGTTCCCAACATAGCACGTCTCATCAACCTGTTAGTGACTCTCATTAGAGTAACCAAATCCTTTTCCATATCCTTGAATTGGATATGCAAAAAGGTTAATCTACTTTAAAAAAGTATTACTCAAAACTTCAATTTTATTCTCCAGACTAGAAAGCCCAACATCCTGTTCATTCCCAGTTTCATTCTTTTCCTTAGACGGCTCCACTTGCTCCTCCTCTCCCTCATCTTTTTCCTTCTCCTCCTCCTCCTCCAAATCATCTTCCCCCATATCGTAGGAAGTTTCCTCAAAATCAAAATCTTCAAAATCATCATCTTCTTGAGCCTTGAACTCCTCATAACTTGGGTTATCCTCCACATCCACATACACTTTTTCTTTCCCCTTTTTTTCTTTCAAGGCCACCTTAGCCAGCCGGTTTCTTGGCTTTTGGGGGTTCAAGCAATAGGGGAGAGTGTTTTCTCTTTTCAGGGGTAGCTCTGGTAAGCAACAAGTCAACATTCTTCGAATCCTCACTTTTTTGGGACCAAGGGGTAGAAGGGTTCAACACATTCGCCACTAGAGAGTTGCTCTTGGCATGGATAAGCAAACGTCTCATAACAATAACAAGAGGGTTGTGGGGAAGCTGTTCAACAACCAAGGGTTCATCAACATCTGGGATATCCACCCTCCATAGTTCAACAATGTTTTCTCTTTTCAGGGGTAGCTTTGGTAAGCAGCAAGTCAACATTCTTCAAATCCTCACTTTTCTGGGACTGAGGGGTAGAAGGGTTCGACACATTCGCCACCAGAGAGTTGCTCTTGGTAGGGATAAGCAAACGTCTTGCAACAACAATACGAGGGTTGCAGGGAAGTTGTTCAACAACCAGGGGTTCATCAACATCTAGGTTATCCACCCTCTGTGGTTCAACATTTTCCTCATCAGATTGGGTTATCCACCCTTCGCCAAGTTTTTTTTGTTGATAAGACTTTTCCATTCAGTTTCTTTTTTCCATTTAGGTATTTTGCGTCCTATTTTTCTCACAACATTCTCATATACAAAAGTGTTCATGTCAGATTTTTAAAGTTCTTGCAAATCTTGTACTATGATTGCCAACATGGCATCTTCTTTTTTGTGTAGCTAGGAACTCAGTTTTCATTCTTTCCCTTTTGGGTCGGAGGCTTATATATAGCCCTATTGCCTCGTTGATGTATGATGAGCCTCTAATTAAATTTTTTATCCAAGATTCTACTACTTTGCTAATAGATTTATACCTACTGATTTGGTCCATGATGTCATCATTAATCCCAAATTTTGAGTGGTTGAGATTCAAACATCAACAATTGATTTGCTGTAAGAAGTTAAGACTTTTACTTGATCTTCCGGTAGGCTCCTCTCTTTTTATTTTTCTTCCAATCTCTTGGCTAAAATATCTATCGATATCTTCTTCAATGGTGGAAGGGCCTAAATCAATTTTTTTAATATTGAAATAGCTTTTGTGACTTCATCTTCATATTTACCCCTAGTGGGTCTACAATTTCCACAAACTGATTCCCAGATCTAGAATCCAACATAATTTTGGATTTTATTTTATCCTTTTTAGGTTGATGATTAACTTATAGCAATTTAAAAATAGCGACAATTTTTTTTAGATTGTAGGAATCGGGTAGCCTTCCTATAAACTATAGTGCACTTGGTAAAAAAATTTCACATGATTGGTGATGCTGACGTGACACGCCCTCCGATACCACGGAGATGAGGAATAACGTTGAAACTAGGATCAATTAACTGAATGTATATTATTTTCCCATGCGGTTGGCAAGATTGATTGATTGTTTGTTATACTAGGTGACATAGGACTATCGAGTGTTCTCCCTAATGTCCTGGGTAATTGTTTGTTGCCAAGGAATATAATATTCACCTTGAATTTCTTTAAGTGTTGGGAGGATGAGTGAACTCAAGATGAATATGGCTCTCTATGCTATTGTCCTTCAACAATTTCTCAATTAGTGGTGGGATCAACTCTAGGTGCTCTCTTTATATCTAGTTTCTTTCTTACTTTATTTGAGTCTCCTTCACATTGGCTCTTTAGTCTTACATTATCTTCTAGATTCTCACCTTCATCTCCTCTTTTTGTAGAGGACTTAGCTCTAGTAGAGTACATATTAGCAGTTGACTTTTGTGGGTTGGGTTTATCACTTGATTTTTATTTGCCTGAAGCATATCGGTTGCTTGAAGATTTGTTTAATGTATGACTAGAAATTTTGGATTCTAACCACCACCTACTTTTATCTAGGACAAAATGATGATCTTGCAAAAATTCTAGTTATTTATCTTTCTCTCCATCTGACCCTGGGTAGAGGTTTTGAACTTACTACATAGTATTCTTCATCAATCATCTTTGAATTGTCATCAATTATATCTATAATATCAAAATTCAAATTGAAGTCTTCCATCTGATCAAGTGTCAGATGTATCCAATTTCTTCTTCTTACTTCATGCTCATCAACACAATCCTCCCAATAATCCACAAGGTGAGGTTCATGTTCATACCATGTACCAATATATAAGTTATTTTTTATAAAAAAATTGTTGTCAAAAGAAGGCCTAGCATCAAACACATGAAAATTGAATTTAGAAATAATCTTGTCCACATTCTTGGCATCATCATGTATGTTGCAGGTATAATGGGTTAACTATACAAGAAAGGTATATCCTACTTTATTTTGTCGATGATATTTCTCCCTCATATAAGCCATATGTCTACACACTTCTAGGAAGACAATATAATCACTTGGATACCAAACTGCATGATTAGCTCAATTGCTTCCTGGGAGATTCTCACCTCTAGATTTCCTTTGGTTCTCTTGGAATTAAATATGTAGAAAGCATCATTTACTCTCCTATAATATCTCATTCCATATTATTTTTGAGGCAAGGATAAGCAATCATACATTTGGATTGTAGATGTGAGAGCCCCAACAGTCTTCAACCGTGGCCACATTGTCTTAGTACTTTCTATGGCATAGAACAAGTAGGAGCACATATAAAACTTTTGTGTTTCATGAAAATTGACAAATTGATCATGCATATGGTCACTGATAATTTTTACCTAGTCAAGGTATTATGGTTCATTTGCAAATGACTAGTATGAACTGGCACATCCATTTTAGAAAGATACTAGAGTCCACACTTCCTATTAATCTATGAAGTAATCATATCTGAGATACCATCTTTAAAATGATCCCACTACAAAGTCTTAGGGACTTGTGATTTTCCATTTTTCTCTTTTATCAGCTAATGTCTGACAATACTTGTTAGACACCAATCTTTTATATCAAGGAAATAATTCCATCCCATTTCAACTGACATGTCTACAAATTCATTCGAAAAAGGAAATTTGAATACATTTCCTATTGAATCTGCAACCAATTTGACTAAAAATTTCCATCTATATTTTTTACTTCTATATTACTTGCGTTATAGTTTTCTATGCAAGCTAGGAACAAATCTAGACATGGGACTGTTGGAGGGAAACCTCCTACATGAGTGAGGCCACTAGAAAATGACATCTTTGCTATGGATGACCTAGGGTTTGTGTTCATTTATTTTTGGAAATATTTCAAATCAATGTGTCCTAGTTCTGTATCCTTGATTTTGGAAAGCTCGTTCATAATAATGGACTCTACATTGTACTCTTGGTATTTGTACTCAATTTTAGCACAATTCAACAACCATATAATTATATAATTTATAATTCTCAAGAAGAAATTGAGGGTTATTGGTGGAGGTGCATAGTTTAGGGAAATTTGATATTCATATGTATAGTATTCATGAAATTCTCCACAAATACTATAAAAATGTTGTACAAAAATATCTACCTGGAGAAGAAAATGATTAGCACTGACATTAAACTCTGATAGTGGAAGAGGATGTGTTGGATTTCGCGGTGATGACTATAGCAACTACCTTGTATGCTCCACTTCTTGCTATTTTCTTAGTACTCTATAACAATATAGCTCTAAAATTGTGGCCTTTGGAAATATGTACTAGTTACTAGGGCATATAATTTTATTGCATTAATATATGAGTTTAACAAGTAGCGCAGCGCGTCGAGTTCCTGCCGACAAGGAGAATGTTGTTGAATTGAGAGGACAAAGGGAAATGTTCTTGTGGTGATGCAAGTAGATTAAATTTAGTAGGCATGATAGTGTTAATCAGTTATATTAACTATATTAGGGATGGTAGTTTAGTTTCAAATTAAATTAAATATAAAATGTTTGCATTGAGTATAATTTATATTAAAGGTATAATTTTAAATTATATCAAATATAAATTGTTTGCATTGAGTTGTAAATGCACTTTGTAAAAGGACAAGGAATATAGGAATTTGTGTACATTAATTATTGCGTGCTCTTTGCTTTTGTATTTGAGAAATTTATAACTCTAAGGTTATATTTTTTAAACGTTAAACTATGAAAATAATATGAGCAAGTAAAAAAACTTTGGAATAATTAGAAATGAATATATCATAGTTAGATAGTTGGTTAGTCTTTTTAAACCAATGTTTTCACCTTGTAATGCAATTTTTTTTGTTTAATACAACATGTTTCTATGTTACGATGACATATCTATTTTGTAATTTACATGGTTGTTACCCTCTAGCGAGTCAACGAAAGCTTGCACATTTCACATACATTGATTAATTATTTTATAGAATATATAATGCTCCCCTATTTTCCTAGTTTAATTATATGAAAATGAATAATAGAGCTTCTATAACCAATAGAAAAAGGGATAAAACATAATTTTCAAACACACAAAATATGTCCATAAAACCCAACTATAAAAAAGAGAGAAAATAATTTTAAGAAATCCTTTTTGAATTGACAAGAAAGTATTTAAAGGCGGATTGAACGATTGCAGTAGTAAATTAGGAAAGTATGAGGACATTATATATTTTGCAAATATTTAATCAGTGGATGCATGCAACAAAAGCTTTGACGGTGGGGTGGTAGGTAGTAAAGCAATCGATGCATGTTTAATGCATTAAATCGTATGAGTGACAGATGAGAGATAGAGTCTATTAAATGCAAATTGTGGCAGACAATATGTTATTCGTAAACATGAAACATTGAGAAAATGGAAAAGCGTGATAAATTTGTAGAATAGGGGCCATTAAAGTGACATATCAAGGAAGGGAAAGAAAACAAAAAAGTTTCTTAGCAATGCCAATACCTCGTAAACTGTTAATGGTAAATAGGTGTAAACAGGAGTGGTTGCCTATGCTTTTGTGTGTTGTAAAGCTTCTAGACATCAATTGAGTGCATGGATTGTGAGAATGGAAAGGGTGTTACATGTAGACATGTGAGAATATAGAATTGAAACAAATTTGTTCCTTGATTGATGCATTAGAATTTATAGTTTGGCAAAGGACATGTTGAGAAAAGCTACCAAATTTTGCAGATAACGAAAGAGGTAAGTTGTTATTGCTTTGTAGAGAATGAGAGACTAAATGTAGAAGAAATTTCACTATTATGGGCTAGATATGGAAAACCGAATGGTGTGGGAAAGGTATTGTTAATTGTGAATGCATGAAATGCAATGACTATGGATTGATTACAAGAGTAATTTGTCTTTGGGTAAAAAGTGGGGCACATGAAGCACACACTGTTAGAGGGGTGATACAATTTGCATTTTGCTATGAACTTTTTCATGTGCTTTTCTGTGACATGTTTATGCGTAATAAAATTGTCCTTGGGTAAACCCACAAAACTGGTTTACAATTCTAGTGAGGAAGGAAAATTGCAAAAAATTCCCCCGTGGTTAAAATTTTGGCTTTTGGGGGTTTGAACGAACTTTTGGTTCAAGTGAATCCAAAGGGGGTTCACTCAAACCCACCTTCAAGCGAACCCTATTAAATGTTGTGTCCCACAAAATTCTCATTTCCTAAAATAAAAAACAAAGGGAAACTTTGTGGAAAGGGGGGGGGTGAATGAACCTAGGTTCAAGCGAACCTCGAGGTTCGCTCGAACCCGGGTTCACTCGACCCCCTTCTCCCCCTCTGGCACCAAAAATATCTAGAAGTTTTCCCTTCAAAGCTCAAGTTGAGGATAAAAATTGAGGAGACTTCACATACCCAACTAGATGATGCTAGTCCTTGGAACAAGCTATCCAACAAATATAATTTTAATATGTTTTGGTTTTATTATGTATTTGTTTTTTTAGTTTGATTAAACATAGGTTTTTGACCAAAAATCAAGCTCTCTATTTTGCACATGCGGACAAATAGCATATTATCAAAATAAAATTTTGAAAAATATGTGGAGGCTAGGTATTGATGTCCATGATCTAGTAAAAAAAATTGAATTTCAATACATACAAAAAAAGTTATGTTGTATACGGTCTACCTATGTCTGAATTGTACAATTGGTTTGACTTCGAAACTTGATTAAGGAAAAAATATTCAATAAAACACTATGAAACCAAATGAAAACATTGGATATCATAGTTAAAAATCTAAATTTGAAAAAATTAGAATTTTATCCTTAATGGGAAAAAAGTTATGTTGTATACGATGAGCATCACTCCTTAAAAATGGTGTTTACTGAAAAAACTAGTTTTCGAAGGAGATGGAAAAAGAAGTGCAATTTAATTCCAAAATTAATTAATTTTTTTTATAGAATCTATAGATAAAATGCCACAAATTAGTAGTTTGCATCATCTTCAAATTCCTCACGGTTTAGCTGCTAAAGGTGCCCGAAAGTGAAGATTTAGTTAGAAAAAATCAATTCAATGTCCAGTTTGGCCAAAAATTGTAAACCAGTATTGTGGGATCACCCCCTTGTAACAGGAACCATTTTTGCATTTGGACCGGAGAGGAAGACCCACAAAGGTGCAAATACATTTGATTCTTGAAAAAAATACGACGAGGTTAGAGTTTTCAATGACCTTTTCCCTTTGTTTCTAATCAGTTTTGGTTGTTCAAACACCTGTTAAAATGTCCAATTCTAGTGAATAAAAAATTTATTGTAAGGGCTAGAACCATATTCAATAGGAGACTAAATAGTTTAGTGGGCTGTAATCTACTATACCTATTTCCCATTTGTGGGCTTGTAACAGTAAGCAACACCTCTAGGAAAAGCAAAAAAATGTAATGCAAAAAGGTGCATTAGTTAATTGAAACATTATGCAATGGCTAGGCACAATTTGCATTGACATATAAAATGTTATTCATAAACATGAGACTGAGAAGGAAATTATATATTTTGTGAATACTTAATTCATTAAATTCCTCCATAGTCGACAAAACCCAAACAAAACCATAAACAATGCCCAACAAACAAAACAAAACCCAACACTCGCCCGAGATTGCATGAATTAACTATGCATTCATTGCTTACATACCCACAAGCTTTGCAAAATCTCAAACAATACTGTACCTATTTCTTGCTTGTGAGCTTGTAGCAGTAAGCAATACCTCGAGGAAAAGAAAAGAAATTTAATGCAAAAAAGGTGCATTAGTTAATTGAAACATTATGCAATGGCTAGGCAAAATTTGCATTGACATATAATATGTTATTCATAAACATGAAACAAAGAAGGACATTATGTATTTTGTGAATAATTAATGCATCAAATTCCTCCACCATCGACAACACCCAAACAAAACCATAAACAATTCCCAAAAAGCAAAACAAAACCCAACACTCGCCTGAGATTTCATGAATTAACTATGCATTCACTGCTTACATGCCCACTAGCTAATTGCATTAGTAATCTACTTTGGTGCAAAAATAAGTGTCATGTTTATGAATTAGATAGCATGCCATTCACTATGCTCATTTGTGTATTGGGTAAGTCAGATTTAGAAGTATTATTTGCTGGTATAAGTCCTAATTGTACAAATAGCTATACTCATTGACATTTGCCATGGAACCAAGATACATGGTACTTTCCTAATTTACTACTGCAATTGTTGAATCCACTTTTCAAATACTTTCTTGTCGATTCAAATTGTATTTGTTAAAAAATTTTCCTCTCTTTTCTATAGTTGGGATTTATGGACATATTTTGGGTGTTTGAGAATTATGTTTTATCTCTTTTTCTATGTTTTGTTGTAAAGTGCATGCTGCAGCTCACTTATCTATACATAGAAACAAAGGCAACAGGTAAATAGTTCAAACAAAACTAAATCAAGCACCAAGTGAATCTTTGTAGAATTTTCATTCAATGTTTAAGTGTTCGAGATAATTTATCTCTTTTTTGATTGATTGGAGTAGGCCTATTGATCATTTTTGTTAAACTAAATTACAAAAATAGGACATTATATATTTTGAAAATGTCTTCCTATTTTTGTAATTTTCTTAAAGGAAAATGAGTAATAGACCTACTCGAACCAATAGAAAAAGAGATAAAACATAATTTTTAAACACCAAAAATGTGTGCTTAAATCCCAAGAAGCAACTATTTCAAAAGCAAATTCAAGGATTGCAATAGTAACTTGCTACAACTATGTTCATTTTACAAAGTCACTTAAGCGAATGTCTTGCTGCAAGTAGAAGTAGTCTTTTCTATTACAAGGGCTAATTGCACAAATATGTATAGTGAATGACATATGCTATGTAAGCAAGATACATAGAATAGTTGAAGTGAAGCAGTAGGTTAGTATTGCAATGGTTTGATTTGAAATTGAGAGATATAGTAAATCTCTTTTTGTATTGGTTGGAGTAGGGCTACTAATCATTTCTGGAAAAGTAAATTAGGAAAGTAGGACATTATATATTTTGCAAATATTTAATTGGTAGATGTGGATTAACTAAGCATTGACTACCTACACAGCCCTTTGCATTGCCATATAGTATCCTATTCATGAACATGAAACATAAAATAACATTAAGTATTTTGCGAGCTTTGTTGATAGGCTTCTGGCCATGCAAGCAATGAATACATAGTTGAACAAGCAATACCTCTAGCTATCAAGTATGGTAAAAAATTGTGAAACTGCTCACTAGTAGTGCACTGTTTGTAAAGTAAAGAACATGGAAGAGGCGAATGCAGAGCTAAAAACATACAAGGTTTTCAAAAAACAATAAACAAAGGAGAATTAGTACAAATAAAACTCAACAGATGCTTGAGGTGCATGTCAAATTAAAATGAAACAATTGCAACAGTCATTTGGTCATAAAAAACATACATGTCTTATATTTGTGGCATATAGTAGACCAAGAAGTTGTAATACTGGCTTTTAATTTAGTTTAAGAGGAACATGAGAAAATTAAGTGTTGTTTAGCATTTAAAGGTGAAACATGTTTACTGTAGAATGAGAGTGTGAAGAAGTTTTAGTCCTTAAAACATGAAATATAGCAATTTAGGCCAGATAGCTAGGACAATAAGTGTAACAAAAAGAGAAGTGCAAGTGCATCCAATGGAAAGAAACTTTACAATTGATTGTGTATCTTCGACACCTACAATTTGAGTATCATGATTAGTATAGAAGCAATATTTTTATATAACTTTAAACAAATGCTGGAAATTGAAGAGGGGAATATTATTTCTATCAGTATAGTTTTGTACCTTGCTGTAGCATGTGTTGTTCATTCAGTTTGGAAAATAGCATTCATGATGACATTGTTTCAAGGATTGAGGCTGAAGTGTCCTTTGGCGGTGAAGTCCCGTAGTGCAAATATAATTTTTGATTTTTCCTTCACATAGTCTTCATATTTCATGTTTTGAAGAGTAGGAAATAGTTGTTGGAGGACATGGTTTTGAATTGAACAATGGATTGTTTGCTTGTCATTTGTTATGATAATAGTTTTAGGATTAAGTGAGTATATGTAACTCACTTCCTTGTCACATTGGTTGCAATGAGTGGTGTCTTTTTGGAGCATGCCATAATTGTTGAATTTGTAATTTCAAAATGGGAAAAAATCTTCAAATAGATTATAATAATAATAATATTATTTTATTGTCCACGATACCCGGCAATCTGTTTTTGGGTCTACAGACGGCCTACAGCAATATGGGACTCCTCGTACTCCCAATATTGAGGGAGGCACCTAACTCGTGCTCCACAATACGAGGTGTACATACCTTACCCCCTGCAGGATTTGAACTTGTGACCTCTCTTTCAAGAGTACAAGTTCTCCACCATTAGGCCAACTCAGGCTGTACATTAGGCCAACTCAGGCTGGATTTGAAAGTGCATTTGTCGCTTTTAATGTACTTGAAACCTAAAACATGCCAATGTGATATGTTAGAAGGGGCAGTTATGAAAACTTTAAATCAAACATTGATGATAATTTAAAAAAGTCACCTTAGATGTTGATTTAATCAAAGCAGTTAGCTTATCCATTGTTCTTTTGTCAATCAATTTGCAAAGAAATGTTGATCTGCCTATGTGGAACATGTTCCTTTGGTCTATGATTTTTAGGATATTTTTGAAAAGATATGTTGGAGTTTTATTCCTATGTAGTTGTTCCTCTATTTGCAAGTATTGTTGTTCATGAGATGGATGAAGTTGCAGTTGCATAGGAATTACAATGTTAGTTTTTGTTGCACTAAAATTTTTGTAGACAACACTAGGATATAAAAGAAAGTTAAATTGATTAGTTGCGTATGGTAGGGAGACATTTTTACCTATGCTCTATCACATTTACTTTTCCATCTTTGATGTCAAGTGCATATTGGTTCCTACTTTCTTAGCACCAAAAACCAAAGCACCTATTGTTCCTATTAGATACTGATATGTGGCTGCCATCAGCTGGTTGATGGTTGTATCTAGAATGAAATAGTAATTTGTAGAGAAGTGAGGCTTGCTTTCATCTTTGCTTGTGTTTGTCAATATAAGTATGCAATCGCAGTCCCCCCTATCATAATCTATTCTAGGTGCAATCTGGAAGCCTGATATTGAGACTCCCAATCTTGGAATTATTTTGTGCTGATGTTCTTGGACAAGGTTTCCATTGATATTCAATGTAATTGTCATTTCTGCTTTTAGATTTGTGAGATCAACATGCAGGACTTCGCATGTTTTATTTACTTTGTCCAATGTTGCTTTGTAGACAACTAGAACGTCACCTTGAAATGTGTCACCAACTTTTCGTGCATTCAAGTCCTCAATTGATATAGTCTTTTTGACTTTTGTTCTACAAATGGCAAGAGAAATATAAATCTTATATTTAGACTATGTAGAAATGCATGTGATAGGGAAAAAGAATAAATTGTTTATCATGTGCTTGTGTCGTCTTCCATGGTTTACATTTGTTGTTGTGGTATTTTTTTTTTATCCATCATGTGCTTGCAAAGTAGTGATATAGTATTGGAGAATGCATTGCAAAATGTATTATTGATACATGCTTAGATGTGGTGTAATGTTGAATTGATTCAATGGCTGAGATGGAACTTTAGGAAAATAGGAAAGTGGTCAATCCAATATGCATCAGATATGTAAATATTACATATATTTGTGGTTGAATTTGACCATACATGGTCAATGAGCAACCTGTGTAGGTTGTGTGATTTGTTTAACAAAAAATGAATGTTGTTAGTTTCCATGAAATTTTGGAGTGTTCTTTTGCTTTTGGTTTCTAAACACATGTCAATAGTAAAGTCACCCACAATGTACAATATGTTTTTGGTATATCTCCTTTTGTTTCTCTTTGAATATTCTAGTATCTTTGCTAAAGCAAAACATTTGGCAAATTGTGCATGTGTATTTTGGTGTATCTTGAATTGTTCTTTTGTAAAGCTCTACTGGTGACAATTTATTTTCCATTTTTGATCTCATAGGTATAGCTGGATTTTGTTTACAATTTCTAATAAAGTTCTTAATGTGCTATAGTCTTACAATTGAGTTATGTTTTACATGCTTTTGTTTGGTTGTGTGAATGGTATTGCTTTTGTTATTGTCTACCTTTTGCTTTTTGTTGTGATTGGTAATTTGGTATTTTGTATTATTTATAATCTATTTTTTAAGTTGATTTAACCTTATTGGCCATTGGCTATCAAGAATGTCCAGTTGTATTCTTTGGAGTGGTTCAAAATGCCCATTTTCAGGGTTTGCATCATGGAACAGTATAGTTTATGCAGGTGAGTTGGTTAGTTTGTTAAAGTGAAAGTACTTTTTTCCTGATGTTGTTGACCAAATATATATCTATATATTCAACCATTTGGATAGCCATTGAATACAAAACACGTCTCCCCATAAATTGGTTTCATTGTTACTTATGCCTGGTTTCGTGGATAGGCACATTCTATGTAAATATGTATTATCAAGTTCATGTACTTTGTGCAACCTATATAGAGCTTCAGGATCAAGGTCAAAGCTGTATGATTTAATTGCATCTCTATCTCCTTTCGCAAGGCAATCTAAGAAGTAATCTATTATTCCTTTTCGTAGCTCAATTGATGTATACTGATTGTTTAGTAGTACTTGGAATGAGTCAAAAAAATAGTCCCCAACATTGTACTCAAATGTACCTATCCTACATAGCTCGTTATTTTGAAGTACAATGTCTATGTTGCAAACTTGTGAGCATTTTGCATATTCATAGTTATCAATGTCTATTATTCCTATATTTTGATATCTTGTCTCCATTCAGAATGCATAAAGTATTACACTATAAAAAATGTTAATTGGGCTTAATTTGTATATATGCTAAATCTCTAGTGCTCTGCACATGAGTGCACAACAATGAAGGCAATCTTTTCCATAGACATTAATTTCTTTCATTGGAAACTGAGAAGAACAATGATCAAAGAAACTGACATTGCATTTCCTTGTTCAACAATTGACTATATTTGCACCAATATTGATGCTTGTCGCCTGCTGAAATTGTAAATAATGGTTCCTGTTAGAAGGACATATCAAACAAATGAGCATAGTGGATGACATGTTATATGTTATTCATAAACATAAAGCAATTAATGCTGAATAAATACAAAAAGCACAAGACCAATACTATTGTAATCATTTGTTCTGCATTTCACAAGATTACCTGGTTGATAAAATTGGATAATTTAAATGCAAAGGAGTACATCTGGTTTTCTTACTATATATAGAATAAAAGTAGAACAATAGAAGTAGACAATAAAGTTTCACAAATATTTAGGTATTGAATGCAAATTGTGGTAGTGCATGCACCAAAAGTAGAAGACAAAATTAACAATAAAATGAAAATTGTCTCATTCTTCTGACAATATGCGCTTCATGTGCTTGGATTTTTGTGCAAGGGCAAGTTACCGTTGTAATCAATCCATAGGAAGTGCATTTAATGCATTCACAATTAACAAGACCTTGCTCAAAGCATTCAATTTTCCATCTCTAGCTTGCTTTTTGGCTTGTACTATTTCATGTTTATGACATATATAACATTTGACATCTACTGTTACTTTGGTAGAATTCATAAATCAGGTTTTGTAAACAATATAGTGATAGCTACTTCTATTTTTTTTACATAATAGTGAAAGTTTTTGTAAATTTAATCTCTGATTGAAGTAAGGTGTTGTTAATTGTGAAGGAATTTAATGCATTAAGTATGTATTCATTGCCTGGGTAGCTGCCAGCCTAATAGCGAACCTCAGAAAATACATGATGTCCTTCTATGTTTTCTAGTGGTAACAGGGCTACTCCAACAAATAGGAAAATAATTAAATTGTTTAATATCTATCAATTGCAAATGAAACCATTGCAATAGTAACCTACTGCTTGGCTTCAACTGTTCCTTGTATCTTGGTTACATAGCATATGTCATTCACTATACATATTTGTACAATTAGGCCTTTTAATAACAAAAAATACTTCTTCTCACAACAGGATAGTCACTTAAGTGACTGTAAATTGAACACAGTTGTAGCAAGTTACTATTGCAATCGTTGAATTTTCCCACTATTGCATTTATTGAATTTGCATTTGCAATAATTTCTTGGCCAATTAGATTTTATTGTCTAAATTTTTTTTTGATTTTTCCTATAGTTGGGATTTAAGGACATATTTTTGTATTTGAAAAATATGATTTATCTCTTTTTCTATTGGTTGGAGTAGGGCTGCTATTCATTTTTGTTTAATTTAATTAGGAAATTGGGGGACATTATATATTGTGGCAAGTATTTAATCCCTTGGTGCAAATTTTGCGAGGTGGCGGCCTAGTGGGTACTAAAGCAGTGAATGCATGTGTTAATGCATTAAATGCAAATTTTAGGAGATGTGGTTGATGGCTGGTGGGTACATAGGCAGTGATTGCATAGTTAATTCATGAAATCTGTTGGTGCTCCAAATATCAACATATCAATTGAATCCTAAAGACTTAGCCAATGTCTTATGCTCAGACTCAAAGGTTGATTTGGCCAACTAACAAGATTCAGTCAAAGACTGAGATCTTCTGCACTTCTAGCTCTGCAAAACCAAGGTGGGTCAACCTATACAATGCCTAAAACTTAATTCACTCATACACACTAACATTTCTTTTTATAGCAGATAAATCCCAATGAAAAGACACCAAGGAAAGCATTAATAACCTCAAATTTGGCTAAGTTCTTGGTATGTCAACACTAACTCAGTAATTGGGAGGCATAACACTAAAATTCAAACAAACAAGGATTTAAAGATGATTTTGAATTTAAACATGTTTATGAGATGCATCAAGCTAAATGACAGACTGGTGCCTAATTTTGGGCCATGGAGTCAAATTCATAAAGAAAATTCATTAGTAAACAGACTTCAACCAATGGATTCACAATTGTTAATGTATTGCATTAACATATCCTCTCCTATTATCAATCAAACTCTACTTATCAAATCCAACCTACACACTTCAATCATAATCATCTGCTCAAGGCATTTTAACCATTTCATTGAAATAGAACAATGAACAGATAAAACAATCTCAAAAAATTGAGATGCCAAACTCAAAGATACTTGGAATTATTGAATTCAAATTACTAAAAATATATAGATCTGGAGACAATTTGAAGATATTCATGACTTTCATGATTTATTTGCATAAACTGGCTGATATTTACTCATGAAATCAACAATTGAAGCTTACAGACTCAGATTATAACTCAAAATTAAACATTTTCTATCTACCTAGCCCCATACAAGAATTCAGAACAATACTCAACCTCTAAACCCCAGAACAATGAGAAGAGAAGAAAAGAAATAAAAGAAAGGAATGCTCCAGAAGAAGATCTGAAAATGCCATATGGAAGCTCCATTCTTGTTGATCAACCAAATTGCAAAGCATCTCTCATCTCTCTTCAACAACAAACTTTGCCTCTCAAATCTGCCTTTGTTGTGAGTTGTTTTGCAACTAAAAATTTTGCCATGTGGAGAAATTCACCCACTCACCCAGCTGCTGGAAAATATCTCTGTGCTTGTAGAAGCTTCTCATTTCTGCTCATTTTATTCTTTGTTGTGGCTGCAAATATTTGTACCAAATAATAGCCTTCAAACATAAAGTGAATATAAAATTCACTTTACTCGTGTCTTGTGCACATAATGTTTTAAATCTTTCATTTAAAACATTCTCCAATTCTCACACGCCTTTTAAAATTCATTTGGATAGACATTTTACCCACTCATGTATTTACCATTTTCTATGCATTGTTTTCTCACTAGCATTATTTTTTCTTGACTAGATAAAATTCCTCCATTTAAAATGTTTTCCTCAACACCACTGGGTAAAATATTTTACCCATTCCCCATGCATTTTTCATTTTAAAGTATGCCCTTTTTAATTTTCATGGGAAAAACATTTGATTTAAATGTTTTCATATTTAAAATATGATGGCCCATCAAAGCTTTTATCGGGCTCTTTATATTTTAAAGACCCTTTGAAGAAAACAAAATGAGGCCCCTTTAAACATTAAAAATTAGGCAATATTTAATGTCTCCAACCTTTGATTTTCTAGGACCCACACCCACATGTCCTCATTCCACTGGTCTCACAAGAATTAGATGAGCCTTTATTTTAAACTGGCGAAACAACAGGGAAGGTTGGAAACCTTTAAATATTTTGCTCACAAACTATAGTCGTGCATTTATTTTATTCCTGGGGCCCACCTCATTAAATCTTCACTTTATTCACCTAGCAACATTTAATTTTAAATGTTTTTCTTTTATTTTCATTAGGATCCCTTTAAAATATCTCTACCCATGCGTTGCAAATGCCTTGGGCCCACTTGCCACATGGAACAATCTCACTGACCCCGCTGAGATTAAAGAGTGAGCAGTTTATACCTACGAGCTGGCGGGGAATGACCTAGATGAGGCTACAGTTTCATCTCCAATCTCTGTCGTTGATCTTCCATTCTCCTTGTTTTCATTTTCCCTAATCTTCATTCTGTGAGTTGCTCGCATTCTTTTGCAAACATGTTCATTCCTTCTGGTTTTGATGGCATCATTCACTCTTCCATGGCGGCCATTATTTGTAGTAAGCATGGTGGTTTCCCCCTCATTTATATTGGTGTCTCTTTGAACTATATGCCAACAATATTTGAGCTTTTTCATCTTTTAATGGCACCCCTGTTGCTGGTTCCATTTGCCATTTTTTGAGACATCTCAAAGGTCAATTTCATGTATGCACTGCAATGACACTCCATTGAGACCACATGTATTGAGGCATTATGCCAAGCAACTGCGTGCTCCCTTACTGGCATTTTCGTTCCATTTGATGTGTTGCCATGAAGCATTCTAGAAGACTTTTTAATAAACATTTTATGTATATCTTGCAGCTCATGGTATTCCCTAAGACATGAGTAGGAATTCACTTCTCCCTTATTTTATGGATGTCCACATTTTCTCTTGCCGCGTATATCCTGCCCATGCTTCAAAATTTGCATTTCCTTGAAAGTTTTTAAAGCATTTCAATGAACTCATTTTGTGCGTAGCTACTCAATGAATGAGTATACTTTGAGCCCCTCCAGGCATGACCCTTCATTGTTTCTAAGCACTCTAGCTTTACATTTTCCAGTTGCATATGCTTCAAAGTTTCTACAGCCTTCAATATATGCATTTTATATGGTGCGCTACCTGCTCTCTTGGTATTTGGCATGAGCTTGAAGGAAAATAGAGTGTTGAGCATGCCTTTTACAACTACCCCATATAGTTGTTTAAAGGTTCTAAAGCCTTTTCAACAAATTCATTTTTTGTTTTTTGCCACCAAAATTTTCCCTCCCATGATACGTGCTTTAATGGATGTCTATGCCCTCAAAAGATTCTAGCCTTTTCAATGAATCCTGTGTGTAGTGTGTGCCCATGCTGGCAGTATTTCCAACAAATCCATTTTGTGATACCCATAAAAAGTGCGCGGGTTGCACTCATGGAGTTCCTGAGATCATGTTTTGAAAGAGGCATTTTTACCCCACAAATCGCATGCCTCTCCCTTTGTGAATTCCTCCATCCAATTTGCTGACATGTTGGTCGCTCCTTTTAAAGCAATGCCTCTTCCTTTGATTTAAAGCTTGAGCCCTCTTGTTCTCCTTAAGATTGTTCTCCTTGCACTAGTCTTGCTGTGAGCCAGTGACTTTTAAGATTCAAGCCATACAAACAGAAGAAACTCTGATCCAGTACATGTCTAGGCCCATAAAAATTTGTATTTCCAAATGCAATTTTCAGGAACTCTTATGTAGGAAAGACATTCTTAGAATATTGTTTTGATCTTACCTTTTCAATTTCTTAGCAATTCACAAAATTTACATTCATTTCCAGTTTTATTTCCACAGCCAAAAGATGCTTAATGGCTAGTTTGAATAATGTGCTTTCACCAATATTCTCTTTACTTTGCATCTGACTCACTTTGTGTGCCTTAGTCATTTTATTTGCATTTAGATAGTCTCTATTTGTAGTTCCTAGCCACCAAGTTTGCACAAAGCATTCACTGAGACCTCATTTATTTGGAGATTTTATTTTACCAAATATTTTGCATGCCCTATAATTCCTTCAATTGGAAACTTTAGATAGGTGTGTCCTCTTGATATGACAAAGCCTTTCCCATTGTCCCTTTTCAACATTGTGTAGCTTGTTCAAATAACAAAGCAAGATTTTGATGGTGTTATGACTCAATCTCATGGTATCTCGAATGCAAGACCACCTTCATTATGGATGGAAGCAATTGTGATAATGAAAAATGAGAGTCCAGTGATGGAACAATGCTTTGTAATTCAATGTTTTTGTGCAACCACAATGTTCTCCAGTAAGCTACAATGTAACACTTGTAACCTCATAACTGGGCAAGGCATGCTGGGTCCCCATATGGGCTCGACTAAAAAAATAAAATCATTTTCAATCAAATTTTGTGCTCAATTGACTCAACACTGCCTTTTGAATGCATCAGAAGCGGAGATGTGAAATGGGTTTTCATTAAAACTTGTTTTTAGGCACTCTTGAAAAATAGTGAAAACTGGCCAAGTTGGCTCTGGAATCACCCTTGAAAACTAGGCAAACGACCTCCTAGAGTCATAAAAATTTGCAAGCACGTAGACATTGGACCTGAGAATGGAGTGCAAAAGACAGCTTGGCAAAATAGATCACGAGGTGAAAGTTATTCACTATCAAATTTGCTTACTCAAACTTTCTGCAACAACAGCCTGCTCAACCAATTAAAACTCACGAATCACCTTGTTGAAAACATACCAAATCAACTCATGGAGAGCTGCCACTGGACATAGTAGATAATTTTGGTGTAGAGAACACGTGTGCAAAAAGGTATTAACTTGAATCTTTTCCCATCAAAAGATATTGAAGGTCAAAGTTGACCTCTCAGAAAGGTTTCTGGAAATGTAGATGTAAAATTGAATAAATTCCATTTGGTTTTGATATGTTAAAAATAGCAAATCAACTTGTGAGGCTCTGAAACTTGACATGTGAGCTCATCTTGGTATAAAGAATGCAAAACAACAATCGTTTTGACTTGACAGTCATCTGGTTACAAATTGCAAGCTCAAATGGGAGGCTATTTTATAAAACTGAATGTTTGCAAACAACAAAAAGTGCCAAAATCCTGACAAAACTCATCGTGGGAAGCTGAAATTTGACATGCATGTTCACATATGACACGTGAGTGGGTCTACAAATGGGTTTTTCTTGAAAATCATTTGGCTTCAAATTATGACCCTCCAAAGTGGGTCACTTAGGCAGATTCTTCACGTGCACTTTTGAGAGTGCAAAGGCAAAATTTTTGAAATGGGCATCTCAAATTTGCAAAATTTGAGAGTTCCATCAAAATTTTAGGCGAGTGTTGGGTTTTATTTATGCCTAATCTCATTTTTTTTTGAAAATCTTGTGAGTTTTTTAGGTGGGCTTGAACGTAGGAGGATCTGCTGGATTAGCTAGAAGTATTGGTTGGTATTAGAGGGGGTAAGGGGAAAATGGGTACAGTAGATGGCATATGGTCAGGGGAAAGACTGAATGCTTTGAGCAAGGTGTTGTATTCATTTCTTGGGTGGCAAGCATCTTATCAACAAAGTTTGCAAAACACATAATGTCATTTTGTGTTTCATGTTTATGAATAGCATATTATATGTCATGCAAATTGTGCGAGATGTGTTGGAGAGCTGGTGGGTATGCAAGTAGTGAATGCATAAACAAGAAACACAAAAGCACATGACAAAATTAACAATAAAATGAAAATTTTCTCATTCTTTTGATGATATATGCGTCATGTGCCCAAATTTTTTCCCAAAGGCAAGTTACTGTTGTAATCAATCCATAGTCATTGCATTTGACGCGTTCAGGTGTTGTCGAATGTGGAGGAATTTAATGCATTGACTATGTATTGATTGCTTGGGTAGCTACCAGCCTATAGGAAAAGCTTGCAAAATACATAATTTTTGTTGTGTTTGATGTTTATTAATAGCATATTATATGTCAATGCAAATTGTGCGAGATGTGTTGGAGAGCTGGTGGGTATGCAAGCAGTGAATGCATAGTTCATTCACATCAAGTGATTAAATATTTGCAAAATATACAATGTCCTATTTTCCTAATTTAATTTTACAGAAATGTATAATAGGCCTACCCCAACCAATAGAGAAAGAGATAAATTGTTTAATATCTCTCAATTGCAAATGAAACCATTGCAATAGTAACCTAGTGCTCGGGTTCAACTGTTCCATGGATATTGGTTACATAGCATATGTCATTCACTATACATATTTGTGCAATTAGGCCTTGCAACAAGAAAAAATACTTCTAGTCACAACTAGAATAAATACAGTTGTAGCAAGTTACTATTGCAATCATTAGTGAATGCATGTTTAATGCATTAAATGAAAATTTTGAGAGATGTGGTTGATGATTGGTGGATACATAGGCAGTGATTGCATAGTTAATTCATCAAATCTTAGGTGAGTGTTGGGTTTTATTTTTACCTAATCTCGTTTGTTTATTGTTTGTTGAAAAGCTTCTGAGTTTTTAGTTGGGTTTGAATGTGAGAGGAGTCATAGGATCAGTGCACTACCAATGAGTAGCTCATCTATCTATTTATGATGCTTGACTTACTGAATATACAAATGAGCATAGTGAATGGCATTGCATGTAATTCATAAACTTGAAACTATTTTTTTCTCAAAAGTAGCTTGTCTGTTTATGATACTTGATAGCTAGAAGTATTGCTTGCTATTAGAAGGGCTAATGAGACAAATGGGTAGAGTAGATGACATATGCAAAGTGTGCCAGATGTGTTGGAGAGCTAGGGGGTATGTGAGTAGTGAATGCGTAGCTAATTCATGGAATCTTAGGTGAGTGCTAGGTTTTATTTGTGCTAATTCTCATTTGTGTATTGTTTGTTGGAAAGCTTTTTGTAGGCAATTCACAAAGTAATAACATTCAATTTATAACAAAACATAGGGAATGCAGTCAACATTTTTAGGAATGCAACACTTTGTTTATTATGTCTTGATTGAAAAGAACTAGATAATTAGAAGTGTTACTTGGTTTTACAAGGACTAATGGGGTAAATGGGTGCAGTAGATGACATATGCTATGTAGCCTATAGACATGGAATAGTCAAGGTGAAGGAATAGTCAAGGTGAAGGAGTAGGCAAGTATTGCAACAAATGAAAATTATCACTTAAAGGCTAGAATGTTGATAAAGCAATACTCTTTTAGAGAAAGGTTACAATGCTAAACAAATGTAAACGTGGAGGCTTGTCTATGCTCTCATGTCGGTCGATGCATTAGATTATGAACTACAAATCCTGGGGAAAACATTTTGTAAATCAATTGTTATAGCTCACTAAAGCTTGTAGTCTTCTATTGAATAGGGTGTATCTAGAAGTATTGCTTGCAAAAAGCAAGTCACTACTGCAATTGTTGAGTTTTCTTTTCAAAATAGTTGCTTAGCCAATCAAATCATATTGTTTAAAATATTTGTCTTTTTTCTATAGCTAGGACTTAATATGCTATTCATAAACATGAAACATAAAAGTATATGACAAAATTAACAGTAAAATGCAAATTGTCTCACCCTTCAAAGGTAAGTTACTATTGTAATCAATCCATAGTCACTGTATTTGATGCATTCACAATTAACAAGACCTTGCTCAATGTATTCAGTTTTCCATAGCTGGCCTGCTTTCTAGCTTCTACTGTTTCATGTTTATGACAAACATTGCATATGACATCTACTCTTACTTTGGTAGGGTTTCAATATTTGGTTTCTTTCCTACAGATGACCCATGCCTTTAAAATAGTAATACACTTCGTTTTGCCTCAATAGAGGCCATTAAAGTAATGAATTAAGGAAGGGAAACAATAATGAAAAGTGTCTTAGCAATGCCAATACCTTGTAGGTTGTTAATGATAAACAGATGTAAACATGAGTGCTTGTTTCTAAAGTCCTAGTTATACCATTTTCTATTTTTTTGCAAGTTTTTCCATATGCTCGTATGTTTCATGTTTATGAATAACATATTATCTCGCAATATTTTCAAATTATATTCTAATGCATGAATCAACAAAGGATTTTGTTTCAAGTCTATATTCTTACATGTTTACATGTAACACCCTTGCCATTCTCACTATCCTTGCACACAGTGAATCATAGACAAGCATTCCTATTACATTTATTTACCATTGACAGGTCATAATGTATTGGGATTGCTCCCTATCACTAGCTGCAACTTATCATGCTTCTCAAAGAACTCTTCAACATTGTTTTGCTTCCTTAATGTGTCACTTTAATGGCCCCTATTCTATAAATTTGTTGCACTGGTCTATTTATGTGTAAATTTTATCGTGTGCTTCATGTGTTTCATGTTTATGAATAACATACTATCTTGCAAAATTTTCATTTAATAAACTATTGTCTCTAATCCATCAGTCATACCATTTAATGCATTAAACGTGCATTCACTGCTTCATAACGTATGATTCCATTGCCAATGGCACTATTTGCATAGAGTGATTAAATATTTGCAAAATATATAATGTCCTCCTATTTTCCTAATTTATGTTATCAAAAATGAATTGTTTACTATTTCTGAATTGCAATTCAAACAATTGCAATAGTAATCGACTCCTTTGCTTCAACTACTTCAATTGCAATAGTAACCTACTCCTTCGCTTCAATTTTTCCATGTATCTTGGTTACAAAGCATATCTTATCCACTATATTCATTTGTACAATCATTCCTTATAACAGTAAACAATATATTCAATTCTTAGTTTTGTCCTTTGCATTTGTAATACTTTCTTCAAATTCAAGGACATAATTTTTGTGTTTCAAGGTTATGATTTGTTTCTTTTTCTATTAGTTGGAGTAGGTAAATTATTCATTTTAGTTTAAATAAATTAGGAAAATAGGGGAACATTAAATACTTGGGATTTGTGAACATATTTCTATTTTGTTAACTTGCTTACAAGTAACTAAATTTTAGGGCCACTACAGTGAATAGCAAAATAGATACAGGGGAATTTACTTAAATTATACAATCTAATCAGTGCACAAAGCAAAGCATTGCATATGGATTGCATATCACATCTTTGTAACTATGCATAAATCTAATTGCAAAAGCAAGTTTCTCTTTTCCAAAAAATAGTTTCATGTTTATGAATTACATGGCATGTCATTCACTACACTCATTTGTCTAGTCAACAAGTCAGATTCTTGAACCAAGCTTCTCCTTTATTGTTCACAATTATTCCAAGGAATAATATTTAGACACATTGGAAGACTTGAAATTCATTGCAAACAAAGGAGAAGAATGATACAAGAGTCTGACCTTCTAGTTTCTCGTTCAAGAACCAAGAATATTTGTAGTCATATAGATCTTTTTCTTCAACTCCAATTGCAGGAAATTGTTCCTGTCACAGAGACAAATAAGACAAATGAGCATAGTGCATGACATGTAATATGTTATTCATAAACATGAAACATAGAAGCATATAATAAAATTTTCAAATTAAAAAAAAGACCAACGCAATAATGCTTTGCAGAGTTGTCAAGTATCATAAACAGATAGATGGGCCATTCGCCAGTAGTGCACTGTTCCTACAACTCTTCCTATGTTCAAGCGCTCCACAAAATAACAAACATGGAAGAGAGGAACCTAGAGCTAAAAACACACAAGCTTTTCAACAAACAATAAACAAATGAGAATAAACACAAATAAAACCCAACATAGGCCTTAGATTTCATGAATTAACTATGCATTCACTGCTTGTGTACCCACTAGCCCTCCAACACATATCACATAGTTTGAATTCAATGCATTAAACATGCATTCAACATAACATTTATAATGAATTTTCATGTGCAAATATACTTGATTCTTGAAGAAGAGACTACGGGGTGAGAATTTCAAATAATTTATCTCTTTTCTTTCCCAATGAAGTTTGATTCTTCAAATGTCTGTAAAAATTATGCCAATTGTCTGAATTTGTCTAATTTATGTTGATAAGAAAGCAATCTTTGCAACCATTTGATTGCAATAATGTTGTTTCTAGAGATATGCATGATTGCAATCATGTGATATGCATTGTTTCACATAGTACATTAATCATGTTTGCTTACAAGCAAATGAATATTAGGGCTATTACACTAAATAAAAAAACAAAAATGAGAAAATATACTTAAATTATACAATTTGATCGGTGCACAAAGTGAAACATTGCATATGGATTCCATATCATATGATTGTAATTATGCATAAATCTGATTGCAAAAGTAACTTGCTTTTGGCCAAAAAATAGTTTCATGTTTATGAATTACATGGCATTGTTATGCCTTGCATAACCACCCCATTTTTACTTTGGAACAAAATGGGTCCCCCTTTTCTTTTGTTTTCATCACCTTTGGTTGTTTGGTTGGGACTTAGGAGTTCTTTTGTTTTCCTCCTAAGTCTATCTTTTGTTCTGTCAGAGCCGGGTCCGAAGCTAAATCTGAACATTGAACTCTTTCAAGGTTTTTGGTTCAGCTTCCATCCCGACTCTGATTCCGCTTTTCTTTTGTTTCTTCTTCGTTGGTCATTTTCTGTTGGTTCTGTGTCCAGTGCCTTAGGAATTTTCTTTTCTGCCTTGGGCATTTTTTATTTTGTTCTGGTGGACGCGGAACCAAGACTGAAACTGAACTAGGAATTCCTTCAAAGTTCTGATTTCTATTGCTTTCCTAGTTCCGGTTCCGCCTCTTTTTGTTTTTTCCTTGGGCATTTTCGGTTCTGATCTGACAGACGCGGAACCGAAACTGGAACTGAACTCTGGAACTTCTTAAAGTTCTAGGTTCAGGTTTCGTTCCAATCCCAGTTCCACCGGGTTCATTTGTTTTGCTGTGGGGTGCATTCTCCCCTTCTTTTTCTTCCTTCTCATCTTTTTCTTCATCGTCTTTCTGAGTGTTGTCAGAGGTTGGGTCGAGACGAAACCCAAACCTAAAACTGAGAAGTTTCAGGGTCAGATTTGGATCCAATCTCGGTTCCGCCAGGTTCGTTTGTTTTGCCTCCGGTTTTGATCACTCGGTCGGTTGGTTGGGTTTTGTTTCTCGTGCGCTATCTTTTGCAGGGTCGAAGCTGGAACGGTGTGATGAATGTGAAGTTAGCAAATAGTTTGTGTTCAGGTCCCATCCCGACTCTGGTCATGGTTCCGGTTTCATTTTGGTTCCGCCTCTGTCAGAGTTGGGTTTCTTCTTTCTAAGGATATATGAAAGGGTAAGATGAATGAGGGCATGTTTTATGCTTTAGAGGACTAATAAAGGTATTGTTTTACAGGATTAAATCACGTTGAGAATATCTGAGTCTGTTGGAAAGCGTGCCTCAACCAGATCTGGCATGAAACTCCTAAAGGACCAAAGTCGGTGTGACATTCTTTCTGTCTGGCCGACTAACAGCTATATAAACTTGGGAGCTCTCGGTGTGATGTCTTTCCAACTGAGGAAGTCTTGCCGACGGAAGAATGCTGCGGTATAACTCTTGGCAGATCACTATGATGTCCTATCGATGAGTGTTGGTCTCGCCGACGGGTATATGTGGCTTCGGTGAGACCTCTTGCTGACAAATGATAGTCTGGGTGATGGAAAAGGATAGCGGTATGACTCTTGCAGCCTGCTATGACTTCTTGTCCAATGCGATTGTCTCATCGATAGAAGAGCACTTTGGTGTGACATGGAGGATCGCTAAGACTCTTGTCGATGAAAGTAGTAGCCTCGCCGATGGAAGGTGCTCTCGCTATGACCTCTTGCTGACAAGAGATGGTCTTTCCGATAGCAATGGATCTGCTATGGATTTTGGTGAGACCTCTTGCCAAAAGTGGTAGTATCACCGATGGTTTTGATAGTGGTATAACTCTTGAGGGCTCGCTATGACCTCTCGCTGATAGAGATAGTCTGGGTGACAATCTTTAACATCGGTATAACTCTTGCCGCTTGCTATGAAGTCTCACTGATAGTTGTATGTTATGCCGATAGCTGCCATGGAGCATTGTAAGCATCGGGGAGACACAGCTAGTGTCTCACCGACATGCATTTTTGTTTGAATGACTTTTGACTACTTGAAAATATTACATGGTGTCTGTTCAACCAATCAGAGGAAGCTAAGGGTGAACCAGTGGCAGTCGGACTATTGCGGCTGTTCTTATGACAAAGATCAATAGATCATCAACGACATGGATATACTCAGAAGATGATGTTCGGTTGGATGAATGGTCCGATGGATGATTAGGGCATGTGAATTCAGTCCAGAGGGCATCTGATGCTACTTCTCAAGGGGGTCAACTTACAGAAAGATCTAGAATGAGAGGAAAGCGTGGAAAGGGGAAGTGGCGAGTCTTAATGATAAGCAGTGCGTTTGCTAGCAAGAGTAGGTGGGCATGAAGGGGCAACACCCTTGGAGCATTCAAAGCAATTATGCAGAGCAGTTTTCGAGGTCGACGATGAAATGCATGGAGTTTTAATGGCGGACTTGAGGGCTGCGAGTTAATGCGATGGTTGCAAAACATATGAGGGCCATGCTTGGGATCGATCTTTCACTGACATGAGCATGGTATGCACATTTAATGCATCCTTGACTTTATTCAAAATTCTTCTAGGGACAACCCTTCTGTAACTGACTATTTAAAAAACCCTAAAGCAAGGGATGAATCTTTTTCTTGGACACGTTTTATATATATGGAATTTTTTCCTCTTTGTAAAAAGGAGAGAGATAGAAAATAAAAAAAAGGATACATAAATTTTAGAGGGACACATACATAGAAAGGGATTTTATTTTGTTAAGAATTAGAAAGTTAGGGTTAGAAGGTAGAGAAACTTGAGAGTAGAAGGTAGTGATGTATCTTTCAAGTTTTCTTAGTGTAAATGGGGATGATTTGAAGACATGGGATTTCTGTACATTGGTGATTTTGCCAGATTTGTAAATGTTATTTATCTATTTCACCAACAGTAGAAGCAATCAGATTTAAATCTACTTCATATTATGCTCTAGAATGGTATTTATCTTGGGTTAATTATTTGATTTGGAAGGATTTCAAGGAATGAAATCTTATCTTATGTTCTGTTTAAATGATGATTTACAATTTGCTGTTAAAGTTTGCACTGTGAATGAATGAAACTGTGTATTAATTACAAGTTGATTTTATTTTGCAGTTTTAGTTTAGGAATTCTTTGGAAGGCAACAAGTCTGATTACTTGGATGAATTAACATTCTCTTCAGTTCCAAAAATTTGATCTATCTTTTTTCTATTTCTTTAAAACCCCTGGTTAAAGTAGGTTTAATGTTTGATCTTATAACAATCCAGAAGCTCAACACCAGCAGGCCCCTTGAACATTATAGTTACATCAACCATTGAGTGAAATCAGCACAGTCATGAATTGATTACCAAGACCTTGGGAGTTAGGTATCCATGTGTTATCTTTCTCTTTCAGGAGGAACATAATAGCAATATTATGTTTACATGTTGTTGTGCTATTCTGACCATCAACAGATCTGGTGCTAGAAGTAGGGCCAGAAGAGCAAACTGGATAATTTTGGGTCTTTCTCACTAGAGAGGTCCCATAGAGTTCTTTGATCAACTGACAACCCACCACCTTTGATAGAACTCAAGACCCCTACAAGACACAATATTCACAAGACTGTGGAAACCATCATACCACCCTTGTCAGCTCCACTCACTCCACTAGGCTTTTCACTAATACCCCAGTGGATACCTGTCAATTCACCACTGAATCCATCTTAAGTGCCATTACAGCTGGTTCAACCCATCCAACAGCTGGCTCAACCACCACCACCACCACCAATGGAATTTTTGTGAATAATCCCTCTCCATTGGGGACTATTCATGGAGGTTTTCATGATATGCCTAAGAATCCTGAGAAATTTTGTCCCAAATACATTCATGGCGAATCAAGGAGTGCTGAAGAGCACATACAAGCTTTTAAGGACGCTTGTACCAGAGCCCAGATATCTCACCATGATGTAGTTTGTAGGTTGTTCCCTTATTCCTTAGGGGATATGGCGTACAACTGGTACCTAAATCTTCCACAAGGTTCTATTCGGAGCTAGACAGACCTAGAGAATGCTTTCATCAATCAGTTCAGGGTTTATGTGGATCCAACCATTTTGTTCCACCAATTTTCTACCATTAGGAAGGAGCCATGTGAATCTCTGCCCTTGTTTAATACCAGGTTTCAAGAAATGTATAGGAGACTACATGACCCCTATCTAGTTGCTGAGAATAGTGCCATTCAGGCATACTTTAGAGTTATAGACCCTTTGCTTGGCCTGTTCCTACAAAGAAATTATCAGCCAATAGATATTGATTCCCTATCTAAAGTTTACCACCTAGCCATCAAGTTGCAACAACAAACTAGCTCTCAATAAGGAAATTTGGGAGGAGGTTTTCCTTCAATGGGGTATCAAATGCCTAATCCAACTCCTTTATTCAATACTGTCCCAGGGATGTCTCCTTCCCATTATGGACCTATATATGAGTTGCAGACTCAATCTCCTATTCCATTCTTTGCCAATGGAGTCCCTGACTTCTTTCAACAATCACAGGCTCATCACGGTCCGCATGGTCATCATAACCAAGCTGGAATACCAAATATTGTCAGTCAGCCATTTGTTGTGAAGAATGTAGAAAATGAAAAGACTCTCCAACTAACCAATGAGGTGGAGACTTTAAAGAAAACTCTGTCTCAAGTCACAAATGATATGGCTAAGATTAAACTGAACCCCTCTTAGAACCAAGGTAATTATCCTAATCAGAGTAATAACAACTAGGGTAGTTATCCGAACAACTACAATCACGACTAGAGGAATTATCAAGGCCAAAACTCCCCTAACCAAGGCTATCAAAATAAAAATAGAGGATTTAACCAGAGGCCAAATAACAACAGACAATGGAATACAAGGCCAAATAACGGTGGCGTTCCTCACAATTATCAAGCTAATGAGGATACGTCACATACTGTAAATGTGGCTGACCTCAATTTTATGACTAACTGGTGTAGGTTGCATGATACTGCAACTCATTCCGAGGTAAACTGCCCTGAAATGGAGAAGGTTGTGAAGATGGCATAGGAAGATGCCCAAACATTTCAAGGGAATCAAGATAAAGGAGGTAGCTCAGTGGATACAACAATGACTTATGACCTCTTTGAGGAAGAACCTTCATTCCCAATGCAAAATGAGAATGAACTAGAGGAAGATGCATATGATGCCCAAACCTTTCAGAAAAAGGGAGGAAACTTCCTAAGAAATCAAAATAAGGGTCTGTTCACTACATCAGCACCGCCTAACCATATGGTGCCTCTGAATCAAAGTGCTGATAACAACCCTCCTCCACCAAAAGGTCCACCTGACTCCCATAACAAATGGTGAATCAAATGTAATTCATCTGGTGTTTTCAAATGTAATCCAAGCTATAACACATAATTTGATATTGTTTCAGAGATATAGAAACATAAAACCTTTTTATCATACTTTGACATCTTGAAGTGGTGCCCTGCCCAACGAGAGATAGTGCTGAAAGATTTGAAAGAAGCTGATAAATCAAAAGGGAAAACCAAGGTGGCACCCACTGTAGACATGAACACAACTTTGTACAGAAGCAAGGTAGGTACCCCACCATTTCTTTTGAGTTTGAGAATCTGTGGGAAGAACCTACATAACTGTCTGCTAGATTCAAGGGGTTCTGGAAATGTGATGCCATTTTCTGTATGCAAGAAATTAGGATTGAACCTTGTCCAAAAAAACAAGAAGGTCATCCAACTTGATAAAATAGAGGTTAATGTATTTGGAGAATTGAGAAATATACATGTGCAAGTAGGGTCTGACCCTAGGATTTTAACCAATATGGATATTCAGGTAGCAGACATTCCCGAGACTTATGGTATGCTCTTAAGTAGAGATTTAATGAAAAGTATTGGGGGATATCTCTCCCTCGAATTTTCACATATGTGGCTGCCATGGAGGGGAGTGCCTACGTAGATTAGGATTGAAAGTGAACCTTGCCTCAAACATATCATCACTGAGTATGATTGTCCCAACGAGGTAGCTTATTTTGAAACCGAGATAGGGGTTTATAAAAGAGAAGAAATCCTGACCTTTTTGGTTCTTGATTCTAAAGATTTATCAATACAAAAATCCCCTGATCTAATGATTAATGAAAAACAACAGGTATTGATTAGGAATTTGCAACAGGATCAACTGGTCTTAGGGGAGGACATCGATATGCAGAGTCTTCTACTCCCTAATTGGTGTAGGGTACATTACCAAAATCATTCAGAACTGACCGACCAACCCTGCATCAGTGTTTTTAAACCATACTTCCCAAACCAAGGAAACTAGCCTAAGTCACCTTAAGACCATTTCAGACCACTTCTCATTTGAAGCCAAAAATGCTGTAATGTTAACTAGGGATAATATACCTTCAAAGGAAGTCCCTCCTCAAACTGAACTTGCCCCGGTCATAATGTAGGACTAGCATAGTTACGATGAACAACCCCAAGGTTTGTTTGATACCCCTGCACTCACAAGTATACCAAAACCCAAGGGATCAATCAAAGATACAAGTGATTGTCAGAAAGATATCCCAGGATTACATAATATATCTAAGTAGAAATTGGATATTGCACCTAATCAACCTATTAAACACCCATTCCCAATATTTGATGCAAAAGATCAAGTGCCCCCACCTATGGTTCATCTTATCCAAACACCCACAACAACCTCAAAGGAATGAAACCCAGCTCATGATCAGCTGTGGACACTCACTTTTGATGGATCTAAATCTAAAATAGGGTGTGGTGCTGGAATTGAATTAACCAGCCCGAAAGGGAAAAATTTCTTTGCTTCTGATAGGTTGTAGTTTAGATGCACTAACAACATAGCAGAGTATGAAGCATTAGCTTGGGGACTGATGTTGGCACATCAGAAGAAAGTCACTACCTTGATGGTCAAAGAAGATTCAGAAGTGATTATCAAGCAAGTACACAACTAATACACATGTCACAATAAAAGGCTGGCAGCTTATAGAAATTGGGTATGGAACCTGACTGAAAACTTTGATGCTTTTGAGATTAGTTTAATCCCTAGAGAAGACAATCAAATAGCTGATTCATTAGTTGTTGTTGCAAGTACCCTGGAGCCCATGCAAGGCTCCAAGCTTAAGAGATTCTTAGTAGAATTGATATCCACCCCAGCGATTCCTGATAATGTCAAGAACTTTCAAGTTTTTGATGATGATCGACATATCCTTTCTTTTTTAGCAAGCTCAAACATTTTCAAAGCACAGATCATCGATGAGTCCACAAGGATCAAGGAGACTAGAACCCCGAAGATTGTGATCTAGAGGGGATCCTCAATTCAAAAAGTAATAGCATTCCCAAGGGAATGGTGGCCTTAGAAAGGATTTTTGATTCAGACCCAAGGGCTCGGGAAAAGGTGTCAATCGAAGATAAAGGAGGTGAATATGAAACTGTTAACCTAGCTGATTCTAGCCCTGAAAGAAATGTTTACATAGGGAAAGCCTGCCCTAGAGTAATTAGAAAAGATATACTAAGGGAACTAAAGAAAGATGTTGCTGCAATAGCTTGGGGGTATGAAGATCTAAAAACATTTGATGCTTCTGTGATAACTCATACTATTCCCTTGAAACCTGAAGTCAGACCATTTTGACAGAAACAACGTCCTATTAACACCTTGATTGAACCACTAATCTTTAGGGAAGTTCATAAATTGCTTTATGCAAGAATAATCTTCCCCATATGACATTCAACATGGGTGGCTAACTTGGTTCCAGTTCGTAAGAAGAATGGAGACATCAGGCTATGTGTAGATTTCAGGAGCCTGAATAGAGCTTTAGAAAAAGATAACTACCCACTCCCTTCTCTAGATGAAGTCTTGCAAACTATCAATGGGTCTCAGATGATGTCTTTCTTGGATGGTTATTTTGGATACAATTAGGTGATTGTTAATAATGAAGATAGAATGAAGACAACCTTCACTACTAAGTGGGGAACATTTGTGTACAGGAGGATGCCATTTGGTTTGATAAATGTTGGAGCAACCTTTCAACATGCCATGGATGTAGCGTTCAAAGATTTGATTGGTAAATGCATCATCATTTACATGGATGACCTGATAGTATTCTCTAAAGATAGACTAAACCATGCTGCAGACTTGGCTAAAGTTCTTATAAGATGTATCCGATATGGTGTCTCTCTGAATCCCAAAAAGTGTGTGTTCAGGGTTTCTGAAGGGAAAATTTTGGGACACAATCTCAGAAAGAAGGATATCAATAGATCTAGACCGATTCAAGTCTATTTTAAAGTTAACCATGCTAGGAAGTAAGAAGGAGATGAGATCTTTCTTTGGAAAGATCAACTTTGTGAGAATATTTATCATAGGTTTTGCAGAGATTGTTAAACCTTTGAATAAAATGATGAAGAAGGATGCTATAATAGAATGGATTAATGAGGCCAAGGCTAATTTTTCTTAGGTTAAGCAATCAATATCTGAAGCACCAGTCCTCACTAGTCTTGACTACTTGAAGCCATTTTATATCTATTCTTTTGCCTCTGAACACTCATGTGCCGCTGTCCTCACACAACGAAGAGATGAAGGGGATGAAAGGCCAATTTCCTTCATGAGTTCTCTATTTAAGAATGCTGAAGTCAAGTATCCACCTCTTGAGAAACAAACTTTTGTGTTGGTTAGAGCTTTCAAGAAGTTCAAACACTATATCCTTCAAAGTCAGATCATTGCTGTAGTTCCTGATGCTACTGTGAAGTCTTTACTTATGCAGAGCGAGTTGGGAGAATGAAGGGGGAAATGGATGGCTATTCTTCAGGAGTTTGACCTAGAGATTCACCCTATGAAACTTGTTCGAGTTCAAGGCCTATCTAAATCAATGGCGGATCCTGGCGAGAACATTATTTGTCAACAATACACAACGCAGTCCTTTTCCAATGACCCTTGGTATGCCGATATCATTTATTTCATGCTCAATAATCGGTGCCCAGAGGGAATGAATACAACTCAGAGGAGAGCACTAAGAATGAAAAGCTCTCATTATATGCTTAAAAGAGGACTGTTATACAAGAATAACTTTGAGGGAGTTTACCTACGATGCCTTGATCAATAAGAAGCTATCCACACAATTGCTGAATTTCATGGGAAACATGGCACATGCCATGGTTTTGCAGATTCGTTAGCACATCAGATTCTCAGATCTAGTTATTATTGGCTATGTGTGTTTAAGGATGCCCACCAACATGTAAGGACATGTAATGTATGTCAAATTTTTGCATCAAGGGAGCGCCATCCAACCATGCCTCTACAACCAGTATATGAGGTAGGGCCATTTGCCCAATGGGCACTTGATTTTATTGGGGTAATTAACCCAAATTCTTCTATAGGACACAAATTCATTTTGACTACCATGGATTACTGCACAAGATGGACAAAAGCTATACCTTGCAAGAATAGCACAACGGAGGTAGTAATCAAGTTCCTCACCGAATGCATCACAACCAAGTTTGGAGTACCCTTCGCATTGGTATGTGACAATGGTCCTACCTTTTCCTTTGCCGAGTTCATTTCATGGACTTATGATCATAAGATTGTTTTAAAGTATTCTTCAAACTATTACCCACAAGGAAATGGAGTTGCAAAATCAACTAATAAGAATCTCCTAGGAGTAATCAAGAAACTGTTAGAGAACAATCCTAGAGACTGGCATACCCAGCTAAGGTTTGCATTATGGTCAGATAGGACTAGGATCAAGGCTGCATTAAAGATCACCATTTAAGCTAGTATATGGCCAAGAACCTGTGTTCCCTATTCACTTGCAAATACCTATCCTTAAGTTTATGTAGAAATTTTACTCCGGTGATGACAGGATTGAAGTAAGGTTAGCTTGCTGAAATTAGAAGAGCAGCGAGATGCTGCTTTGCAACAATTTTTTAAACACCAGGCTATTGTCAAACATTGGTTTGACAGAAGATCCAAAATCAAGGCTTTCAAAATATTAAACCTTGTGCTGTTATGGGATAAAGCTAACGAAAAGAAGGGCGATCACGAGAAGTTTGATAAGCTCTGGTTAGGTCCCTATCAAATTATTGAGATCCTAGGAGAAAATGCTTTCTAGTTGAGTAGCCTAACAGGAGAACCTATTCCATTGCCTGTCAATGGACAGTTTCTCAAACAATACTTTGGGCCGTGAAGCATCTTGTATTCTGTTAGGTTGTGTATATGCAAATGATTTGTTGTTTTGTATGTAAATAGTTTTGTTGTTTTCCTTGTTGGAATTTTCTTTTGTTTGTTTTCTTTTTTTTCCTTTTGTTTCTCCTTGTGGGGATCTTCATTTTATACAGTTGTAAAGGGGGTTGTTAGCTGAAGTATACTTTGGTTACTAGGAGAGAAGCTAGTTTAGATATTTTTTAGGTTTTTTGATTGGATGATTTTGTCCTAAATTCTTTGTTTATGCCCATTATCAATAAGAGTTGTGGAAAGTCTTGAAAACAAGGTGCAAAGTAAACAATCTTCATTAACTACCACTGAATCTGCCACAAATCATCAAAAAAATCTCCTTTTGTAATGGTATACTTGTCTTAGGGCGATGGTGTTGTAAGATTTGAGTAAAAAATCTGATTCCCCAGATGCTGTTATGAGGTCCATGGTAGTTTTCAACCTAGAACATATGTTGACTTCTAGCATATTGATAAAGAATTGAATGAAATATCTGAAACTTCAAAAGAAAGAAAAGAGAACTATCTAAGAAAAGAAAGCTCAATATGAATGGGTGATTCCAGTATCTCTACCAAGGCTATGGACGTTTGACTGGCAGCAGGGCAATGCTGTGAGAAAACTAGAGGTGTCTTCGTCGGAGCTATGAATGCTTGACTGGGAGCAGAGTAATGCCTAGGATATCATTGCATAACAAATAAAGGGAATCAACTCATGCAGTTCCACTCTTACACATTGTTGTTCAAAAGATGAGGAAAACTTTATAAAAGAGTGATGGACCATTAAGCACACACATAGATTTAGGGGTAGCCAGTGTTGATCTACATCTGAGATTCTAGCTTAACCTTGGTTGTTAAAACTGACCTAACTGGAGTTGTGATGTCTATAAACCAAGAGTTCTAGGTAGCTGAATCCTTTGGTTTCTTGAAAATGGTTAAACCATTTTCCCAGCTGAGTCACCATTTGTTATGCCTTGCATAACCACCCCATTTTTACTTTGGAACAAAATGGGTCCCCCTTTTCTTTTGTTTTCATCGCCTTTGGTTGTTTGGTTGGGACTTAGGAGTTCTTTTGTTTTCCTCCTAATTCTGTCTTTTATTTTGTTGGAGTCGAGTCCGGAGCTAAATCTGAACATTGAACTCTTTCAAGGTTTCTGGTTCAGCTTCCATCCCGACTCCGACTCTGCTTTTCTTTTGTTTCTTCTTCGTTGTTCGTTTTCCTTTGGTTATGTGTCCCATACCTTAGGAATTTTCTTTTCTGCCTTGGGCGTTTTTATTTTGTTCTAGCGGACACGGAACCGGGACTAAAACTGAACTAGGAATTCCTTCCAAGTTCTGATTTCTGTTCCTTTCCCGGTTCCGGTTCTGCCTCTTTTTGTTTTTGCCTTGGGAATTTTCGGTTTTGATTCGGTAGATGTAGAACCGGAACCGAAACTGAACTCTGGAACTTCTTAAAGTTCCAGGTTCAAGTTCCATTCTGATCCCAGTTCTGTCTGTCTTGTTCTTTTTTCCTTGGTTCCGATCCTAGTTCCACCGGGTTCATTTGTTTTTCTATGGGGTGCCTTCTCCCCTTCTTTTTCTTCCTTCTCATCTTTTTCTTCGTCATCTTTTTCAGTGTTGTCAGAGGCGGGGTCGGGACAGAACCCAAACCTGAAACTTTGAGAAGTTTTAGGGTTGAATTTGGTTTTGATCCTAGTTCCGCTGGGTTCATTTGTTTTGCCTCTGGTTCTGATCACTCAGTCGGTTGGTCGGGTTTTGTTTCTCGTGCGTTATCTTTTGCGGGGTCGGAGCTGGAATGGTGCGATGAATGTGAAGTTAGAAAATAGTTTGTGTTCGGTTCCCGTCCCAACTCCGGTCCCGGTTCCTATTTCATTTTTGTTCCACCTCTGCTAGAGTTGGGTTTCTTCTTGCTAAGGATATATGAAAGGGTAAGACGAATGAGGGCATGTTTTATGCTTTAGAGGACTAATAAAGGTATTGTTTTACAGGATTAAATCATGTTGAGAGTATCTGAGTCTGTTGGAAAGCGTGCCTTAACCAAATTTGGTGTGAAACTCTTGAAGGACCAAAGTCGGTGTGACATTCTTTCTGTCTGGCCGACTAACAACTATGTAAACTTGGGAGCTCTCGGTGTGATGTCTTGCTGACTGAGGAAGTCTTGCCGATGGAAGAATGTTGTGGTATAACTCTTGGGGGATCGCTATGATGTCCTGCCGATGAGTGTTGGTCTCGCCGATGGGTATATGTGGCTTTGGTGAGACCTCTTGCTAACAAATGATAGTTTGGGAAATGGAAAAGGATAGCGGTATGACTCTTGTAGCCCGCTATGACTTCTTACCAAATGTGATTGTCTCGCCAATAGAAGAGCACTTCGGTGTGACATGGAGGATTGCTGAGACTCTTGCTGATGAAAGTGGTAGCCTCATCGATGGAAGGTGCTCTCGCTATGACCTCTTGCCAAAAAGCAATGGTCTTGCCAATAGTAATGGATCTGCTGTGGATTTCAGTGAGACCTCTTTCTGAAAGCGGTAGTCTTACCGATGGTTTTAATAGTGGTATAACTCTTGAGGGCTTGCTATGACCTCTTGCCGATAGTGATAGTCTAGGCGACAATCTTTGACATCGGTATAACTCTTGCCACTCGCTATGAAGTCTTGCCAACAGTTGTATGTTATGCCGATAGCTGCCGTGGAGCATTGTAAGCATCGGGGAGACATGACTAGTGTCTCACCAACATGCATTTCTGTTTTAATGACTTTTGACTGCCTGGAAATATTACGTGGTGTTTGTTCAACCAATCAGAGGAAGCTGAGGGTGAACCAGTGGCAGTGAAAATGTTACGACTATTCTTATGACGAAGATCAACAGATCATTGACGACATGGATATACTCAGAAGATGATGTTTGGTTGGATGAATGGTCTGATGTATGATTAGGGCATGTGAATTCAGTCCAGAGGGCATCTGATGCTGCTTCTCAAGGGAGTCAACTTGCAGAAAGATATAGAATGAGAGGAAAGTGTGGAAATGGAAAGTGGCTAGTCTTAATGATAAGCGGTGCGTTCACTGGCAAGAGTAGGTGGGCATGAAGGGATAGCACCCCTGGAGCATTCAAAGAAATTCTACGGAGCAATTTTTGTGGTCGAGGATGAAACGCGTGGAGTCTTAATGGTGGACTTGAGGGCTGCGAGTTAATGCAATGGTTGCAAAAGATTTGAGGGCCATGCTTGGGAGTGATCTTTCACCGACATGAGCAGGGTATGCACATTTAATGCATCCTTGACTTTATTCAAAATTATTCTAGGGTTGACCCTTCTGTAACTGACTATTTAAAAAATCCTAAAGCAAGGTCCAACTCTTTTTCTTGGACACGTTCTATATATATGGCTTTTTTTCCTCTTTGTAAAAAGGAGAGAGATAAAAAATAAAAAAAAGGATACATAAATTTTAGAGAGACAGACGCGTAGAAAGGGATTTTATTTTGTTAAGAATTAGAAAGTTAGGGTTAGAAGTTAGAGAAACTTGAGACTATATGGTAGTGATGTATCTTTCAAGTTTTCTTAGTGTAAATGGAGATGATTTGAAGACATGGGTTTTCTGTACATTGGTGATTTTGCCAGATTTGTAAATGCTATTTATCTGTTTCACCAACAGTAGAAGTAGCCAGATTTAAATCTACTTCATATTATGCTCCAGAATGGTATTTATCTTGGGTTAATTATTTGATTTGGAAGGCTTTCAAGGAATGAAATTTTATCTTATGTTCTGTTTAAATGATGATTTACAATCTGCTGTTAAAGTTTGCACTGTGAATGAATGAAACTGTGTATTAATTACAAGTTGATTTTATTTTGCAGTTTTAGTTTAGGAATTCTTTGGAAGGAAACAAGTCTGATTACTTGGATGAATCAACATTCTCTTCAGTTCCAAAACTTTGATCTATCTTTTTTCTATTTCTTTAAAACCCCTAGTTAAAGTAGGTTTAATGTTTGATCTTATAAAAATCCAGAAGCTCAACACCAGTAGGCCCCTTGAACATTATAGTTACATCAACCATTGAGTGAAATCAGCACAGTTGTGAAATGATTACCAAGACCTTGGGAGTTAGGTATCCATGTGTTATCTTTCTCTTTCAGGAGGAACATAATAGCAATATTCTGTTTACATCTTGTTGTGCTATTCTAACCATCAACAGGCATGCCATTCACTATACTCATCTTTTTATTCGGTAACTCAGATTATTGAACTAGGCTTCTCCTTTATTGCTTATAAATCTTCCAAGGAATAATTTTTATACACATTAGAAGACTTAAAATTCATTGGAAAGAAAGGATATGAATGATGCAAAAATTTGACCATCCAGTTTCTTGTTCAACAACCAATAATATTTGCAGTCATATAGATCTTTGCCTCTGACTCCAGTTGCAAGCAATGGTTCTTGTCACATGAACAAATTAGACAAATAATCATAGTCCATGACATATAATATGCTATTCGTAAACATGAAACATATGATTGCTAACAAGCCTTTCAAAAATATTTTAAACAATACAATTTGATTAGACAAGCAACTATTTCAAAAGTGAATTCAACGATTGTAATAGTAATTTGTTGCAACTGTATTCATTCTACAAGGTCACTTAAGTGACTACCTTTGTCCTGATATCAATACTTTTGCCTTGCTGCAACTAGAAGTATTCTTTTCTATTATAAGGGCTAATTGTACAAATGGGTATAGTAGAAGACAAATGACATCAAACAGTTGAAGCTAAGGAGTAGGTTACTATTGCAATGGTTTCATTTGCAATTGAGAGAGTAAACAATTTATCTCTTTTTCTATTGGTTGGAGTAGGCCTATTATTCTTTTTTGTTAAATTAAATTACGAAAATATGAGAAAATTATATATTTTGCAAATATTTAATCGCTTGATGCAAATTGTGCCAGCTTTGATAGTGGGGTCGTAGGAACTGAAGTAATCAATGCATTAAATGTTATGACTGGTAGATAAGAAACAATAGTCTATTAAATGAAAATTGTGCGAGATAATTTTTTGCAAACATCCAAACATCAAATACAAATTCTGCAAGCTTTGCTGATAGGCTAGCAGCTAGTCAAGCAATGAATACATAGGTAATGCATTGAAAGCCTCCATAGTCAACAAGACCTTGCTCAAAGCATTCAATTTTTCCTATTTTAATTCTCATTTGTTGCAATTATTCTATTGGTTGGAGTAGGTCTATTATTCATTTTTGTTGACTCGCTTGAACTGTATTCATTCTACAAAGTCACTTATGTGACTGCCTTGCTGCGACTAGAAGTATTCTTTGCTTTTACAATGCACATGGATCTTACCTTGTCAACTATAATATGTTATGCTAAAATGTTTTACACATGATTAATTATCATTAGTTATATGTTAGGAATGATGTAGCTTTTGTCAGAGAATGTTTGAACTTTGAAGGGAACCTTGCAAGGCTAATGAAATGGTTGTTATGATAAGATATATCAAAGTTTTTTGTAGATTCAATTTCTATTTTACATTTGGTTTGATTATTCAATCTCATTGCTTTCTTTTTAATTCTTTTGGATTTCTAGAGCATCTGTTTAGTTTCTTCCATTGAGATGGCAGTCAACCAGAATTTAACATACTAAAAACTATGACCATTTCATCTTATTACAAAAGAAGGGCTCATTTCTATGAACACAAAAAAACACAGTAGTATCAAACTAAAATGTACGATGCAACATAGTTTGAATTTGAAAATTTCTTTCATAAAATAAAGTCTCCTCAATGCCCATAAATGTTCTATGAAGATTCACATTTATTTTTTCCTTCTTATTGAATCTACTTCATCCATCAATATTTGGTTCCTTTTCCCATTAATTGGATGTATCTCATCATTTAGAAAATAACACATGTTAGTATTGTTCACAATTTTTTTTTTGCTAGCAGTTGAATTATATAGAAGCTATCAATTTAAATTTAAGAAAAACTAAAAACAATGGGAGCAACTAAATAGATACACTAGAAATACCAAAGAAATAAAAATAAGCAATGAGATTCAATAATTGAACCAAATGGAGAACATAAATTGAACCTACAAAAAAAATTGATATCTACTAGCAAAATCATTTCTATAAACAATACTAACATATGTTATTTTCTAGATGATGAGATACATCCAATTAATGGGAAAAGGAACCAGATATTGATTGATGAAGTAGATTCAATAAGAAGGAAGAAAGAAATGCCAATATTCATAGAACATTGCAAAACATTGAGGAGACTTGATTTTATGAAAGAATTTTTCTATGTGAAACTATGTTGCACTGTAAATTTTAGCTTGACACTACTATGTTTTTTTGTGATCATAAAAATGAGCCCTTCTTTTGTAATTTAACTCTTTTTTCTATTTGCTTGGACTAGGCCTATTATTAATATCTGTAAAAGTAGATTAGGAAAATAGAAGAACATTATATATTTTGCAAATATTGAATCATTGGATGTGAATTAACTATGCATTCATTGGTTGCATACCCACCATCTCTCCAACACATCTCGTGCAATTTGCATTGACATATAATATGTTATTCATAAACATGAAACACAAAAGGACATTATGTATTTTGTGAGCTTTGCTAATAGGTTGGAGGCTACCCAAGCAATGAATACATACTTAATGCATTAAATTCCTGCACAGTTGACAACACCCAAAAAAAACCATTAAAAAAGCCCAATAAACAAAACAAAACCCAACACTCACCCAAGATTTCATGAATTACTATGCATTCACTGCTTACATACCCATCAACTTTCCAACACATCTCACACAATTTGCATTTAATAGCTTAAACATGCATTCACTACTAGTTGCAATAGTAATCTACTTTTGGGCAAAAAAACTGAATGGTCTGGGCAAGGTCTTGTTAATTGTGAATGCATCAATAATCATGTAAATTTTTACTTATGTCCTACTGCCACTAAAAGTATTCTTTGTTGTTACAAGGCCTAATTGCACAAATAAGTATAGTGGATGAAATATGCTATGTAACCAAGTTATTCATTTTTGTTAAAGTAAATTAGGAAAATAGGACATTATATATTTTGCAAATATTTAATCGCTGGATGTGAATTAAATATGCATTCATTGCTTGTATACCCACCAACTCTCCAACACATCTCACACAATTTTCATTTAATGGATTAAAAATGCATTCACTGCTTCAGTAATTTCCTCATATTTTCCTAATTTAGTTAAACGAAAATGAATAATAGACCTACCCCAGCCAATAGGAAAAGAGATAAAACATAATTTTGTAACACCAAACATATGTCCTTAAATCCCAACTATAGGAAAAGACAAAAATATTTTAAACAATACAATTTCCCTGGAAAAACAACTATTTCAAAAGTGAATCAATTGTAATAGCAAATTTCTTTTGCGCAAAAAATAGTTTCATGTTTATGAATCACATAGCATGCCATTCACTATGCTCATCTGTCTATTTAGTAAGTCAAATTCTTGAACCAGGCTTCTCCTTTATTGTTCAGAAATCTTCCAAGTCATATTTTTTATGCAAATTGGAAGACTTAAAATTATTTGGAAACAAAGGAGAAGAATGATACATGAATCTAACCTTCCAGTTCCTTGTTCAACAAGCAAGTATATTTCTAGTCATCTAGATGCTTGCCTCCCACTCCAATTGCAAACAATGGTTCCTGTTATAGGGATAAATTAGATAGATGAGCATAGTCCATGACATATAATATGTTATTCATAAACATGAAACATAAAAAGACATTATATATTTTGCAAATATCTAATCATTGGATGCAAATTGTGCAAGATTTAGTTGTCTGATGGTAGGTGTTGAAGTAGTCAACACATATTTAATGCATTAAATGGTATGACCAGTGGATAAAAAACAATAGTCTGTTAAATGCAAATTGTGCAAGATAATATGTTATTCATAAAAATATAACATATGACCATATGGAAAAACTTGCAAAAAAATAGCAAATGGTATAACTAGCACATCAGAAACAAGCACTCCCATTTACATCTGTTTACCATTGACAACCTACAAGGTATTGACATTGCTAAGACACTTTTCAATATTGTTTCCCTTCCTTAATCTGTTACTTTAATGGCCTCTATTCTATAAATTTATTGTGCCAATCCATTTTTTTGCAAATTTTATCATATGCTTTTGTCTTTCATGTTTATGAATAACATATTATCTTGCGCAATTTATATTTAATAGACTATTGATTTCCTCTGCTACATATCATCCAGACATCGACTAAGGGCATGGATAGTGAAAATGATAAGGGTGTTACATGTAAACATGTGAGAATATACTTGAAACAAATTTGTTCCTTGATTGATGCATTAGAATTTAATCTACAAATCCTATGAAGGATGTTGAGGCTGAACGAAGCATATTGTAAATTCAAAGGCATGGGTCATCTATAGGAAAGCAACCAAATATACAACCCAACCAAAGTAAGAGTAGATGTCATATGCTATGTTTGTCATAAGCATGAAATAGTAGAAGCTGGAAAGTAGGGCAGATATGAAAAACTAAATACTTTGAGCAAGGTCTTGTTAATTGTGAATGCATCAAATGAAGTGACTATGGATTGATTACAAAAAAAATTTCCTTTGGGAAAAAAGCCATGCACATCAAGTGCATATCATCAGAAGGGTGAGACAATTTGCATTTTTTATTGTTAATTTTTTCATATGCTTTTAAGTTTCATGTTTATGCATAGCATATTGTTTGTCATTGAATGCGATCATTTGTTCAAATTGTCCTTGTAACATAAATCATTTTTTGGAATTGGAATAGGGACAAAGGGCTGTACAGGTGCAAGTATACTTGATTCTTGAAAAAAAGACTATAAGGTCAGAATTTTGATTTTTTTTCCTTTGTTTCCAATGAAATTTTATTTTTGAAATACCTATAAAAATTATGCCAGTTGTTTGAATTTCTCTAATTCTAGTCAATAAAAACTTTATTATAACAACTAGGACCCTATTCAATAAGAGTCTAAAAAACTCATTGAGCCACAACAAATAATTGCATCGAACAAGGAAGAAATTTGTTTCAAGTCAATGTTGTCAGGAAAAAGCCTTCCTGCTTAGACATAATTTATCTCTTTTCCTATTCGTTGGAGTAGGCCTATTGTTCATTTTTGTTAAACTAAATTAGAAAAATAGGACATTATATATTTTGCAAATGTCCCCTATTTTTGTAATTTACTTAAAGGAAAATGAATAATAGACCCACTCCAACCAATAGAAAAAGAAATAAAATAAAATTTTCAAACACCAAAAATATGTCCTTAAATCGCAACAAGTAACTATTTCAAAAGAAAATTCAACAATTGCAATAGTAACTTGCTGCAACTGTGTTCATTCTACAAATCACTTAAGCAACTTCCTTACTTCAACCAAAAGTACTCTTTGTTGTTATAAGGCCTAGTTGCACACTATGTAACCAAGATACATAGTAGAATTGAAGCCAAGCAGTAGGTTACTATTTGAATAGCTTCATTTGCAATTGAGAGATATTAAAAAAATTATCTCTTTTTCTATTGGTTGGAGTGGGCCTACTATTCATTTTTGTAAAAGTAAATTGGAAAAATAAGACACTATATATTTTGCAAATATTTAATCATAGGATGTCAATTAAATATGCATTCACTACTTGTACACCCACCAGCTCTCCAATACATCTCGCACAATTTGCATTGACATATAGTATGTTATTCATTAGCATGAAACACAAAATGATTTTATGTACTTTACGAGCTTTGCTGACAGGCTGGTGGCCACCCAAGCAATGAATACATATTTAATACATTAAATGCTTCCATAGTCGACAACATCTTCCTCAAAAAATTCAATTTTTCCTATGACCATATGTCATCTACTGTACCCATTTTCCCTCTTAGCCCTTCCAACAACAAGCAACAATTCTAGCTATCAAGTATCATAAACAAACATGCAAGTTTCTCACCAATAATGCACTGTTCCTAGAATAAACAACATGGAAGAAGGGAACCCAGAGCTAAAAACACACAAGCTTTTCAACAAACAATAAAAAAAATGAGAATTAACACAAATAAAACCCAACACTCATTTGAGATTTCATGAGTTAACAATGCACTCATTGCATGTATATCCACTAGCTCTCCAACATATCTCACACAATTTGCATTTAATGGATTAAACATGTATTCACTGTTAATTGCAATAGTAACTTGCTTTTGTGCACAAAAATAGTTTTATGTTTATGAATTACATGCAATGCCATTCACTATGCTCATCTATCTATTTGGTAAGCCAAATTATTGAACCAGGCTTCTCCTTTGTTGTTCACAAATCTTCCAAGCCATAATTTCTAGGCACATTAGAAGACTTAAAATTCAATGGAAACAAAAGAGAAGAATGATACAACAATTTGACCTTCTAGTTCCTTGTTCAATCATATAGATGTTTTCCTCCCACTCCAATTGAAAGCAATGGTTCCTGACACATGGAAAAATTAGACAAATGAGCAGAGTCCATGACATATAATATCTTATTCATAAACATGAAACACAAAAGAACATAATATAATTTGCCAAAAGACCAACGTAGAATTTTTTCACAAACATTCAAACATCAAATACAAATTTTGCAAGCTTTGCTGATAGGCTGCTTGCAACTCAAGCAATGAACACATAGTTAATGCATTCAATGCCTCTACACTCGACAAGACCTTAATATCCCCCTATTTTTGTAATTTACTTAAAGGAAAATAAATAATACACCTACTCCAACCAATAGGAAAAGAGATAAAACAAAATTTTCAAACACCAAAAATATGTGCTTAAATCCCAACAAGCAACTATTTCAAAAGAAAATTCAACGATTGCAATGGAAACTTGCTACAACTGTGTTCACTCTACAAAGTTACTTAACTAATTGCCCTCCTACGGCTAGAAGTATTTTTTTCTATTATGAGACCTAATTGCACAACTATGTATAGTGAATGACATATGCCATGTAACCAAGATCCATGGAATAGTACAACCTAAGCACCAGGTTACTATTGCAATGGTTTCATTTGCAATTGAGAGATATTAAACAATTTATCTCTTTTTCTATTGGTTGGCCTAGGCCTATTATTCATTTGTGTAAAAGTAAATTAGGGAAATAGGAGAAAATTATATATTTTGCAAATATTTAATCACTGGATGTGAATTAACTATGCATTCACTGCTTGCATACCCACCAACTCTCCAACACATCTTGCACAATTTTCTATTAATGAACATGAAACACAACAAATTTTCTATTAATGAACATGAAACACAACAACACACCATGTATTTTGTGAGATTTTCCCATAGGCCGGTGGCTACCTAAGCAATAAATACATAGTTGTATAGGAGTGAATTTGCACCCTATGTGCAAATTCCCCCCTTTTCCCTCTCCACTTTAGAAAACCAAGACCAGAGGCTTAATTCCACCTAAGCCCGTAGCTTGCATCGCACTTGGTGCCTGTTTTGAGTGTTGGAGGCATTTCTATTAGGGATTCCCATGTGGTGCGTAGATGTCTGCGTGGTGCGCTTACATCCCTAGAAAATTCCTACGGTTGAACCTGCAGAGGTGTTACACTTCTCATTGGGAGTCAAGTTGTAATGCCCCCTTCGGCCAACTAACCTGAATATGGCCATTTCTTTCATTCCTTCTTCAAATTCATCCCTTCAACATGCATTCTAACTTCTACAAGCTTCTTCACAACTTCAGGCACTCATTCTATCACTTCACAAGCTCACTTCCACTCACTCCAAGCATTCAAGCTCTCCATTGCAGCAAACACAACACTCCATCTTTGGTAGAACAAGTTGGGAATGAAATGCCATTGCAACAGAGGATAAAGTACTCTCATTTTCTCCCCCAAGCAGCCTTGAGTGCTCTTGGTGGAGGTGGTAAGCTTCCCTTTCTTTCCTTCTATCACTTGGTTGAGTTAGCACTTTACTATTTTGTAGTGCTTTTCACTATATTACTTTCTTTATCTTGTTTCTTTGGTTGTTCGTGGAGGTGGAAACACCTAAACGAGGGTCTGACTGAGGTAGGACCCTTTACAACCACCCAACATTTTCCTCTCTTTCTGTGTGTAGGTGGATGCATTTTTGAGGAGCTAGTTGGAAAATGAGTTCTTTTGTGAGATCCTTCTTTCCACCTTGACTCTCATATTTTTGCTTTACCATATTAAAGAGTATTTCATTTACTTAATGTCATTATTTTGACCCTTTAGTAACAGTTAGTTGGGCCATTAGCCTATTTTAATAGGTTTAACCTTGTCTCTTCTGCTATTTGGTCGTACAAACGCCAATGCACTTTAGAGATGCTAGTGCACCGCGTGATTGTCCAAGGATCACACTTCCGTCCTTGGGCAGAGAGCTCCTTGAGGCGTAGTGTTGAACCCAAAAATTGGCTTGCTTAGCCCCACTTTGAAACTCAGGATTGTAGAGTGGTTGTAGGACTCTATACTCCTCATCATTCTCATACCCTAAACATCCCATTTAGCTGAAGTAAGTTAGGGTAGCTTTCTGCATCTTGACCCTCCGTGACCTGGAGTCTTGCACATGGAGGTCCCCCTACCTTACATTTTGGTGAACCTGTCATGAACCATTTTGGTTCCGTTTTTGTGATACTGACAGTTCCTTTCCTTGTACTCTAGGAGTGTTGTAGGTGTGAGTGTTGTAAGGATGTGGCCTTACAACCCAACTTGTGACCCCTAGTTGGCATAGTTGGAAGGTTGCAAAGGTATTGCGTGACAAAACCTTAGTTGAGTCACTATCTTATCCTTTTACCTTTAGGGATTTTGTGGAAATATTGTCTAGTGTGCATTATGGCCTCCTTCATGCATCAACCTATCCCCTCTGTGCAACCTATGGACAGTGGTACTGGCATAACCTTTACTTCACAAGATTTGTCAATGGGTTTTAACAAAGAACCATCTCCTCTTTATATTCCTGCGTGGATCAATGGGAACATCGTATCGGGTATTCTTGTTGATCTGATGTCACAAGTAAACATAATCACTAAAGAGATTATGCTGATCAAATTTTTACACAAAGATGGGTATGATACACCTGTGAGTACTATCCACACACATGACGGGCTTTTTATGCCCCCTTTAGGTAGTATTGTCATGTCAGTCCTGGTGGAACCTAAATCTGTGAACTTCTTGTTTGACATCATCCCTAGGTCTAAGCTCTTTAGAGTGAAATTGGTATCCCTTGGTTGGTGGCAATGAACGCGACACCCTCTGTAGTGCATAAATGTCTAAAATTTATCTATAGGGGTTTCGTACACATAATCCACAACACCGGTTATAAACCACTAGTTGCACGTGGCAGCTACTCGGACTACTCTTGGCCTATGCCCATTGGTCCTCTCCTGGCTAGGATGGACCTTCTGCACCGAACATATCAAAACTATAAGAAAGGGTGTCTAAGGCCAAAAGTTAGATACCCTCCTTCGCCTTATGCTATTTCACATAGGGATTGCTTAAAGGTTAACAACGATGCCATAAGGGTCAAAAGAAGGAAGAAGAGAAGTGGTCTCATGATCCTCCTTCTTCCTCTTCTATTGGTCAGTCTAACGCTTCTTCTCACTCTACTGTGGTACCATCAGGTTCTGCTCCTCATCTATAAGAGAACCCTATGGTGCCCACTTGGAGAAAGCCTAAGCATCCCGCATTCAAGCTTCTTGTCCTACCAACGGAGCCTAGGACCATTCAGTATGATAGGAAGAAGGTCTCCCAGGGAGGTTCCTCTTTGTATCAGCCTTTGTAGCCTCCTACCACTTTTTCTCCCAAGGTAGTGAGAGGGAAGAGGCCCACTGCCGAGGCTCTTGAGCTGACTACTCCTTCTATCCCGTAGCCTATTTCTCCTACTCCCATTCAAGAATCCATTCCTCCGCTAGAAAAAAACTATAGTGGACATTCCTATTGTCAAGCAGGATCCTTTCGCTCCTTCATAGCCTCTGGCCCCTAGCTCTGAGAGATGAAGAAACTTCCTTGCATGCAAACAAAAGCGCCGGTGAAAGGCTCTCTTAGCCAAGCAGGCCACCTCGCAAAGGAGGGAGGAAAATATGAACACCCCTACTTTAGGGCCTCCTGTAGCGTAACCCTCTTCCCTCCCTTCTGCTTCACTCCAGTCTAGTTCTGCTCTGCTTTGGGCTTCTACTGCAAGTGCAAATGTACCTAACTCCAAGGGGGTACAGGTGTTCATCTCTCCTTCAGTGGAGCCACCTTTGCTAATGTCCATTCTAGATATCCATCCTTTTTCGAAGCCTGTGGATATGGTTAATACCTCAGTCATATTCCCTACGGTCCTTTCCTCCTCTTCCTGCACCTCTAGCTTTGTTTGTGGGGAGTTCATCTCCTTCGACGAAGAGAGAGATGGAGAGTGGTCCTTTTGGCAATGAAGGGTGTAAGATAAGCCCACCTTCTTCACAAGGTGGTCCTATGTTGAATTGTTTTGTCCTAGTGACCGAACCAGTCCCGACTTCCCCTGAGTTTGTCACTGCTCCCGAGTCATTCAGCCAGCCCAGCGATGAATCTCAGGCTCAACCTACCCCATCTGCTGAAGTTAGAAATGACACTCTTGTGGGGTGCATGTTTAACTCTGTTGATGAGGTTCTGGCCTTGTCAACGATCTTTGCAAAATTGTTGACCTTGACTCCACAAGAGCTCGGTGGAGAGGACCTCGAGGAGTCCTCTTCCTTAGCCCTTGTTGTGGGAGGGCATGATGCTCCTCCTCTTAAGATCCCTCCACTGTAGGCTCGTCCTCCTTCCCCCTACGATGATCTCGAGTGGCAAGTGGATGACATCTTGGATGATCGATGTTAGAAGGAGGCCTCTTCTTGATCTTGTGTGTGTGTGTGTTTTGTGATGTGTTCCCCTATGATCATTCTATGTGTGCCTAGATGACCCTCATCACCCCTATTGGTGCTTGGATACAGGCATGGTTTTTGTGTCGTAAACCTTCTTCTATTTGTATCATCATTCTTCCATGTTTGTGCTTGATTTTTGATAAATTTGGGATGATGCAAAGTGTTGGGGGCATTTAGGCTTCCCTTCCATGTTGACCCAATTTTTTATTTTTATTTTATGTTCTCATGCATTCTTCACATGGTCTAATATATTAAGGGGTTGATGATAGGTCATTTATATACTATTACTATATGTGTGTGTGAAATGTGGTAGATTTAGTAAATCAACACAAACATCAATGAGACGTATTATATTATAGATTTAATCAATAAAACTGAATCAAATTGAAACAAGATTAAATTCCTAAAAACGTTCCATTGTTCTCTATTCTCAAGGATTTATTAAACCATATTAGCTCTCAGATTTTGTATATGCACTATGGTTGTTAAAATGACAACTTGAGAAATGAGATGTTGTTCTAAATGCAAGAAATCCAAGTTCCTACATGATATTGCATGATGTACGTGGTAATGGTGATATTTGACAAATGGATAATGATGTTAGATTATACAATGTTAATGCTATGGTATGAAGCTAGGATGATTCTACATATGCTCAAATATAAACTATGAATATGATAAACTAAAATGAAACTATAAAGAAAAACATGATAAAAAATGCAACTATAAAGCAAAACATGGTTCTAAGTTAACATGAAGCTATAATGCAAACTTGTTAAAATGCTAAACAATTCTATAAGACTCCAAATGCTCCTATGCTTCAAAATATATTCCTGCATAATAACTCTACTCCAATGTGGGATGCAAAATAATATAGCAAAGGGTTGTATTTATAGGATTTTCCAAGCATCTTGGGATGTGCAGTGATCGACAATCTAGATTCAAACATGAGGGATGAATGGTAGAGATGGAGAGAATCAAGAAGAATGTTCCCTTGACCAAAGACAACATGCCAAATGGATGAAGAAATCCCTTGACCAAAGACAACATGCCAAATGGATGGAGGAATAAAGTGTGAGAAAAAGACCATGTGTTTGAAAATTTGTTGAAGAAAAGCTAGAATTATTTAATTTCATGTGACCTTGGTGAGGTGGCATGAAAAGTTGTAGACATGTGCTTGAATACCAAATTTGGGATTAGTGAGAATTAATTAAATAAAACAAACTTTAGAAATTTGTTTATTTAATTAAATTAGAGGAATGTGATTTTAGATTTGGAGAATTACAAGATATAAACTATATAAATAAATTGAGAATTTATTTATAAGTAGTTGAAATATTAATTAAATAACTAGTATTTAATTAATTAAATGTCTTGACTGATTTTAGGTGTATACATTTTTCCCCTCTTTGAAGTAATGTGTTTACACGTTGCTTCAAAAAAAAAATTGCTGCTAATGTCGACAATTTTTTTTTGATGCCCCAAACACTAATGTTTTAGGTGATGACGGATATATGCCCCCTCGGGAGATAAATCAGTGAAATGTTGAATTTTTAGGATTTTTTGAAATTTTTGATGATGATCTCAAAATTTTATGCTTCAGAAACGATTTATCTCCCAAAAAATGATGTTAAAGCCTCCAGGTGATGAAATAATCAATTAAGGCTCCGTTGAAAATAAAATAAAACATCCCCATAAGAATGCCACTTAATTAACCTTTAAAAGGTTAAAAAGAGTGATTAGAAAGTTCATTTGTGCATTTGTGATTTTGAAAACTTGAGAGTGAGTGAGTGATTTGTGCAATTTGGAGTAGAATGGTGATCCCCTACCACATGCATAAGTTTGAGCGGGTCAGGCGTCACAACCGCCCGACAACGTATGGTCCTTCGGTATGTACCCCTAAAAATTGCCTTGTACTTTGTGCAATTTATTTTTCCCTCCATTTTGACATTTGAATTCAGATTTTCTTAGTTTAGCACATAGACAGACCGCAATAGCGCATAGAATGATTGTTCTAGCACATCTATAAACTTAGCGCATAGGATTAAAATTTTAGTGCATAGGATAGATGAGCTAGTGCATAGGTTTGCTAAAGTAGCACATCTAATAACTACTGTGGTGCATAGGATCCTTTAGCACTTAGGTGGAATGAGGTAGCACATTGATGAGATGAACTAGTGCATAGGGTGAATCGGCACATTAGGACCCTATTTCGGTGCATAGATCAAATGAAATGGCGCATCTGATAGTTCGGCGCATAGAACCTCTGTTCTAGCGCATTGATGAATTTTTCTAGCGCATAGGGTTTTTCAGTGCATAGAAAGAATATTCTAGAGAATTTGTGAAGTTTTATAGTAGATTGATGATTTTCTTGATTAGACTCCATGATGTCGATGATGTTTGATCACATTAGCCTTTATGTTTATGATGATTGATGATGTTGATAGGTTGGATGTCCATTGATCTCATGATAGGTGAGATTCAATGATAAGATGATGATAATTGACCTCATGATAGGTGAGGATCAATTATAGTTTGATTGATTGACTTACCTCATGATAGGTGAGGTGCATTGATTGATTGATAAACCTCATGATAGGTGAGGTCGCATGATTGATGAACCTCATGATAGGCAAGGTTGAATTGATTGATGAACCTCATGATAGGCGAGGTTAAATTGATTGATTAATGCTCACAAAATTTGATCAAAGTCTCACCAGAGCTGATTAGATTGATAGGTTGATTGATTGATTGATTGATGTCGATTGATTGATGTTGATTGATTGATTGACTGATTTGCAATTTTGTGATGATAGGAGTCATTGACTAGTCTATAGATTAGAGAACATTTCCCGAGGACATGGGAGTTGATCTGACACCTGTCGCCACCTAAGGTAGCTATCATTGCATGATGTGAATTGTTGTATCTCATAGATATGCCCCAGATTAGGGTTAATAGGGGTTTACTGATAGCTTTAGTGGAGAGGTGGCACAGTGAGCATAACACCTTCCATTTTCCCACTAGTGAGATCACAGTGACTCTTGAGGATGTATATCGAATTCTATGGATTCCTGTGGTTGGATAACTTATACTATATGATTCTCAGGAGTAGGGTGGGACTGATGCACTGCGTAGGGTGTTTGAGGATGATACTATATGCAGCTATGAGATTCCCTGGAGGGACATGGTTGATGCGTATGCCACATTGCCCTATGTGTTAGATATATTTATTGGAGGGTTCCTTTGTCCTGATCGCAGGTCAAAGGGACTGTCAGTTGGATGGGGGGAGATTTTGGAGAGCATGATTGCTTAGGGTATGAGATATGTGTGGGGTCATTGTATGCTTGCTAATATTTACCATGATCTGCACTAGGTGGTCTACCTTTGAGGGTCCATTTTATCAGTGGGAGTCACATTGCTTTAGGTCTGGGCCTGGGAGCATATATTAGTTGCATGGCCAGTGGGAGAGAGACAATGTCCTACGATGAGGCCATATGTACACCTTTATGTTGGTCAAATTGCTTAGCCTATGAGAAAACTAGAGTACTAGAGGAGGGAATTAGATGATCTTGAGTCTGTGGTATGGCGACCATAGCTTGATTGCTAGCAGTGGCCAGAGGAAGATGCCGAGATGTCATTTTTGTGTCAGTCCCTATATCTGATTGGCCATACACAGTTTATCATTGAGAGATTTTTGCTACTATAGGTACTCAGATAGTATAATAGGGTTTAGGGCATGCCCCAGGGAGTGGCCCATTATGCACAATGATGACAGGATTCTATAGAGTGGGGACCGATTTTGTCTTATAATGCAATAGTTCAACATTTCTAGGGTTTACAGGTTGTCCCTTTGGATGTTTGTCCAGAAATCACCAATGCTTCAACATCATAGGAGTATGCGTAGTACATTTTCCTACATCCATTCCCATGGATCACCATCAAGGATGAACCAACACCATTGCTAGAGGAGGAGGGGAGGGAAGTAGGTCACGGGCGGAGGCGACGAAGAGAGGAGGTAGAGGAGGAGGAGGATAATAGCATTGATGATGGTGATGGTGATGAGAGTGATGGGGGAGGAGATGAGGGTGGCGAAGGACCAGGTCTGAATATTGTATAGGTGAGAGTGCCTCGCAAGAGGCAATCATTAGTTTCTCCATCACAACAATGCGTAGAGATTAGACTATCGTCATAGCAGCAACAAACACAAATAGCTACACTTCAGGTACATGTTAAGACTTAGAGGGTTAGCTTGAGAAAGTTCAGGTGCTACTAGTGCAGGCCCAGGGGCAGATCACTATGTTGACAATAGAGTGGGATGCAGCTAGGCAGCAGCTACAACAGGTGCAAGCCTAGCTTACCTAGGTCCAGGCCCAAGGACAGGTATAGGGATAGATGTAGGGGTAGATTGACATGTTGACTATGGAGAGGGATGCCCTGAGATGATGGGTTGACCAGGTTGAGGGCCTTACTTAGAGTCTACAATAGGCTATAGTAGCTACTGGGTCATCAAATTATTTCAGAGAGATTCATTGTACTACATAGGAGGCCGAGTTCTATAGAGTTCGATATCATGATGCAGTTCCTCTCGAGCAACAAGAGAGTTTTGCACAGTCTTAGTTAGGTAGGTCCCAGTCTCGTACTATTAGCATGGTTGTTACACAACCGCTTCCTAGAGATATGAGATATCTTGGTGCAGGTCCATCAAGTGGAGGAGGTGTTGGTCATGTGATTCCAGCACTGTCTGGGGGTAGCATGACATAACTCTGATTTCTGATTTTCTAGTGTACTTGGGACATGTATACACCCATTATTTAGTTGAGACATTAATGATGTACCTCTTGATTATGATACACTACCATTTTTGATATTGATGTATCTCTTTATACCTTTGGATATCCTTATACACTTTGACATTATGATTTTGAGGTTATATGATATGCGGCGATGATTATGATCTATGTGTCTATATGATGTTTATATGATGATGATCATGATGATTATGATGGATGCATTTAATTTATATTATTTATGCTATGTGATGTTCTATATGATCTAAAAATCCATTCATAAGTGATAACATTTCATGTCCAACAGTCAATTCTACGATGATGCCGATTTTAGGTAGAGGAAAATAATCTTTTGGGAAAGCTTTGTTAAGATCCCCGAAGTCTGTACATATCCTAATGCTTTTGTCTAGTTTTGAGACTAGTAAAATATTTGATATCCACTCGACATAGTCAATAGGTCTAATAAATCCCACGTCTAGTAGCTTCTTTAATTCGGCTTTTACCAAGAGGGCTATATGAGGGTACATTTTTCTCAACTTTTGCTTTACTGGTTTTATGCCAGGTGGTAGTGATAAATTATGCATGATGAGTTCTGGATCTTTTCTTGGCATGTTAGCATAAGACCAAGCAAAGTTGATTTGCCTCTCTTCAAAGAATTTAGTGAAACAGGGTTTTTCCTCCTTTGTCATGGATGTCTGTAGATGCAGGGTCTTCATTGTTTCATTTGTGCCAACATTGATAGATTATGTAGGCTTAATCAGCACTGATGATCTCTCCTGATAGTGCTCAGGGAGAGTGTCAAATCTTCCATCTCTCGGTGCCTCGAAGAGGTTTTCACCTTGAGATACACTCTTTGTTTTTACTTTTTCTGGATCTAATAGTGCCATTAAATGGTTTTCACCATTATATCTGCTTTTGGTATTCATTTTGCAGCTGGAAGATTTGGAACTCCCCTTTTCTGAAGTTTCATTATGAGATTCAATGATAGAACATGTACAAAATAGAGGAAGTTAACGATGGCGTCATCATTCAGAAAGGTGGGTAGATCAAACAACTCATATTGGTCCCAGTCAATCAATTTGGGGTGTACTAATGGAATGGAATCATCAGATTGGTTGAGGTTAGAAGGGGTAAGCATCATGATAGAAATTTCATCAGAATGTCCAATGGCAATATTGAGGTCTAAGATGTTACTCTCTTTTGAAGTATCTATCTCACTAGAAGAATGATCGTCTTCACTTGAGTCATCGATATTCTGTGATCCAATTTCAAGTGGTCGATAACTCAATCTCTATCCCTCCGCACATGTTGGTGTATACTTTTGTACCACATCAATCTCCTTATTGTGACAAGACTCTTCAGAGAGGTAAACCCATTCATATTCATTGGAGTCTTTTTCATAACTATCTCTCAATTGAAGGATTCTCTCGACAACTTGCTGTCTGGTTTCTCCTTTTGCTTCTTCTCTATACCCTAGTCCCATCTTGTCCTTGGAATTCATTGTGATGGGTTGTATTGGTTCTATTATGCCATCTTTTCTTTTACCAATAGGACCTTTTCCAGGATTGTCTTTCCTTTACCGTACTGCTCTGTTAGTACATTTGAAGTGGATGCTTGTGATTGCTCTTTGTTTTTGTACAACCAATTCAAAAACTCCTTGTGTTTTGATTCATCCACTAAGGTTCCTGCTCTTACAAATTTTCCATCAAAGAGTGTGGTTGGTTGTGATGATTGTTGTCTTGATGTTGATGGTTGTCCATATGACTTAGGAGAAGATGGGAGTTGTGATAAACACAAGGATTGCTCAAATGAGTATTCCCCCATGCATTTATCTTTCAATTGGATCTTTTCAACCTATTTTGATAAGGCATTGAGGTGATTTTCATGATTCGATGGAGTAGACTCATTGATACCCTCATCTTTTGATTGATCCTTTTTCTCCACCCACTTTGACAAGGCATTTAGTTGTTTTTCACTATTGGATGAACTAGGAGTTGTAGCTTCCCTATTGTGTGGCACAAAAGTGTCCTGGGTTGTTCTAAGTGTGTTGCAGTATTGGGGGTTGTTGGAATCAACAACAATAGTGATATCTTGTTTGTTAAATGGAAATTTCAAACACTGGTGATATGTAGATGGTACAACTTGCATCTCATGGATCCATAGACGTCCCAAGAGTATGTTGTATGTCAATTCTTTGTCCAACACTTTGCATACTATATCTTTGATAGCTGGTCTTACTTGAAATAGTAGGAAAATTAATCCTTGGGAGGATATTTCTTCATCATCATATGCTTTTATTGTGATTTTCCTTCTAGGATCAATAGCATTTTTAGAATATCTGAGTGCACCAACAAGTTTTAGAGTGAAGATATTTAAGCCAGCTCCTCCATCTATTAGAACATGTTTTACATGATTTTTGTGGATTAAGACCTCGATGTGGAGAGCAACATTGTGTGGATGGGTGATAGATACATCGTCATGTTTAGATAATGATAAGTAGTGCGGTGCAGTCAAATGTCCCACCATAGTCTAAAATTGGCAAACTTCCAAGTTGTTTGGTACTGTGGTGGCCACTAGAGCTTGTTCTAAGAATTCCTTATGAGTGGGTGAAATCTTGAGAAGCTCCAATATGGATATTTGAGTGAGTATCTTTTACAACTGATCAACGATGTTATATTGAGTTGCAAGGACAACAATAGTTGCTTTGGAAATGGACGGGGTAGCTCCTTTCAATGTTACTTGATTTGATGTGGGGTGGTGTCGATATTGTGGTGATGATTTTTAGTTATAATGATGTTTTATTCATGTTCAATGATGTTGTCATTTATTGGGTCATCGATTGCAGTAAGATTTGGTTTGTCATGGGTTCCATCATCAACCACCTTGATATGTAAAATAGTGGTGTCATAAACATAGTTTACATTTTTTCCTTTTGCGTTTGATGACGAGGACTCCCCTTTCCCATAGTTTGGTAGAGGGTTCTTGAACGCTCCATGATCATTGTTTGTTTGGAGTCCTACAAATATTGTCTTGCTGTCAATCAAGTGCTTCAATTGCATGCAGTCATTGGTTTTATGCCCTTTGTTTCAATGAAAGTCACATAAATGTGCATCATTCCACCATGGAGGCTTAACTTGTGGCTCCCAATTTCTTGCCTTTGGTAATGTTATGACTTCAGCTTCAAGAAGTTCCTTTAATGCTAATTCTGATGATTGTCCCAAAGGTGTGAACCTTCTTCAATTGGAGGATGTGCAATATGATGGTGTTCTTGATCCAGCATTACCTTGATTGTTACTTTGGTTGACATTTTGGTTGTTGTTTGGTTGTTGGGTGGATTATTGTTTTGATTAGTTTTGGTGGCCACTACCATCAAGTTGAATATGGGTTTTGTATTTTGGTTTTCAACCGTGCCATCATTATTACCCATGTTCTTGTTTCATTGCCAAAACTTTGGTTTGTCACCGTTGTAGTTGTTAGAGGAGTTTGATTTGTTATTGTCATTGTAAGGTTTTATGAATCCTCTTTTGACCAAAGATTCTTCGATTTTAATCCCATTTTCAATCAGTTTTTTGAATGTGGGTGGACATTGCAATTCCAATCTGTATCTCATCTCGTCATTTAGGTTATCAATAAATATTTCCATCTTTTCTTTTTTAGGTACGGGACAAGAATATCTTGCGAATAACCTTCTCTATTTTTGTAAAAACACAAGGAACGATTCACCCTTTTTCTATTTCAAGTTGCAAAGGTCCTTCATTGTTATGTCATGTTGAATGTTATAAGAATATTGAGTGATGAATTTTTTTACCAATTCTTCAAAGTTTTTGATTGGTGGTGCAAGTTTGGAAAACCATTCAAGGCATTGTCCACCTAGAATTCTTGGGAACAACCTCATCAAATAAGTTTCTTCATGGGTGGACATTGAAATTCCAATTTTTAGCTCATCTCGTCATTTAGGTTATCAATAAATATTTCCATCTTTTCTTTTTTAGGTACGGGATGAGAATATCTTGTGAATAACCTCCATTTTTGTAAAAACACAAGGAATGATTCACCCTTTTTCTGTTTCAAGTTGCAAAGGTCCTTCATTGTTATGTCATGTTGAATGTTATAAGAATATTGAGTGATGAATTTGTTTACCAATTCTTCAAAGGTTTTGATTGGTGGTGCAAGTTTGGAAAACCATTCAAGAAATTGTCCACCTAGAATTCTTGGGAACAACCTCATCAAATAAGTTTCTTCATGAGAAAATTCAAGACTCATGGTTCTAAATTCCCTCACATGATCAATAGGATCTGTTTTCCCATTGTATTTGTCATACTTTGGGAATTCACAATGTTTGGGAAAAGGGATTATATGGATATCTTGATCAAAAGGATATGGAAAAATGTCTTGGATCAAGTATTGTTTTGAGGTTCCCCTTTGCATGCCAAGAATTTGTTGTTGAAGGTTTTTCATTTGATGAGTTGGGGAAACCACTTGTTTTGTTTATTTTTCAGGCTATTTGGGAGGTGATTTCAATTGATTCACATCAAAATCATCAGGAAATTTGACTCCTTGTTTAGCTAGCATAAGGAGGTATTTTTCCCCATTTCTTTCAAAAATCTTTTCTAAGCACTTGTGGAAATTTGGATCTTGTTCAACATGTTGGATATCTTCCTCAGTTATTTCTCCCCCTTCATTGTTGTGGATTCCATGGAAAGGATTTTCTTCAGCTTCAACCATGGTGTTTTGCATTTCACTATTTTGAGTTTTGGTGTTTTGAGTCTCGATGTTTGGAGTTTTGATGCTTTGAGTCCCAATGTTTTGCATTTCGATGTTTTGTGTTTCCAGTTCTTTTTCCTTGAGTTTCTGCTTTTATAATCTTGTTTGGATGGGAATACAAGTGTTATACTTTGACTATACTTTGATCTTTGTTTGGAATAGTGCCAAGGATTACAACTAAGTCTAATAGAATGAAAAATTCCATTGATGAGACTAAGTTTCATTTGATTGTACGTCTTCATTTCGTGATGAAAGGATGATAAATACTGATGATGAAACTAGGCTTAACAATCAAAGATATGATAAGTTTTATGATTTAGGCACTTTGCGATGTTGAGATATAGGTTTAGATTGGATAATTCCACTTGTAGAGGTCAATTTTAACAAGTTTAGACTTTGTGGTATATGAGGAATGATTCTGGATTGAAAAAGATTCTGAATTTTGGGCTTAAACTGCGAAATAGGGGATAAATTTAACTCTCAAGTTTTGCATTTAATGGATGTGCTAAAATAGAGCCTTGATGTGCTAAAATATTTGATAGATGCACTAAAACAGAGGATGGATGCAACAAAAAATTGCACAGATGTGCTATAAGATTACTTGGATGCACTATAACAAAAGATCGATGTGCTAAAATATGCAGTGGATGCACTATAACAAAGAGTGAATACACTGGAAGATTGCACAAATGCACTATAAAAATGCCTATATGCACTATAGAAAAAGATGGATGCCCTGTAAGATTTCACGAATGTGCTATAAGATTGACTGCATGCACTAAAATAGAGGGTCTATGCGCTAAAAGACTGCACAGACGCGCTATAAAACTAGCTGGATGCGATGGAACAGAGGAAAAATGCACTATTTTGGAAAATTTCAATGTTTTTGGTAGTCTGTCTTGTTTTTAATCCATGAATCTGAATGTTACCAAGGTGTAATTTGTTGAACAATAGATTTTGCTTGATTTCTAGCTTGTAAGTGTCAAGAATCAAGTGTTCAAATGGATGATTTTTGAATCAAGGTTTTCACTTCCATTGTATGATGTTTTGTTTGAATTTTTTTTGAAAACACATTGGTAAAACACATCAAACATGTACAACCTAAGGTTGTGTAGGAAAATATTCACTGGATTCCCACTTGGATTTTACTCTAGCTACACCTACTTTTAGCGGATGATTAGATGCTTGACCCCACTAGCTCACCTCCATGACACTCACTTCTCAATGCAACCAAGCATCAATACCCATGAATCTCCCATGGCATACTTCTCATCTCTACTAAAAGCTGTAAAAATGTGGGATGACTTTAGAACGACTGTTCTTGCGCTAGCATATAAAAGTATCTACAAGCAGAAAACACCAATTAGTTCTCAAATTTTTTAAATTTTGTAAATTTAACCAGATGTGCTAAAACATACATTCAATGCGCTAAAATATCATCCCAATGTGCTAAAACAGTTACTCCATGTGCACTAGAATAACTCATGTATGCGCTACAAGAACTACTAAATGCACTAAAAGAAGTGATGAATGCACTAAAATATTAACTAAAAGCGCTGAAAGACTCCCTGAATGCGCTAAAACATTTGTTGGATGCACCGAAAGAAATGTCGTATGCACCGAAACATACCCCGGATGCGCTAAAAGAGTTGTTGTATGCGTCGAAACAGACCCCAGATGCGCTGAAAGATTGATCATATGCATTAAAAGAACTCATGGTTGCACTAAAACATCATGTCCAACCTGTTAAATTTTTTTTCTCTAGAAAATTGTTAAAAATGGGGTCTAGCCCCACAGTGGGCACCAATTTATGTGTGTGTGAAATGTGGTAGAGTTATTAAATCAACACAAACATTAATGAGACGTATTATATTATAGATTTAATCAATAAAACTGAATCAAATTGAAACAAGATTAAATTCCTAAAAATGTTTCATTTTTCTCTATTCTCAAGGATTTATTAAACCATATTGGCTCTTAGATTTTGTATATGCACTATGGTTGTTAAAATGACAACTTGAGAAATGAGATGCTGTTCTAAATGCAAGAAATCTAAGTTCCTACATGATATTGCATGATGTAAGTGGTAATGGTGATATTTGAAAAATGGATAATGATGTTAGATTATACAATGTTAATGCTATGGTATGAAGCTAGGATGATTTTGCATATGCTCAAATATAAACTATGAATATGATAAACTAAAATGCAACTATAAAGCAAAGCATGATATAAAATGCAACTATAAATCAAAACATGGTTCTAAGTTAACATGATGCTATAATGCAAACTTGTTAAAATGCTAAACAATGCTATAAGATTCCAAATGCTCCAATGCTTCAAAATATATTCCTGTATAATAACTCTACTCAAATGTGGGATGCAAAATACTATAGAAAAGGGTTGTATTTATAGGATTTTTCAAGCATCTTGTGATATGGCAGCAATTGATGGTCCAGATTCAAACATGAGGGATGAACGGTGGAGATGGAGAGAATTAAGAAGAATGTTCCCTTGACCAAAGACAACATTCCAAATGGATGAAGAAATCCATTGACCAAAGGAAACATGCCAAATGGATGGAGGAATAAAGCATGTGAGAAAAAGACCATGTGTTTGAAAACTTGTTGAAGAAAAGCTAGAATTATTTAATTTCATGTGACCTTGGTGAGGTGGCATGAAAAGTTGTAGACATGTGCTTGAATTCCAAATTTGGGATTAGTGAGAATTAATTAAATAATTTTTTTTTTAGAAATTTGTTTATTTAATTAAATTAGAGGAATGTGATTTTAGATTTGGAGAATTACAAGATATGAACTATATAAGTAAATTGAGAATTTATTTATAAGTAGTTGAAATATTAATTAAATAACGAGTATTTAATTAATTAAATGTCTTGACCGATTTTAGGTGTATATATTATACATATCTATATATATATTTATGAGCAGTTTTGACCCCAAAATATTAGGCTACCCCTGTGCCCTTTGTTTGCATTTTCTTTCTTTTGCTCCCTCTTTATCTTTCTCTCTTATTTTCTTGAGTTGTCCCTCTTAGGTGTGACAATGTTCTTTCTTTAACATTTCTATTTTTAGAAAACACATTCGTTGCCAACGGATCTTTTCTAAAAAATCCTCCCAAACATTTCTTTAGAATCGTATTCTCAACTCGAAACCCTAACAAAACATGTTTCCTTCATCATGGGTTCGTAAAGAAAGGACTTAAACCTTCTTCCGAAGCGAGAACAACTTGAATCTTCCCCTCGTGTGGGGGTATATTCTTCATTTTGAATTCCTTGATGAAGTGAGCATATTTCAAAAGGATTCCTTGATGAAGGATCGATTTGAGAGAAATAACATCTACTTCCGAACTGCACATCCCTTGAGTGGACCCTCTCTTCACAACGGGTACCCAAGGGACCCCTTCGAAAGTCTTCAAAACTATCGATAGTCTGTGCAATTGTTTGCTCACTTGCCTACATGGCCGCTTTCTAACTCTATGGAGTCCGCTTTCCTTTGAGCTTCCTCCATGCGAGAGATCTTGGGGGTGGCTCCCCTACAAGGCAGAGAGCCTGTAGGAAACTTTCTCGGGTTTCCTCCATGTGAGAGATCTTGGGGGTTACCTTCCCTATAGGACTGAGGGCCTATGGGGTGCTTCCTTAGGTGTTCTTCATGCTTGAGTTTGTAGAGAATACCTTCCCTATGGGATTGAGAGCCTGTAGGATGCTTCCTTGGGTACTCTTCATGCTTGAGTTTGTGGAGAATACCTTCCCTACAAGACTGAGAGCCTGTAGGGTGATTTCTTTGGGTCTCCTCCATGCTAGATTTTTTGGGGGACACCTTCCTTACAAAACTGAGAACCTATAAGGCCCTTTCTCTCTTCAACTTCATAGTTCCAAGTAGCTATGAAGTCCTTTGCTTTCCCTACACCTTCAGGTACGCCAAACCGAGCTCTGCTTCCTCGATGGTTCAGGTATAAATTTCTAACCTTACACTCTTCTTAAAATAATTTACCGAGCACTCATTGGTACTCGTACTTGCTAAAGTGGGGGAAAAATGTATAGGAGTGAATTTGCACCTCATGTAAAAATTCCCCCTTTTTCCCTCTCCACTGTAGGAAACCAAGATCGGTGGCTTAATTCCACCTAAGCCCACTACTTGAATCCCACTTGGCACTTGTTTTGAGCATCGATGGAGGCATTTCTGTCGGGGATGCCCGCACGACACGCTTACGTCCTTGGCAGATTCCTGTGGCTGAACCTGCAAAGGCATTACACTTCTCATTGGGAGTCAAGTTGTAACACCCCCTTCAGCCAACCGACCTGAATATGGCCATTTCTTTCATTCCTTCTTCAAATTCATCCCTTCAACATGCATTCTAACTTCTACAAGCTTCTTCACAACTTCAGGCACTCATTTTATCACTTCACAAGCTCACTTCCACTCACTCCAAGCATTCAAGCTCTCCATTACAACAAACACAACACTCCATCTTTGGTAGAACAAGTTGGGAACAAAAATCCATTGCAACAGAGGCTCGAGTACTCTCATTTTCTCCCCCAAGTAGCCTTGAGTGCTCTTGGTGGAGGCGGTAAGCTTCCCTTTCTTTCCTTCTATCACTTGGTTGAGTTAGCACTTTACCTTTTTTGCAGTGATTTTCACTATATTACTTTCTTTATCTCGTTTCTTTGGTTGTTCATGGAGGTGGAAACACCTAAATGGGGGTTTGACTGAGGTAGGCCCCTATACAACCACCTAACATTTTCGTCTCTTTCTGTGTGTAGGTGGACGTGTTTTCGAGGAGCTAGTTGGAAAATGAGTTCTTTTGTGAGATCCTTCTTGTCACCTTGACTCTCATATTTTTCTTTACCATATTAAAGAATATTTCATTTACTTAATCTTGTTATTTTGACCCTTTAGTAATAGTTAGCTTGGCCGTTAGCTTGTTTTAATAGGTTTAACCTTGTCTCTTTTGCTATCTAGTCGTATGGACACCAACGTGTCGTGCTGTCATCCAAGGACTGCACTGCTGTCCTTGGGTAGAGAGCTCCCTGAGGCATAGTATTGAACCTGAAAATTGGCTCGCCTAGCCCCACTTCAAAACTCAGGATTGTAGAGTGGCTCTAGGACTCCATAGTCCTCATCATTCTCATACCCTAAACATCCCATTTAGCTGAGGTAAGTTAGGGTAACTTTCCGCATCTTGACCCTCCATGACCTGGGGTCTTGCACATGGAGGTCCCCCTACCTTACAATAGTCAATGCATTAAATTCCTTTGCAGTGGACAACACCTGAATGCATCAAATGTAGCGACTATGGATTGATTACAATAGTAACTTGCCTTTGGGAAAAAAACCAGGCACATGTTATGTATTTTGCGAGCTTTGCTGATAGGTTTCTCACCACCCAAGCAATGAATACAACACCTTGCCCAAATAATTTAGTCTTTCCTCTGACCATATGTCATCTACTATACCCATTTTCCCCCTTAGCTCTTCTAACAAGTATCATAAACAAACAGAAAATCCGCTCACTAGTAGTAAACTATTCCTAGAATAAAGAACATGGATGAGAAGAGCTCAAAGCTAAAAACACAAAAGTTTTTCAAAAAATAATAAACAAATGAGAATAACACAAATAAAACCCAACGCTTGCCTAAGATTTCATAAATTAACTATGTATTCACTACTTGCATACCAACCAACTCTCCAACACAACTCCCACAATTTGCATATGCCATCTACTCTACCCATTTTCCCCATTAGCCCTTCTAACAACAAGCAATACTTCTAGTTGTCAAATATCATAAACAAACACACTAGCCACTCATCATTAGTCCATTGATCCTCTGACTCCTCCTATGTTCAAGCCTAGCTAAAAAATCACAAGCTTTTCAACAAACAATAAAGAAATGAAATTAGGCACAAATAGAAACCCAACCCTCACCTAAGATTTCATGAATTAACTATGCAATCACTGCCTATGTACCCACCAGTCGTTGACCACATCTCCCAAAAATTGCATTTAATATATTAAACATGCATTCACTACTTCAGTACGCATGAGGCTGCCACCTCGCAACATTTGCACCAATGGATTAAATATTTGCCACAATATATAATGTCCCCTAATTTTCCTAATTAAATTAAATGAAAATTAATAATAGCCCTACTCCAACCAATAGAAAAAGAGATAAATCATATTTTTCAAATACAAAAAATATGTCCTTAAATCCCAACTATAGGGAAAAGAAAAAAATATTTTAAACAATAAAATCTAATTGGCCAAGCAACTATTGCTGAAGCAAATTCAATGAATGCAATAGATAACCTGCCTATTGACATGAACTAATAAATGCAAGAATTTTTAAATGATCGGTGTCAAACATGATCAAAAACTTTATTCTCCAACAAACTCTCCACTTAATGAACCTCTTGAAATCCCAATTTATTCTTCTTCTTTTTGTTGACAGTAGTCACCTTAGAAGAACAAGTATTTTTTGTTAGAACAAAGCAATAATTTTTTTGCATAAGGAGATTAAAAAAAATAGTAATTTTTTTTATAACCCATTAAATTAGAAATTAGGTAGGATTTTTATTGTTTTGATTTGTTTTAAAGCTATTTTATTCACTATTATTCTTTTCATCGATTTCTTGAAGACCTATATTAAAAAGGCTGCTGTAACTTGTGTTTATTATAAGAAAAAATAAAACTCTATTTTGTTTTGCAGTAGTAGTTTGTAGTTCTTTGTTTTCTCTATCTTTGCATAACCAACAAAGTGGTATCAAAGCCAGTTTGGGCAGATTTGTATGCAAAAAATTGAGCAGTTTACTGTGAAGGGAAAAGTTTTTGTAGAAGCCATAGTTTGAAGAAGTAGATTACAGTAGTTGATTGAATCTGATAAATTAGAGATTGTTGGTGAGGACCAGTTTGCAGATCATGGAAACAAGCAATAGTATTTCTCAACCCCAAATTCCTATTTTTCACTAGTAAGAATTATGATTTTTGGGAAATTAAGATGAGGAAATTATTCTGTTCACAAGATGTTTGGCATTTGGTAGAAAATGGTTTTGTAGAGCCACAAGATTAGGCAGCCTTTCAAGCATTAACATAGGGAGAAAAAGATCAACTTAGAGACAACAAGAAAAAGGATGCAAAAACTTTATTTTTAATTTAGCAAGTAATGGATGAGTCCATCTTTCCTAGAGTTGTAGTAGCAATGAGATCCAAGAGAGCACATGAGATTTTGGAGACAACCTATCAAGGTACTACAAAGGTGAAAATAGCTAAACTACAGTCTCTTAGAAGAAGTTTTGAAAATTTGCAAATGAATGAATCTAAGTCCATAGATCAATTTATGAGTAAGGTCATGAATATTGTAAATCAAATTAGATCTAATGGAGAATATTTAATAGATCATAAGATTATAGAAAATATTCTCAAGAGTTTATCCAATAAATTTGATGCTATAGTTGTAGCAATTGAGGAATTCAAGGATTTGACATAGTTATCAATAGATGAATTAATATGACCTTTGTTAACACATGAGTCCATAATGAATAGAAATAACAATACTTCTATTGAGAATTCTTTCAAGTCTCAGGTATCATCTGATAGAGGAAGAGGAAGGTCAAGCTTTATAGGACGAGGCAGATGTAAAGGCAGAGGTGGTAGAAGTGACTTAGATCAAGGAACAAAAAGAATAATCTAGATCAATGTGAAAGGAATAATGAAAACCACAACAATAGAGGACATGGAAACAATCATTCCAATCAAAATTCACAAAAGGTTTGATAAATCTAACATTCAGTGTTATTATTGCAAAAAATATGGTCATTATGCTTATGAACGTAGAAAGAAACAAGGAGATATGGATAAGAAGAATGCAAATTACACAAATGAATCTACATCTAAATTTGAAAGTATGTTCATTGCATGTCATGTTGCATAAGAGAGCACTAGAAATATTTGGTTTTTGGATAGTGGATGCAATAATCATATGACAGGGAATAAAGACTTGTTTTCTAGTCTTGATGATTCTATAAAGTTTGAAGTGAAATTGGGAAATGATAATAAAGTGGTTGTAATGGGTAAAGGAGTAATAAATATTTTGACAAGAAATATTTATTACTCGCGTTCCTGGCTGTCTTGTGGTCCCTTGGGCTCATGGGTGATCTTCTACCTCTTAGGTTCATTTTTTGTCCTATTTATTCTTAGTTGTGTTCTCCCTCCTTCGTTCTTATTTTCCTCTTTGTTGTCTTTATTCAACCTTTTTTGTGTGTTTTTGTTTGCGGTTTTTCTATACTTTGATATGTTTTGGTTTGTAATTTGTTGCTTATTCATTTGCATCTTTAATTTTTCTTCAATTTATTGCATTCTTGTCTCTTTATTTTTTTTCAATTTATTGCTTTACTCCTCCCTTAATGTTTTTTCTTTCTATGTTTGGGGGTGTTATCTTTTTCTTTCTCGATTCTATATTTCTAGCTCTAATTTTTCTTTTTCTTTATTTTGTCTTCTTTTTTGATTTGTAGTCTATGCTTTTCCTTTAATTATTTTAATTGATTTGAAATTCTTTCTTTCCTTGCCCTTCTTTTTTGGCTCTTTTTCTTTTGAAGTGGTGTGCTCTTAATTTTATTTTCAATTTTCATTTTTTGCTTATCTTTTTTGTCTCTAATATTTATTTCTTTTTATTCTATAAAATTAATTCTATAGTCTCCTTTATTTTTATTTTATCTATTAGTTTTTACTTTTAATTTATTTCTTTTCATATTTGTCTCTAATATTTATTTCATTTTAATTCTATTAAACTTATTCCTTGGCCTTTATTTTATTTTTATATTTGATTTATTTTTAATCAATTTTATTTTATATATTAGTTGTTTTTTCTATTAAGAGGGGTAGAATTAGTTTTATTTTTAACTTATTTTCTTATCTATTTTGCCATTAATATGTATTTCATTTTATAATTTTGTTTCCTTAGTCTCCTTCAATTTTAATTGTCTTTTAAATTTTCTCTTTTACATTCTCAACGTTTATGTTATAGTTTAATTTTATTTTGTAATTAAACTATAACATAAGTGTTAGTATGTAATCTTTTATTTTTATTTTTTTATTCTTTTATTAGTATAGATTTTTTAAATTTCAAATTTTTATCTTTTGTATTGTTTTTTCAAATAGACTTTAATTATGTTGGATTTTCTTTTCTCTCTTTTCTTATCCAATTTCATTTCTTCCTCTTTATTCCCCCCTCTCTCTAGTGTTGTCATTCTTTAGCCTTTTTTTTCGTCATCTTAATTGGTTTCATTAATTTTGGATTTTTTGTCTCCCTGATATTATTTTTAAATCTTATTTGTCTTGTCTTCTTTGGTCATTGTGTAGCCTTCCCTTCCTCTCCTTTCTTCCCCCTTTGGTTTTCCTATTTATGTTGTTCTTGGTCTACAACCAACTACTTTTCTCCTTGAGCTCTTTCATCTTGATGATGGATCACGGAGTGTGATCCGAAATATCGATGCAAAAAACTCTTACACAATCTAATCCAGAAACATGTACAAGATCAAGAAATGGTCAATTTTTTTTATTCCTGATGTTTATTTGTACCTGGACTAAGGCATAACCTTATGAGTGTTGAACAACTAGTACAAAAGGGTTATAGGGTATCTTTTATGAATAATGCTTGCACAATATTGAATAGATTTCCAAATGACAAGTCGATTGCAAGAGTGGAGATGACCAAGAATCGAATGTTCCCCCTTCAAATTAAGTGCACCTAAAGAGAAGAAGAAGACAATTTCAAAACTGTGCAGTTAGAACAATCATGGCTATGGAATTTGAGGTATGGACATTTACATTTTGGAGGTTTAAGTTTGTTACAAAAGAAACAAATGGTAAAAGGATTGCCATCTATAGAGCAACCAACAAATTCATATGAGAGTTGTATTTTGGAAAAACAACATAGAGAGAGTTTTCCTATAGGAATCTCCTATAGAGCGAGGGAATTATTGGAGATAGTTCATAGTGATTTATGTGGACCAATGAAAAATCCATCATTTGGAGGTAGTATTTATTTCCTAACCTTCATTGATGATTTTAGCAGGAAGCCATGGGTATATTTTCTCAAGTAGAAGTCTGAATCTTTCAAAAAATTCAAGGAGTTCAAGTCTATGGTGGAAAAGCAAAGTGGACAATATATCAAAGTACTTAGATCAGATAGAGGTGGTGAATTTAATTTTAATGAATTTCTAGTTTTTTGTAGATATCACAAGATCAAGAAACAATTAACAACAAGGTACACACCACAACAAAATGGTGTAGTAGAGAGGAATAATAGAACCATAGTGGAAATGGCTAGGAGCATGTTGGAGGATAAAAACTTGTCTAATTATTTTTGGGCAGAAGCAGTAGCTTGTGTAGTATAAATTTTGAACAAAATTCCTATGAAGAGTGTCGAGGACAAAATTCCACAAGAAGCACAAAATGGTAAGTAGCATAGTGTACTTCATTTGAGAATTTTTGGATGTGTTGCATATTCATTAGTGCCATCTGAATTCAGAAGAAACTTGGATGATAAAAGTGAAAAATGTATTTTCATTGGCTATAGTGAGCAATCAAAGGCTTATAAATTGTATAATCCCATTTCAAAGAAAGTGATTATTAGTAGAGATGTCAAATTTAAGGAAGAAGAAGCATGGGATAGTAGCATTGACATATCAATCACAATTGAAGCACCAATACCAAAGAATGATGAAGAACCTAAAGAGAAAATTGTGCAAGGTGATCAATCAAATCCACAAGCAGGAACAAATACTCCAACAAGAACTCAAAGAAATATTGTACAAGGTGAATCGTCTACTCATACAAATCATCCTACTCCCAATTCACAAGTAAGTAATGAATCAAATCCTACTCTTGGCTCATTAAGATCAAAATATAAAGGTAATAAAATGAGAAGTTTGAAAGAGATATATGATCAAAGAGAAGATAATTTGGATTTGTGCTCAAATTTTGCATTATTCTCTCATGATCCTATGTATTTTGAAGAAGCAATTAAGGAAGAACATTGGATCAAAGCTATGGATAAAGAGATGAATTCCATTGAGAGAAATAACACATAGGAGCTAGTTGATCTACCTGAAGGTAACGATTAAAAAACCAAATTTAATGTAAAAAGTGAAATTAAATAACATAAGGCAAGGTTAGTAACAAAAGGTTTTTCACAACATTATGGAATTGATTACAATGAAACATTTGCTCTAGTTGCTAGAATAGATACTATTAGAATGGTATTAGCAATAACTACACAGAATAATTGGAAAGTATTTCAAACGGATGTTAAATTAGCTTTTCTAAATGGTTTTCTAAAAGAAGTATATGTGAAACAACCACTAGGTTATGAAGTTCATGGACATTAAGATAGGTTTTATATATTGAAAAAGGAACTCTATGGTCTCAAACAAGTGCCAAGAGCATGGTATAGTAGAATTGCTTCATACATGCAAAGTAATGGATTCAACAGAAGCAGTAGTGAGCCTACATTGTACACAAAGATCAATAAAGAAGGTCAAATTTTGGTTGTGTGTTTATATGTTGATGATTTAATTTTCACTGGAAATTTATCTGTAGACACATTTAAATCAACAATGAAGACAAAATTTGAGATGACAAATTTGGGTTTGATGAAGTATTTTTTGGGCATTGAAGTTATTCAATTAGATAACGAAATTTTTACTAGTCAATATAAATATGAAAAAGATGTGTTGAAAAGGATTAGGATGTTGAATTATAATCCAACATCTACACTAGTTGCAACAGGCACTAAAATTAGCAAAGGAGATAAAGGCTGAATGTTGATTCTACAATTTTCAAAAGACTAATTGGAAGTTTGATGTTTCTTACAACTACAAGACCATATATCATGTATGGGATTAGTCTAATCTCAAGATTCATGGAGTCACCAAATGATGTAGAGAAGGGAGGCAATAAATTACCAATCACAAATTCAATTGATTTCAACTAGCCTTTAATCTTCCAAACCCTAACTAGGGTGATTCCCTTCACAACTTCATTATTTTCCTTATAGGTCTGCAGACCTAGTTATTTAAACTTATCTTGCAGAACTCTCTTCTAACCCAAAAAAACTTCACCTTTTTAGACACCATTTAAGGCCTACAAAAACATATCTCAAACACTCAATAGGTCACTTTGGACCAACACTCTCAATTTAGGGCTTCTACATTGTCCCAGTAGGCCAATTAGGCCACATTTACAAAGAAATACCTATCCAATCACCTTCCCAATTGAAAAATTCTGCTCAAACCCTCTCCAGAGGTCTCAAATATCCCAAATCAACAATTTACAAAATGGGAAATGCCCACTAAGTTATCTAGTTACAAAACCCTCATTTTTTCCAGTTTTAGGAGGGGTTTATTGAAAATCGGTGTTCCCAAACCAATCTCACCTTAACAAAGACTCAAAAACCTTCACATATGTTTGAAAATGATAAAGAGATTATTATCCAACCTTTAGCATTGCCATTTTGCCAACCTTCCATTCAAAACCTCCATTTTCAAGCTAGAATCCACTCAAATTCCCTTGGGGTAGCACCAAAAACTCCACAAAACCATACTCTCTACTCAAAACTCATAACCTACCATCTAAAACTATCATATTGGACCCATTCCACCAAAATATAGGAGGTATAGTTGGTGGAATGGGTCTCATTGCATTTTAAAGGGCTTCAAACCCTTAAACAGAGGTAACAATCCCATCTACAACAATACGATTGTAAAAGCTTCAAATCCTGATGAAATTCAGTCTCTACAGAGCCAAAACAACCTTAAGATATATATTCACAAAATACAATACACTTCAAGCTATAAAATTCCTAAATGGGCAAGAATAATAGTCAGCAACAACAATCTTCAATGAAACATACAAAAATTCAAGAGAAATAAGGGAATTTTCATTGTTTTTCCTTCACAAAACCTTCAACAACCTTTCTATTCGACCCAAGACATAGTATTTAACCTTGAAATAGAAAAAAATACCAAAACCAACTGACCTTAACTGATGTTTGAACTTCTAACCGTTGGTATTCCAACTTAATGCAATTTTGCAACTTTTCTTGCATTTTACAATGACAACATTTTACAAGTTTTGTCAATATTGAAAATTGAACTCCATAACCACCTAATGACCTATAAATTGACTTATTACATTATAAAATGGTCTATTATGGCCTTATTTAACAAAAACAAAGACTCAACACATAAAAACTAAACATTAGACCTTCTTTTCACAAATTGAGCTTGGTGCCCTTGCACCATACAATCGACTTGAAAATTATTCCAAGTCCCTTTGGAAATGCTTTGTTGTAGATTATTCTTCTTCCCAACATATCTTTAAACTTCAAATACTCCTTCAAGTGGTGATCCTTTCTGTTATACCAAGGACTGCAGATTGAAACCATTAATTGTATATTTGAACTTGTTGCCACTTGAATGTTGCTTCGCCTTTGCAAATTGTCTTGATGTATGTTCCTTGACCTTTTTACCACCATAAACTAATGTTGTACATGCCTTGACACCTGCACACTGACCTCTGTCAACCTTGCCTCTGATTTCCCTTCCTTTCACTTTTGAATCATAATGAAACTCACTCTCTTGGCCTTTCCAAACACCACTACTAATTTCACCTTTTATCTTCATCATTGTCCCTAAATTTTCTGCCCAAAATACCACTATACCATTAGACTTACAAGTATTTGTGTTGACAGTATTAGACTACCCCTTCACCTCTTTTTCTTTTAATGGAAAAATCATTGTCCCTACTAGAATCCCATTAAAATTTTCTAAGCAATCTTGCACCTTCATGGTCAATTCATCCTTGACCTTCTCTTGAACTATCTTTGTCACCTTTTCACCTTCTTTCCTCATCAAAATAAAATTACTTTTTATCTCTTCCATCTCATTACCTTCAAGCCTTGAAGTGGCTCCCATCTTTTCATGCCTTTCTTCCTCTATGTTCACAAACTCTTTCTTGCAAATCATTATCACTTTTTCTGCCTTACCCTTTGCTTTATCATCCTCCTACAATGGTGTTAGTGTGAAAGTAATACCATCCTTTTCAATGGTGTAAGTATTGTGTCTACCATCATAAAGTGAATGCCTAAATGGCCTTCCAAGTAGTAAATGGCAACAATCCATTGGTAAAATATCACAAAGAACCTTATCCTTATTGCCACCAATACTAAACTCAACTAATGCTTGTTTATTAACCAAAATTGACTGATTATCATTTACCCAAGATGCTTTATATGGTGTTTCATGAGGTATTCTATCTAATTGCAGTTTATCTACCATTTCAGTTGACACCATGTTATCAGTAGAACCAGAATCTATCACTACCTTACATACCTTTCCTTTGCATTTATAGGTGGTCTTGAACATTTGTCTTCTTTGAGTCATCTCCTTCTCCTTGGATGCTTGGAGTAATGTTCTTCTCACCATCAATGATTCCAAAACTTTTGGAGCAACAAGTTGATTAGGTGAAGTCAAACTTTCACTATCATCCTCATGCACCAACTGATTCCTCCTTTCACCTCCACTTGAAGTAGAGCCTTGTAATTTCCCCATGTCTAGATCACTCATTTTTTGATTTACCCCTTATTGGGTTGACACAAATTGTCAACCAATAATTATCAGATTGAACTAAGTTTCCAAAATAGAATAAACTCTGTCTTAAATATTAATGTATCCATTTTCAATGAGATGGCTTTGGTTTATAAATTGAATTCATGCCTTTGAATTAAATAAGATGTTAGACCCCTTTATTTGCTATTTATGACATTATCTCTTAATACATGCAATTTTAGAATAGATGCTTTCCCTGATTTCTGCTCATTGCCCATGCTTCCTTTATGATTTGATCATAGGTTCTCAAAGAGCTCTATAAATCTGATACTCAGATAATATGATTATCAATTCTATTTCGTAAACCCCACACTCCTATTCCACACCTCTAACTATCTTTTTATATATATCTTCTCCCACACTAAGGACACCTCCTTTGGAAAGGTGATGGCCTATCGAGATGAATTTTCTTATTTATTGTTTTCCAACTAACTTTTAATGATAATGACTATCTTATAAATAATTTTCACTAACTTATAATATTCGATGGCTTCAAACATAATTGTTCTAAGAATAATCTTTAGTGATATTCTATGTAGCACCGATCCATCATAAGTAATAGCCACCTATGAGAGATATTAGGGTATCACTTAAACTTGAGAATCTCCCACATCTGATATTATTAGGTCCCTCCATAAGTACATATTCCTTCCTCGGCCCTCCCTATTAGTAATAGTACGCGATAATAAATTTCAGAAGATCCCACACAAATTATTTAATATGCTGTAATGTTGAGCAAGGGAAGTGTTTCAGTTATTAATGAATCCAATATGATCTTTGACTAAATTTGATGGCCATAAAGAGCCAAATTTATAAATTGAATAGCATGGTAGATACTTCCGCTATGGCCATGGAGACCAACATAGTGAACGGTAGTCTTAGCAACGCTTAGCAAGGATATTTGATGGATGGTTGATCCTCCATGTAAGTTGGTAGAGTCCAACCCACCTCACCATATGTGGCACGTGCTAATTAGAATTGACGTCGATACTTGGACAGTGATAAGAGATGGCTTCACTTTATCGATGGCTTCAGAGCGCTCATAATATATTGCCCGATATATATCTATGATGATTCCTTTCAGACTTACATCATTCTCTTTCTTATAGTCAATGCTTTTGGACATCCCTTTTCCTCCATATGTTGCTCCCTTTGCTTGGAACTGATTCACAACATAGGTCATCTCCTTTTGACCGATCCTTGATAAGGTTTTACTGTGTACCTTTAGTTTATTTAAGGATCATTGAGGCTGCTTGATTCTTAATATTCGTTTGTTTATTATAACATGACAATAATCAGAAATAATATTTTTAATTTTAATATTACAATGATAATTTTTAGATTATATTTATTTTATTATTTTATTTTGGATGTATAATTTAATATTTCACATTCTATCATTGCCAATATATATATATATATATATATTACGTATTTCATATTATTATAATGATTATAATATTTAGATTTTCTTATGAATATTATATATTATCCATTATAATCGTAATTATAATATTATTTTATGTTTATATTTTATATTTATTTTATATACTTTAATATTTATTATATCACAATAATATTTATGATGTTATTTATAATATTCATAATTGTAATATTGTCTTGGACAATTATAATTATGTAATATCAAATGGTTAACTATTTTAATTATGCTTCTAAATGTCATGATTTCAGGGACATGAAAAGCCTTATCTGTTAGGGAACTTAAATGCAGGATGCCCAAACTGATTACAATTATAACACCTTCCTGAAAATGTATTTGAACTTCTACCTCCACCATATCTTCCTTTGAAACCTCTGAATCCACCCCTTTGATCAACAACTTGTTCTTGCACCTTGCTTGAGTTTTCTTGACTTTCTTGTGACTCCCTTGGAGTGGTAAATGTGCCTCTTTCTCTTGAATTTCTGCCTCTCCCTCTTATTTATTTGTCTTTCCTTCTTTTGAGTTTCTCTTCAACCCTTATTTCCATTTGGTAGCACTCTTCAATTGTCCTTGGATTGTGCAAACTCAAATCATACTGGATGTTAAACCTTAGCCCACTGAGATATTTAGCCACCTTTTCTATATCTGTGGAATACTTTGCCTAAACCTATGCAAACATGGAAAAACAAGAAAACATTAGTCCTTAAACAAGTTTAAACCAAACATTCCCCATGAAATTAATTCAAACATAAGAATAAGAAAACAAGGTAAAATATCAAATAAAAAGATAATGAAATCTTATTCAAAATGCTCAAACTAGCATCCCATGGGGCAATTGGTGCTTCTTTGATGTGGAAAGAAGCCATTTCCAAATTCCTTGATAAGCTTGATGATGATTGTGTGCTCCTTGATACAAAATGCCAATAACCTTGCTATGAATGATGAACTCTTATGCTAACATGGATGAAATGTGGATGAAAATGGATGCTTTGAATTCAAAATGACTATAATAACCTTGCATAAACTTGTGAATGATTGTGGATTCAAATGAAAATAATGATCTTACATGGATTGTGGATACCAAATCAAATAGAGAAGGCCTCTATTTATAATGGAGAAGGATTGAAGAATGAGGAATAGGATGAATGTGGGATTAAAGATGGACCAATGGCACTGTGCCACTTGTCAACATGCTAATGAAGGAGAGTGGAGCACATTTTGAACAATGTGCATGTTAAATGCATGTAGGTGGAATTTGAATTTGAAGAAGTGACTTGTGCAAGAGGGGATGTAAGAGTAGTTAATGCCAAGTTGGCTCATGGAGAGGACATGTAAGAGCCTTTAATGCTAAGTTGGAGGACAAAAGTCCTTTGGGAGGGAGAATTCAAATAAGTGGAATATTCCAAGAATATGCCAATTTGAATGAAAATAGAGGAATTAATAAATCAAATAAATTGATTTACATGTGCAACTTGCAAAAGCTAGAGGAATGGGGGATTAGTGTTAGGAGTTAATTAGGATTAATTAACTTAGATGAAGTTAGTTTTATTTGACATTTGATTTAGATATTTAGATTTATTTAAATCAAATGAGAGGATAGTAATTTAATTAAATAAAATGATTTACTCAATTAAATGAAGAACATTAGGATTAAATAAAGTTGATTTATTTAATCAAAGAGAACATTAGGACTTAATTAAATTAAGTTGATTTATTTAATCAAAGAGGAAAATGATGAAATAACCTGATAACGTGTATTATCTAATTTTTAGGAGGAATTAATTAAATAAAGATTATTCAATTAATTGGTTAGTTTAGACGTGATCAAGGAAGAATCGGTGTTAATCAGGATCAAATGCATGATATTAGTTAGGATAATTTACGTGTCTACAATATCATCATCCATGTGACTTGCTCTTATGCTCAACTTATAAAACTCATTAGTATAAGTTTTGACATCCATTTCCCTTTATTTCAAATCTTGAAGCTTCTTAGAAATTTGAATTACATAATCACTTGGTAAAAATTTACCTTTCAATTTGGCCACCATTCTATCCCAAGAAACAATTTTTGACTTACCTTTCCTTCTCCTTTTAGCTTGTTCATAATCCCACCATACTAGTGCATGCCCCTTCAATTTGGTTTTTGCTATCTTCACCTTCTGTTCATTAGGTACATCCTCACATTCAAAGCAATTATCCAAGGCTGTAATACAATATAGAAATTCTTCATCATTGAGGTTACCTCCATACATAGGCAAATCAATTTTTACCTTATGTTTATCTTCTTTAACTGCCTTTAGTAGCCTTGCCATCTTTTTCTCTTCAGGATCCAATTCTTCTTCCAAATCTTCATACTCTTCATCCTCTTCCTCTTCAGAGTCACTTTCATCACTTAAAACCACACCTCTCTTATGACTTGTTTCAACAATTTCCAGCCTTGCTACCAACCTATTTTGTAGTTCCTTCAACTTCCTAATCTCTCTCTCTCAATTTTCTCTTCCATCTCTTGCATCTTCCTAGCCACATTGTTACACTTAGGAGGCATTTTGTCCACTTTTCCTCACACCTTTCCATCAAAGATCTAAACCCTATGCTCTGATACCAAATGATGTAGAGCAGGGAGGCAATCAATTACCAATCACAAATTCAACTGATATCAACTAGCCTTTAATCTTCCAAACCCTAACTTCACTATTTGCCTTGTAGGTCTGCAAACCTAGTTATTTGAATTTATCTTACAAAAATATCTTCTAACTCGCAAAACCTTCACCTTTTTAGACACCCTTTAAGGCCTACAAAAACATATCTCAAACACTCAATAGGTCGCTTTGGACCAACACTCTCAATTCAGGGCTTCTACGCTGTCCCAATAGGCCAATTATGCCACATTTACAAAGAAATACCTATCCAATCACCTTCCCAATTGCAAAAATCTACTCAAACCTTCTCCATAGGTCTCAAATAGCCCAAATCAATAATTTCCAAAATGGGAAACACCTACTAAGTCATCTAGTTACAAAACCCTCATTTTGCCTAGTTTTAGGAGGGGTTTATTGAAAATATGTGTTCCCAAACCAATCTCACCTTAAAAAAGACTCAAAAACCTTCACATATGTCTACATATGCTAAAGAGATCATTATCCAACCTTTACCATTGCCATTTCACCAACCTTCCATTCAAAACCTCTATTTTCAAGCTAGAATCCACTCAAATTCCCTTGGGGCAGCACCAAAAGCTCCACCAAACCTTACTCTCTACTCAAAAATCCTAACCTACCATCTAAACCTACCATATTGGACCCATTCCACCTAGATATAGGAGGTAAACTCAGTGGAATGGGTATCATTGCATTTTAAAGGGCTTCAAACCCTCAAATAGAGATAACAAACCCGTCTACAACAATAAGACTGTAAAAGCTTCAAATCCTGATGAAATTCAATCTCTACAAAGCAAAAAAAACCTTAAGATATATATTCACACAATACGATACACTTCTAGCTATAAAATTCCTGTACGAGCAAGAATAATAGTCTACAATAGCAATCTTCATTGAAACATACAAAAATTCAAGAGAAATCAAGGAATTTTCATTGTTTTTCCTTCACAAAACCTTCAACAACCTTTTTCTTCGACCCAAGACATAGTATTTAACCGTGATGCAGAAAAAACTACCAAAAAAAATCGACCTTAACTAATGTTTGAACTTCTAACCGTTGGTATTCCAACTTAATGCAATTTTGCAACTTTTCTTGCATTTTACAATGACAACATTTTACAAGTTTCAATATTGCAAATTGAACTCCCCAACCACCTAATGACCTCTAAATTGAATTATTACATTATAAAATGGTCTATTATGACCTTATTTAACAAAAACCAAGACTCAACACATAAAAACTAAACATTAGACCTCCTTTTCAAAAATTGAGCTTGGTGCCCCTGCACCACCAAAAGACTCACATTGGAAATTTGGGAAGAGGATATTGAGATATGTGGTAGGAATAATAAGATATGGAATCTTGTATTCCACAACTAATGATTTTGGTTTGGTTGGTTATATTGACAGTGATTTTGCAGGTAGCATTGATGATAGGAATAGTACTTCTGGATATATCTTTCATTGTGGGATAGGTGTAGCCTCATGGGTATCAAAGAAGCAACCCATAGTGACACTTTCATTAGCTAAATAAGAATATGTAGCAGACACCTTAGCAACATTTCAAGCAATTTGGATGAGGAAAGTTTTGCTAGATTTATTGCAACCATAGGAGGAGCCAACTCCAATATTTTGTGACAAAATCAGCAATAACATTGTCAAAGAATTATGTATTTCACAAGAGGAGCAAGCATATTGATACAAGATACCATTTTATTAGAGCGTTGGTGAATAAAGATGAAATTCAATTGGAATTTTGCAGATTTGAAGATCAATTAGTAGATATATTTACCAAGGCGTTAGCAAAGGATATTTTTGAGCATTTAGGAAAAAAATTGGGCATTGTAAATGGTGAAACTATTAATGGTAGAAATTAGGAGGAAGTGTTAGAATAAAGCAATAATTTCTCCGCATAAGGAGATTAAAAAAACAAGAAGTTTTTTTGTAACCCATTAAATTAGAAATTACATAGGATTTTTATTATTTTTCTTTGTTTTAAAGCTGTTTTATTCACTGCTATCCTTATCATCGATTTCTTGAAGACCTCTATTAAAAGAGGCTGCCGTAACTTGTGTTTATTATAAAAAAAAACTCTATTTTTTTTTGTTGTAGCAGTTTGTAGTTCTTTATTTTATGTCTTTTCCTAACCAACATTTTTGGTGAAGAAAGGACTTCATGAACTACTTCAATTGTTGATTAGGACTTTCACTTATTTTGTTTCTTTTGTAATCTATGACTTCTTCAATTGACAAACTTGAAGGTTCACTAACTTAGAAAATCATTAGAAATTTTGGACTAATGATTCATTTTTAACAATAATGAAGTTTGGAAGCTAAGACTTCAATTGACAATGTTAAAAAAAAAGTTGTTTATCAAGTGTAAGAGTTAGTGAAAAGAGAAAGTCACCGAAGGGGAGAAAGAAAGAAAATAAAACTTAGGAGAGATTGGTTGATATTATAGAGAGCAAAGATTTTTTAGAAAAAATAAAGGTTAACAAAGTTATCATTCTACAAAAAAGAGTTTTCTTCCTGATGGACTCTTCACTTAACAAACCATTTGAAATTCCAATTTCTTCTTCTTTTCTTTATTGGTAGTAATCATCTTGTGAGAAAAAGTCTTTTTGAAAAAGAAAGGACTTCACAAAATAATTAAGTTTCTAATTGAGCCTTTCACTTCTTTTGTTGCTTTTGTAGTCAATTACTTCTTCAATTGATGAACTTGAAGGTTCACTAACTTAAAAAATCATCAAAAGTTTTGGACCGATGCTTGAATTTCGGTAGGGAATGAAGTTTGGAAACTAACACTTCAACTGAGAATGTTCAATAAGCGTAAGAGTTAGAAAAAAGAGGAAATTTTTGAAAAATATAAAGAAAGAAAATAAAACTTAGGAGTAGTTGGCTGATATAATAGAGAGTGAAGATTTTTTAGTAAAAGGAGATGTTAGCGAAGTTATCATTCTGTAAAAAAAAGAGTTTGTCTAAGGACCATCTTGTCGAAAGGAAGAAAAAATACTTTAAGAATTTGAAAAGGACTCTTGAATGAGTGAAAATAAAAGAGAGGGAAAAGAGAAAATCCAACCAAAAATAGACTAAGATTAGAAAATCAAATTTTGAACAAATTGACCAAGAACTGGGAAATAGTCAAAATTTTCATATCTTGATATCTAGAATTTTTATATAATAATGTATTATATATAAATATTGAAAAATATAATATATAATAATAAATATATAATATTATTATATATTATTATATAATTACATTTATATTATATTATTCATTATATTATCATTTATGATATTTAATGCTATTTTATAAGCTGCATTAGATCTAAAAATGAATTTTAAAAAATAATAATATAAGTGATATATGTAATAATTTTTATGATCAAATTAGAATATTATAATTTATTATACTAGACTTATATATATTATATTATATAAAATAAATGTTTTAATATGTAAAAATGTAGCATCATCAATTGTCACCCTTGACAATTTCACACTAGATTTTGCTCACTCCTAAGTGGATGGACCTAATTGTACATTTAATGTCCTAAATCATGCATTTCATGGCTCGTTTGGATATTTACCAAGAAAACCCATGTACAAAACCAAGGCAAACATTTCATATTTTTCTCTCGATAATTTACACCCTGTAAAATAGGGCTAGGAAATAGTCCCCCTAGGCGACTTGGTCCCCCTATTTTGCCTCCAATCTTTAATATGTTGGAGTTGGCATTTTATTAATTGAATTTAAAATGTCAATGTTCAACTATCAGGATTTAATTTTTGAGAAATTAGATTGATTTCATATAAATACCTAGTTGTTTCATCATTTTCCATCTATCTAGCAAGAATTGAGAATCAAGAGCATTATCAAGCAATTAATTTCAAGTAAAGAACAAATTTATTACAAAATTTCAACATTGAAGCATCATGCCAAGTTTTATACATGACTTTGTTCATGCTTATGCTATCATTTTGTTTGTACTAACCCTTATAGGTCTTCCAAGCAATCAAGCCAGTTTGTAATCAAGCCTTGAGGTGATGTGTATGACTTCAGTCCTTCAAGGATATAAAGTCTGAGAGGTGAGTTATAGTCCATTTTTGATTCATCATTCACTTATCATTTAACCTCTATCCCTCAAAAGGATAAGCTCTTTATAACTAATTTTACCATTGTGGAGGTGGAAACACCAACACGAGGTTTGACCTAGGCAAGCCCCTATATGGAACAACCCTTCCTCTCTCTTTGAATTTTTAGGTTACAGATATGAGGAATATTGGAGAGACATTGAAGATTATTTATCCATTGTTGCATTCAAACTCTACAACTTGACAACATATGAAAACTCAATTATCTCAACATTTGACGAAGATTTGGTAGTGAAACTCAAAAGAAAGAAGGCTCCAATCTGGATCCAAAGGAATGTGAAAAAAAATTTCAAATTGGTAAAAAAGGACATAGTCGCCCTAGGTGATTTATTCCTCCAAAATCAAGCTTAGGTTTGAACCATAGGTGCACAATAATATACCCTTTTAGATCTGGTCTCAAAATTTGACTTTTAGTTTCCAGTTTCTTTGTATTTGCATAAGAACAATGCATTCTCATAGTCATTTAGCTACATCATTACATTTTCATAAAAAAATACATTTCAAACCCCCCCAAATAATTGAGATCCAAGGTTGATTGGCTCACCTTCAAAGTTGGGAGTCAATCTAATTCCCTTGCTGATTTGAATTCTATTGTTTTGTAGTGAAAGGTGGCTAATCCTAGTAAAACCCTTGGATCACTTTTCCCACATTACAAAAGATAATATGATAATAAACATAAGATAAATTTTAATATTTTTTTTATTAAAGGTAAAACAGGTTTTGAAGGGACCTGGAACCCTTTACAAAGAAACATTGAGTAAGAGAAAAGAATAGCTAATTGATAGCCAACCATCAGCGAATCAACACAAAACAAGACAATAAAAAGAAACAAATAATTCCTTAAGAATCTTAGTTGCTTCAATGTCTTGTTTATATAAGAAATTATGAAGGTTGACCACCTCTTGCAACTCTTTCTTTTGAGCTTCCAATAGTTTCCTAGAATGACTATAAGTATGAGCACTCGATTCCACCCCAGCAAAAGAAGTACCCTATTTACCTTTAACCATAAACTCATTAGCATTATCAACATCATTGGACATCTCCATTAGATCCTCATCCTTCAAATTCTTTACATTTTCATTAAGAATGTAGAGCCCATCAACACTATTTTCAAGAGTAGTTTGACTAACCTTCACAACCTTCTCTAGATTTTGATGAACCTTTTAAATTTTATCCTCCAAAACCTTGATATGAATCCCATAATCATTCTTCATTAGGCTAACATCCTTAGCGAGTTCTTCCAAGATAGCTAACATCTTGCTGTTCTAATATTTGTTCCTAGATAAATCCCCATTTCTATCCTTCTTCTCCATCTTGTTCTGAAGAGACTGCAACTTCACATTAATCTGGTTAATTTCTAGAAAAACCACTTGGAAAATTTAAATTGGCTCACAACACCCTCATTAGACAAACCAAGCATATCGTAAATTTCCTCCCGATTAGCTTTGAAAATATTAAAATACTCAAAGAAATCATACATAGGAGGACCCTGGTCTTTATGAGATAAATCAATATGTAAGTTTTTTCCAAATTCACTCATTTTCTCTTTGCCTTTAGGCTTACCTCTCTCCTGGTTTTTTCTAGAATCTTCCATTTTCTCTTTACCTTTAGACTTGTCTCTCTCCTTCCCCTTGCCAAGAGAGGTCTTCTTTTTCCCTTTCTCAGTAGCTTGACCTTCCCCGCTAGGTTGTCCTTATCAACCCACTTATTGGGTTTTACCTTCTTCCTATTATTAGCAACAAAATGCACATTTGTCTCCATATCATAGTCTAGCAAAGGAACCCCCCAACCATGAGGTTTGGATTTTATCACATTTCTTAGATGTCTTCTTAGTTTTAGTTTTTTCCTCAGAGGGGGGGGGGTTGAATAAATTTCCATAGAGTCCCCATCACCCTCTTCCGTAATCCAATCTTCCTCCTTTATTTTATCTTCAGTATCAATGGACATATCCAAGTTGTGCACTCGATATGGGAAGGTATATATTATGGTTTTAAGAAGCCTTATTAGTCTTAGTAGGGATAAAAAAGGATTTCACATACTCCATAATTAACAAAACCAAACCTTCATGAGGAATAGGAATCTTAGAATTTTTGTTATGTTCATTTATACCATACTAAAGGGAAGCAAGAAAATAAAAAAAATGAAATCATTTTTTTATGGCGAAAGTTGTTTAGCAAGATAAATTGGTAACCAAACAGAGAAGTAAACTTGCCATCAAGAGTAAAATACCACATCATCACCTCATTTATGTTGACCCAAATTAGCTTGATGGAGTTCCTATTATATCCTCTTGAGGAGAGTTTGGTCAGTTTATCTATCCCATCCTTCTTGAATAATTTGTTCATTGCCAACTCTAACACCTTTCTATCTATGAAAATCTTTCTACCCTCCATGGACAACCCAAAAAATTGTCCAATTGTGGGCATTGATTTTGGGTGTCCAAGGTGCTCTTGCTCTTTTAGTTTTTTCACCTAAAAGGAGAGAAATGGATCCAAAATTATAATGTCTACACTCAAGATTAATGTTATGAGGGATGCACTGTATCTAAATATGATGTGTAAATGCAATAAACTGAAGGAAAGATGATTTATTGATGCTAAATCTAAGAAATGTAGAGTGTTGGAAAACACGAATATGTATGCAAAAACACCCAAGAATGCAAGTAAATGATGAAATAATTAAATAGAAATGGAGAGGTGCACCTAGAATCTGGAATCTAATGCAAAGAGGCTTGTAATTCTATAGAGTTGATTGGAAATGTTGACTGGGACACTTATGCCAAGCTGGGTGACTTAGTCTAGTTTCGGGGAAAATCTGTTGAAACAAGAATCTGCCAAATGGGTACTTAGAAATGTAAAAATCAATTTTTAAGCTTGGTAGTGGGACCAATTTTCCATAGATGGAGACTTAGTCCACCTGGTAATTTCTAGAATTTTGGGACAGGATTCTATAGCTTTTGGTCCGCACTTGCTTTTTTAATAGGTGTCCAATCTTGATTTTCTAGAAAATGGGATAAAAGAGGTCTCCAAGCTTCAATTAGGGATTTTTTGACTTTGATGGATTTTTTACCACTTTTTGACACCAAACTCTTTGACAAATCTGCATACAAGACCTACAAACACACATGCAAAGAGGGGAAAAAGGGTTAAGGGTTAGAGTATAGGGGTTTGCCTTGGTCAAACCCCACTTTGGTAATCAAACCGTATGAAGAGTATAGGGGTTTTCCTTGGTCAAACCCCACTTTGGTAATCAAACCCTATGAGATGAAATGAAATGAGAAGAGAATGATAAATAAACAACATGCAATGTCATAAACTTACCAAACCCTTGATGTGTAAATCTGAAGATATGTAATGAAGTGCTCCAATGGATGACTTTATTATGCTTAGAGTGATTGAATGCTTGAATGAATTAGGTGCTTGAGAATGAATATATTGGTAGGTCTTAAAATGAGAGGAAAAACCCTTATTTATACTTGATTTTCCATTATTTTCTGAAAATAACACATCACAGGCCGACCTCAAGGGTAAGAGAATAAAATCCCGCCAAGAAATTAAAATTAATGTGATTTTTGTGCCTAGTGGGACAAAGTCGCCCCAGGTGGTGAATTTTTTCCACCAGGGAAAATTCACTGGGTGTTACAAAATTAAAGTGCATTAAATAAGGTTTAACATGAATATTCTAAAAAATACACTTAAGTATGGTCAAAAAGTGCATTAAGGGGTCATTTAAACATGATAAAGGGTTGAATTAGTGATGACAAGTCTAGAAAAGTGTGAGAGTTTGTTACAACTCTTTACAACACTTTGAAATAAGACTTGGTAAGTGATAAAAAAGGGAATATTTAAATGAATTATAATAAAAGGGTCTTAAAAAAGTGTGAAAGTGGGTTACAACACTTCACAACACCTTTGTAAGACATCCTAGAGGTCTTAATGATTCTTAAGGGACAAGACCTAATGTGAATGTGTTGGCCACATTACAACATTAAATCTAGGCAAAATCAAGCCAAAGTCCATAAAAAAGACTTAAGTGAGTGTAAAAATGTCAACTATACATTTTTTGGAAACACATTAAACCCCCATTTTAGTGAGAGGATGAACTTGCTTCAAACTCACACTAAAGTAGTCCAACATGCACATCGAGAGGGATCCAAATGCACTCATGTTGGTCAAATGAGAAAACAATAATCAAGAGGGATAATCACACCCCCAGGATCACGATCTCATGAAAAACCAAACATAAACACAAAGGAACACACATGAAAATGATGAAAAGGAATGAAAGAAAGCTTCGATCATTTTTCTAGCCCATTTTGGATTAGATCTAGTCTTGTTTGTTTGGAAAAAGAAATGTGTACTCACTCTGGGGAAATGAAACTCATGGCTATCTGCTGGGTGAGAAAGCCTGAAAGGTGAGAAATAAACATTTACAGTTGGTATGCACTCGCACACAAGAAAGTGGCTACGGGGAAAATTCATGCCTTAGAATGGGCTTCCCGCTCAACCATACTAAAGTTATGCCTCCTGATAACTTTAATAAAGCGCCACAAAGGACAATGTCATTTTGTGCTTCATGAGACAAGCAAAGCTTTGTATGCTTAGAACTCATGAATAAATGCAATGATACTATAGGCATGCAAGCTATGTTATGCAAGGTGGCCATGTAAATACAAAATGTAATATGCAAAAGAATGTTTAAAGGAGTCTTGCTTAGTTCATGTGAGGTCTATAACTTAGGGAACATTGTGTCTAATGTATCCAAGAGATGATTGATCAAAGAATATAATATTCACAACTTAGGGGATGCAATGCATCACATCAAGCCACCAAGAGGAATGTAATATACTGAGATAGATCACACTCATGAAATACATTACACCCAATGTTTTCCACAAAGTGACAAATGCATTGTATAAAGTGACAAGGCTGCACTAAGAACCAAGAAAAATAAAAATGCAAAATGAATAATGCTAGTGTATGCCCCCACTTTAAAGGAATTGCTACACACTATTCTATGAGAAATTAATTTAAATTAGCAAATGAAAAATGCAAAAAGAAACAAGACATGAGATCCAACTTGGAAAACCCCTATGCCATGTCATACATTTCTAAGTAAGGTTGTGTCATGCAAATGAAAAAGGAACAACAGAAAGAGGGGTTTCCCCCAAAAAGGAACACACCAAACACATAAGGGATCTATGGATTTGGGGTCAATATGTTCGTTGCTGCAATGTTTTGATTAAAGAGCTCAAAACTTTCATCATTCCCCAAATACACATAGAACTAGAAGAATGACATAAAGAGATTGAAAACAAAAGAAAAAGGATCCGTTTTAGGTCAACATGGAAGAGACATAAGATATCTCAATGCTTTGCATCGTCCCCAAAAGGAAAAAACAAGAAAATGAAAATAAAAAGGCAAATGAAAAGGAAAAGCTTTTGGGTCAACATGAAGGAGAAATTTTGGTCTCAATGCCCTGCGTCATCCCCAAAAGGAAAAAAAAAAAAGAAAAAAAAAGGAAAAGAAAAAGAAAAGGGGCCTTTTGGGTCAACATGGAAGAGACATAGGGCGTCTAAATGCTTTGTGTCATCCCCAAAAGGAGAACACAAAACAAAGGTGAAAATGAAAATAAAAAGACCTAGTGGGTCAACATGGAAGAGATATAGGGCATTTCAACGCTTTGTGTCATCCCCAAAAGGAAAACACAAAAGTAAAAAAGAAGATAAAAAAACCTAGTGGGTCAACATGGAAGAGACATAGGGTGTCTCAACGCTTTGCATCGTCCCAAAAAGGAGAACAAAAAACAAAGATGAAAAGAAAAAGCAATATACAACATATAGAAGAATGAAGGTACAAATAGAAGAATGTTACAAAGAGAGGGAAACATCAAACATCATGTTACAAGGGAACATGATATGCACATGCAAAAAGAAAAAGAAAGTAAAGAATACTAGTAATGCAAAGGCAAGTCAACCATCAAATGAGTCATCCACCTCCTAATCTTAATTGGTATAAGTAGAAGGTGGATAGCACAACTAAGGGACAATGAAAAATGCATTACTAGGACAAGGCTATCTACTTCTTTCCCCCACTGAGTGTAAGGAAAGAATGAGCTGAGATAAGTGGTGAGAAAGATCATGTAGTAGTGAGAAGAGAATGTTCTACAACTATTACATGATAAGGGGAATTGGTAATGGTTTAAGGATTTGTTGGATAGCAATTATCACCATCAAAATGATACTTGCTTAGTATTTCTTTCAATTGGCGACACTCATCACTTCTATGTCCAAGAACACAATGATAAGCACAATGTGGAATGTTAGCATCTTTAGGATATATTACCAACCTATTCATAGGTGGTAATAAGATGAGTTCGTTATTTAGGAGGATTTGCAATTTCCTTTCACATTCAGGTGGTGGATGGAGAGGAAACTTTAGTTTTTTCAACTTATAAGGTCTTTTGTGTTTACTAGATTCACCCTTTTCATGGATTGAAGGAGGAAGAGGACCTATGGGGATCCTATCATCCTTGTCTTTGGTATCATGTAAGGGTTGTTCATGAGGAAGGAGGATATTTAGATTGGGGGGGGAATCAAAGATCACCGTGCCATCATCATGAAATATCCGATATTCTAAAGGAGGCTTGCTGTCATGAGGAGGATCTTGATAGCCTAACCTGGTTGTGTTTTCATTTTGGGACTTTTTTCTAGAAGTTTATGAATATTCTATTGAGTTTTTGTGTCACATCCTTGTTTGTGAAAAATGATAAAACCTTTGCCATATGTTTCTTCAAGGTTGATTGGTGTGTTTGTAACTTTGTTATCATAGAATGATTGAGGAGCTGCTTGGTTAGAGGAACTAGGTCCACCTGTTGGAAGGAACTTAGGTCCTTCATTTTTTTCAAGATGTAGGTAACCAAACATATCAGGAGGTGATACAGTAGGAAGGTCTTGTTATTTCATAGATGGATAAAATGATGTATTGGCTTCAAGGTTGTTAAGAAATTTATTTAAGAACTTATTTATGCTATCATCATCTTCTCCAATGATGTCAACATCACAAGGAGGACATTCATGTGGAGTTGAAGGAGCATGAGGAAGCTCAAGGTCATTAGGATCAGCTCCAAAGGCACAATTTGACATGTCCACTAAATATTTTAATAACATCCAAAACTTATTAAAGCAAAAAGCCATGATGAAAGAAAACTCAATGCAATAAGCAAAAAATCTAGAAAGTATAACAAAAGACAATAACATAAAACATAAATGTAGAAAATGTACAAAAAATGCCAGAAATTACAGTGCAAAATGTGTAGAAGGACTAAGTCACCCAGTGTGGTGAATTAGTCCTAGAGAGGATTTTTTTGTAATTTTTCAAAATTTTTGAATGCAATTTGATGTCTATTAGATGCACAGATGCAACTATAGTATGAAAATGTAGAAGTTTTGTTGTTTTCCAATGAAATATGATGCAAAAATGCAAGCTATATGAGATTTTCACTAATGCAATTTTTTAAAACCCTAGGATGCAATTTAAACAATGAAAAACCTAATGCAATGCAAGTTAAACCTAGGATGTAAATGAGATAAAAAAGAAAACGTTCAAAATTTGGGTTCACCAAAATGTGGATGTTAATTTTGGGTGTCCTAGGTGCTCTTGCTCTTCTAGGTTTTTCACCTAAAAGGAGAGAAATGGATTCAAATTGCTAATGTCTACACTCAAGATTAATGTTATGAGGGATGCAATGTATCTAAATATGATGTCTAAATGCAATAAACTAAAGGAAAGATGATTTATTGCTGCTAAATCTAAGAAATGGAGAGTGCTGGAAAACATAGTAATGTATGCAAAAACACCTAAGAATGTAAGTAAATGATGAAAGAATTTAACAAAACTAGAGAGGTGCACTTGGAATCTGGAATCTGATACATAGAGGCTCTAGAATCCTACATAGTTTGTTGAAAATGTTGATTGGGATACTTACAACAAGCTGGGCGACTTAGTCCAGTTTCAGGGAAAATTTTCCAGAACATGAATCTGCCAAATGGGTACTGTATATGTCTAAAAATGGTCATGATTAAGCTTGTTAATTAATTAAATATGAATTATTTAATCAATTCCCCTAAAGTCATCTACATATAAATAAATTTAATTATTTATTTATATTGTTCATTTTCTAATTCTTCTACCTTAATTAAATAAAGAATTTTATTTAATTATTGAAATCTCCCACTTTCCTCTTAATTAAATTAAATAAATACGATTATTTATTTTAATTATCATATCATTCTAAAGTTTGAATATTTGAATATTCAAATAATGGAATATTCTCTTCATCCCATAATCAAATTAAATATTAAATATTTAATTTAATATTTTCCTCTCACCCTAAATTGGTTTCAAAAACATAATTAAATATGATTTATTTAATTATGAGAGTTTCCATATCCATCTTCACTTACAAATTAAATAAATTTATTTTATTTAATTCTAACTCATTTTAAACTCACTCTTCGAAACGGAAATTTCCCTTTGGATCTCAATGATGAAGTTAAGGAAAAGGGAAACCTTCTATCTCCCTCTCCACTTTCGAAAATCTTCCACTGTCCATTCGAACAAGCTTAATCCTGGCCGTTAATCAAATTAGCCAATTGAATCCTCTCAAAAACTCTATAAATGTCGGTGCAAATCCAAGCTTTGGTTACCTATGCATACATACGAAAACGCACGAACATACATGCAATCAATTTATGCAATCATAGTCTTTTAGCATCACAACAATACTTTCATCTTAGCATAGCCTTGCATTTAACATAATAGGCATTTTTATTTATATCTCGTTCTTCAACTGTCCATTTTTTTGAGCTTGATCTGCTGATCTAAGAGCCATTGGAAACAATGAAACGCTGGAGTTAGAGAGAGATAAGACGATTTCGGGGAAGTTGCAGTCATAGTTTGTTCATTCTGTTTTCTTTTTCAGCTTTCTTGATTTAATGTTTTATTAATATGTGTTTGAATTTCATTTAAATTGATACATTTTTCACTCACACATAAAATGGTGCCCACCGTTGGGCTCGAACCCATGAATTTAACATTCTCTGCAAGTTGTTTTTGACAGTTTCCACATTTTGGAGTCAACTTTCAGAAAAAAATTGGCGTTCGAGCGCATTCAACATTTTCTGCGGCGCATACGAGGTTTTTACTCTTTTGTTTTACAGGATTCTGGAGCGCATATAGTAACTTTTTAGGCGCATATAGTAACTGTTTAGGTGCATATAGTAACTGTTTAGGTGCATATAGTAACTGTTTCGGCACATATAGTAACTGTTTAAGCGCATATAGAATCTTTCCTTTGGCACACATAGTAACTATTTTAAGAGCATATAGATCTTTCTTACGACACATATACCTTCTGTTCTGGCGCATATAGCTTCTGTTCGGGCGCATATGGATTGTAACAAAAATACAAAATTCTGAGTCTGACGCCTTCCATAGACATAATTCTTTTTCTTTTTTCTGGATTTTTAAAAATGAAACAATCTTAGGGTAGACACATCTGGATAAAATGAAGCAATCTAGGATAGTCACCACACAATGATCTTGCAATTAAAATTGAATAAGTTGTTTTTGTGAAGCAATATCTTCACTTAGATTAGATCATTGTGATTTGGGTCTTAAAATGAACATTTGTTTGCTTTGTCTATGGCAATAGGTCTATGCTTTCCCCTTAACTGGGTGATCAAAATACCAGACTTTCCTTTTCAATTTCATGAATTTTTACTATTTTAATTACATCCTTTAGAGAGCCTACCATAGTGGGAAAAAGTACTCACCCTACGGGAACAACTCAAGTGGGTTCAAGCCAAAGCCAGGCTATTCCGCCCCACTATAAAATTTAAAGCAAATCTGGGGAAACCCTATTTTGCTGATAGTGTGCAAGATTACCATCCCCAAAACCTTTGTTCTAAAGGTTGGGAGGTCTCCTGAGGGAGTTTATTATTGCCGCATTGAACGTAAATCCTTACTACGAATCTAGTGTAGTGGCCGGCCAAAGTCAGTTTTTGAACATTCTAATAATCACAGTGCAAGGGGAGGGAAGAATCTACCCCCAAGACACTCACCATATAACTGCCAAGGACCGTTTGCTCAGGGGATCCAGTATCCAATTCCGTAACTCTGAGTACGCGCCTAGAAAAGACAAAAACACGGGTGCCCCTTCGGGGGTGACACGGCTGTGTGAGTCAACACAGTTCTAAGATGTGGGTTGTTGATTACTAGAGTGACCTACTTGAGCATTAAGAGTGAGTCTGTCTGAATTGTCTTTCATGTGCAAAACCTGTGAAAACATTTTCTTGATCAAACACTTCATGTTAGTTTAGGGCCTTTAAAACTACTATTTTCAAAAATGTTTGTTGTGTCTTCCATCACATTAATTCAGATAAAGAGATCATCCAAAATGAACATGAAGAAAAACAACTGAAAGCACTCAAAATTTTTTCATACCATTGGTCCAATAACATTCCCAATACTTTTCCCATGCTTAGAGATTGGAAATCAACAAAATTTCCCAAGAAATCAGTGTCCAAAAGAATCAGAAAACCCAAGAAAACATTAGGATACAAGAAAACATTGCAAAAGAGAAAATTCTTGTACAAAAGTCGACACGTCTTGCTTCATTATCGAGGATTTCTTCATAGATACCAAGACTTTGTTAGAGGATTCACTAATGAGTATGCTGTAGATCCCTTAGATTCTCGAGCTCATTATCAGAGATTAGCTCTATCACAATGGCATAATCATAATCAATCTCTTGAATTTGACAACATACCATAACCTTCTATAGAATATCCTTCACATCCCAATCAAATCCTTCAGTGATTTTGGAACCTTTCTTCGAAAACAAAGATCAAAAACTTAAGAGTGCATCTCTCAAACAAATTTCTAATTTTTGGTTCAACTTCCCCAACAAGATTCTGACATCCTTCATCTTTGGAAGCCACAATCAAGAATTAGGAGCATCCTTGATCATATCATAAGATTCTGCATCTTATCAGATCAAGATATCATCATCATCGCACTTGTCAAAACTAGGATCTAAGTTTAGAAGAATCTTTCAAAATCATATGCCTATCTTCACAAGATCCCAATTAAATAAATTGAAGGAAGAAATCCAACTAGAAGGTCATACTCAAAATGTTCAAGAAGAGGGTGAAAGTAGCAATCCTATTTACATCATGAATCGTAATCCACTTTTTGACCAAGATACGGATAACAGAGAAGAAAATCCATTCCACCAATACAAAGACATGAACAAAACATAGGTAGATAGTGATGAGGAACAAGATGAGGAATGTCTTAGAGAGGCTAAGCAAGATCCAAAATTCCTTAAAGCCATCGAAAAGATCTTGCAGTGAGATAAGGAAAAATATTTTCGCTATCTAGCCGAACAAGGGGCTAAATTGCCTCATGACTTTAATACTGAAAATTTGAAAAACAAACCTGAAAAGACACCCCTTTCTGATCTTAGTGCTTTGACCCAACAAATCAAGGCACTTCAAGGACAAGTTAAAGAATTACAAGGGGGAACAACCACAAAGAAATATACTCTAGAGGACATTTGTCCTTATCCTTTCGATAGAAGTCTTAACATGATTCCTTTTCCCAAGCATTGTGAAATGCCAAAATTTGATCGCTATAATGGGAAATCGGATCCAATTGATCATGTTAGAGACTTCAGAAACATGACATTGGAATTCGCTCACGAAGATACTTACTTGATGTGACTGTTTCCTAGGAGTCTTGGAGTTCACTCTATGGAATGGCTATCTAAGATTACACCTCTCGTCAGGACATTTGAAGAATTGATCAACTTATTCATATCACAATATGCCTACAATATACAACACCAGATCACCATGATAGATCTCTGCAAAGTTGCACAAAAACCTGGCAAACCTTTCATTACGTTTCTTTAGAGATTGAGAAGAATGTTCACCAGATATCCACTTCCTGAAAAGGAAAAGATGGTTACCTTCATTAACAGTTTAAATTCAGAAATGAGCTATCATTTGAACTTACATTGTCCTCCTTCTTTTGAGAAAATGATTGAAGATGCCATAACCATTGAAAATGCTTTGGTCAAAGGAGGAATAATAAAACATGACAAAGACAATCCTAGCTCATCCAACCATCACAATAATCAGGACAAGTCCAAATTTTGGACTCGCAACAAAAATATGGTGAATGATGGTGTTGTTGATGCGAATCATGCCTCGACCAAGCCATTTGTCCTCAGTACTCCAAACATTCACAACAAAAATGTCAACTCGATTGCAAATGATGGAAATAATCCTCCTCCGAGGAACAATACAAATCAATACTCTACTCCCAATCAAGGGACTTCCAACAACCAAGGTTATCGAGGAACCAATAACAATCACAATTCCTTAGGGAACAACTCGAATACAAATCCACAAAGATTTTCATTCTTCTCTAATAGAACTTTCACTTCATTGGGTCAATCTTTAGAATCTGCATTCAAAGAGTTGATGGCCAAAAATGTCATTACTTTTTCGCCTCAACGAAATTATGAACCCAGTGTAAAGCCTCCATCATGGAATGAGGCATACTATTGCGATTATCATCGGTGCAAAGGTCATCGCACAAATAACTGCCAAGCCTTGAAGAATGCCATTCAAGACTTAATCGACAATGACATCATTACAATAGAAGGACATCAACAATCCAACGCAGACCACCAAGCATTTTGCAACCCTTTTCCCAACTATCAAAAGGGTGAGTCTTCTGAAAAAAATGTGAATCATATTAATGATGATCACATAATCAACCATCTCTACACAGACAACGAGCGGGTGAATGTCATTAAAGTCAACAAGAAGGTGGAATATAGAGAAGTCAACACAAAAACAAGAGCACAAGCTAAAGTTGTCTTAAAGGGCGCCTCTTCAAAAACCACTGAACCTCCACCTCAACATCAATATGATTTGGTCAATCAGCTTCGAAAAACCCCTGCTCAAATTTCTATTCTGGAACTATTGAAGATTTCCCCAGCCCATAAGGAAATCCTCGAAAAAGCCCTCGTTGAAACTAATGTATCCACTGACCTAGATGTGAACCAATTTCAAGCCATGGTAGGACACTTGTCCTCACCCACTTGCCTTTCATTCTCTGAAAAAGATGACATTTCCATAACTCATCCCCATAATTCATCATTGTACTTAGAGTCATGGTTCACAAGTTTTGTATCAAACGAGTTCTAATAGATGGAGGTGCTGGTTTGAACATCTATACCATGAAGTTGGTTAAGGCTTTAGGATTTTCTGAGGACTCCATTGATTTCAGAAGAAGATTACCATAAAAGCTTATGATGATGAAGAGAGAGCATCCAAGTGTCTAATCATGCTGCCAATCAGAGTGGGCCCTATTATAAAGAATACTTTCGTCAAGTACTGGACCGTGATCTTGCATATAACATCCTGTTGGGTCATCCTTGGATCCACGAAATGCAAGCTGTCCCATCAACCTATCATCAATGTCTTAAGTTTCCTTATGATGGACAGGAAATCACAATACTAGCTGATAATTCCAATATTCAAACTTGTGCCAACATAAAAGCCAGTCAAGATACTTTGGTCCCTAACAATCGAGAAGCTCATGCTAGGACTTCTCTAAAGATTGACACACAAATCAGTCAATTGACCAATAGTTTTGACAAAAAAATGAAATTCAAGGATCATGGAGTTGGAGAATACTCTCTTTGTCTTGCCAATTTACCTACATCACCTCGATCACATGGAAAACCGTCTATCAGAGAACATCAAATATCAAAAACATCAACATCAAAGCAACCACCAATAGAGCCAATCACAAAATTTAATGGACAATTCATCAAAGAAAAATTCCCCATGGAAAATCCTGAGGATACAGAAATTCTAAACTAGCTCTATAAAGATGAAGATGAAGCAGTCTTTAATGTCAAATTACCCACAGACAAATATGGAAAAGGGTATTCAATCATGCAGAAGATGGGCTATGATAAAGGCCTATCAGAAAAAGGAAAGGAGTAGTTGAACCTATTCACCTCTGCGGACTCGCTGCAAAGAGAAAACTGGATTGGGTTATGATACTCACTCCAAAGAAAGCACATCCAAACAACTACATGGCACTGTCTTCGCATTGCAAGAAGGCTCAAATTCAAGAGAAGCATGTTTGACAACAGTTCAAAATTTCTTGGATAATAATTCTGACACAGACTCTGCTGAATATGAATGGGACACCATTTACAATAATGAGTTCTAGAGGGACAAAGAGGTTGATGTAATACACTAGTATGCCCCAACTCTAATTGAAGGTCAAGGTTCAGGGTCCCAACCACAAGAATCTGAACCACAAATTGACTATGATTCTAGTGATACTGAGTCAGATCTAAATGAACAAGACTATCATGAGGAAAGTATTATCATTGATCCACCTCATACCACGGATCCTACAAACAACTCTTTTATGACCATAACCATAGCTGATTTCACACAACCTAATGACCCAATACCTTTGATTTATCCTGATCTCATTGATTTGGATTCAACCAAACCTATCGATATACCTATGTTTCCAAGTGATGAAGCTATCGTAAACTTCCTTTCCGCAGATGATACAAATGATTGTTCCACCAGCGATTTTTGACATAGAGTTTTTGATCAGGAGAGTGTCAAGTCTCCTAGCTGCAAAAGTAAAAACAAAAAAGAAAGATCTAATGGTGAAAACCATAATTTGGCAGTATTAGATCAAACAAAAGACAAAATAAAGAGCATATCAGATGGTGAAAACCTCTTTGAGGCATCAGACGATGGGAATCTTGACACTCTCCCAGAACACTACCATGAGTGATCGCCTATTTTGATTGAGCCTACAAATGCTATCAATCTTGAGACTTCTAAAAAACCAAGAATTTTACAGTTAGCTGCATCAATGACAGAGAAAGAAATACTAGAGTTCATGGAATTCCTAAAAGCAAATCAAGTCAATTTTGCGTGGTCTTACGCTGACATGCCTGGTCTTGATCCTAATCTTATCATGCATCACTTGTCTATCAAACTAGGGGCCAAGCCGATGAAACAAAAACTTAGAAAGATGCACCCTCATGTTGCATTATTGGTTAAGGAAGAACTGAGAAAAATCCTTGATGTGGGCTTCATAAGACCAATCGACTATGCAGAATGGATCTCCAACATTGTTCCTATATCCAAACCAGATAAAACTGTGAGAATATGCATAGATTTCAGAGATCTTAATAAAGCATGTCCTAAGGATGACTTTCCACTGCCAAACATCGACACCATAGTTGATCTGACAGCTGGCCATGCCATGTATTCATTAATGGATGGTTTTTTTGGCTACAACCAAATCAAGATTGCACTTGAAGACCAAGAGAAAACAACTTTCACATGTCCATGGGGAACTTATTGTTGGAACGTCATTCCTTTTGGTCTAAAGAATGCTGGGGCTACTTACCAAAGAACCATGACTACAATATTTCATGACATGATGCATATCTTCATGGAAGATTATGTAGATGACATATTAGAAAAATCATACACTAGAGAAGGACATCTTGAAATATTGTCCAAAATATTTGCAAGATTAGAGAAATTCAAAGTTCGTCTCAACCTCAAGAAATGTGTTTTTGGGGTCAAATCTGGAAAACTCTTGGGGTACATTATTTTAGAAAAAGGAATCGAAGTAGATCCTACAAAAGTACAAGCAATTATGGAAATGCCTCCACCAAGGGACATCAGTCAATTGAGATCACTACAGGGACGACTGCAGTCTATACGAAGGTTCATTGCATAATTGGCCAACAAAAGTTTACCTTTCACACATCTACTACATAAGAATGTTCCTTTCAGGTGGGATGAAAAATGTGAATTGGATTTTCAACAAATCAAACAGTATTTAATGACTCCACCACTTTTCATACCACCAAATCTAGACAAACCCCTGATCTTATACATTGCCGCAACAAAGACATCTCTGGGGGCATTACTAGCACAAGAAAACTCTGCAGGAAAAGAACGTGCAATCTACTACATCAACATAACACTAACAAGTCATGAGCTCAACTACACTTCTATCGAGAAAACTTGTCTGGTAGTAGTCTTTGCTTCACAGAAATTTTGGCATTACATGTTAACCCATACAATCAATCTAGTTTCAAAGATTGATCCACTCAAGTATTTGTTAAGCAAAGCATCATTGACATGATTTTTAGCAAAGTGGGTAATGATTCTGAGTGAGTTTGACATCCATTATTTTGACCGCAAGGAAATCAAAGGACAAGTTATCGCTGATCAATTAGCTGAAGCACCACTACAAACAAATCATCCACTGCACATTGAATTTCTAGATGCTGATGTCTTTACTACGGAATCTAAACAACCATGGTCCTTATATTTTGATGGTTCTTTCACTCAACATGGATCGGGGGTAAGCATACTTTTCGTCACCCATCAAGGACACACCATTCCTTGATCATATAGGCTGATTTTTCCATGCACCAACAACATAGCCGAATATGAAGCATTGATCACTGGGCTTAAAATAGCACTGGAATGGAGAATTATAGAATTATAGGTGTATGGTGACTCATAGTTGGTCATTTATCAGATCAATGATGATTATCAAACCAAAGATGACAAACTAATACCATATAAAAAGATGGTTGATGACTTCAAGAAATATTTTGTGGACATCAAATTCACACAAATTCTAAGGCTTGATAACAAGGCATCTGACGCCATGGCTACAATTGCATTATTGTTACAGCTCCCTGAAACTCAGAATTGCTATGAATTTCTGGTGGAACAATCATTTACACCCGCTTATGATACACCTAAAAGCCAAATCATTTGCCACTTGGTAGGATCCGATTCACCTTGGTACGGAAAAATTTATGCCTACCTCAAAGACGATATCTTGCCACCCGATTTATCCCGTAACCAAAAATACAATTTTATCTGCCAATCCGCTTGCTACACTCTTATCGTTGACACCCTTTATCACCATGGTCTTGATGGTACTTTACTCTGATGTCTTGAACTTAAGGAATCTGACAAAGCTTTACAAGAAGTTCATGGTGGCATTTGTGGTACTCATTTGAGTGGACTGACCTTATCCAAGAAATTGATTAGAATGAGTTACTACTGGCCAACAATGGAGAGGGAATCATTCACTTTTGTGAAAATATGCTCCAAATGTCAGATTCATGGGAATCTCATTCATGCTCCTGCACAGGAACTTCAACCATTCACACCAACCTGGCCAATTTCTCAATGGGGGTTAGATCTAGTGGGAAAGATTCATCCTTCTTCATCGAACGGACATAAGTTCATTATCACAGCTATAGAATATTTTACCAAGTGGATTGAGGCAGTCCCTCTTACTAAAGTTATCGACAAACAAATATCATCATTCATACTCAACTATATTATTTGTCGGTATGACATTCCCAACTCCATTATTACAGATAATGGACGTCCGTTCAAAAATCAAGATGTTGATGAACTTTGTGAGAGATTTCACATTCAACATAGATATTCAACACCTTACTATCCACAAGGGAATGGCCAAGGAGAGGCCTCAAATAAAACAATATTAAATTTTTTGAAGAAGACCGTGAATGATTCAGGGAAGGATTGGCACGTTCAACTCAATCCCGCTCTATGGGCCTACAAAACTAGTATCTGCACACCAACAGGAGCAACACCATTTGCTCTTGTCTATGGAGTAGAGGCCACACTACCTTTAGAAGTTGAGATTCCCTCACTCATAGTATCATTGAAAGGTCTTACAATGGATGATGAATACAAAGTTTCCCGACTCCAAGAACTGGAACTCCTAGATGAAAAGAGACAAAGAGCAGCTAATCATTTAAAAACATATCAACAGATGATGTCTCACAGCTATAATCACAAATTAAATCCACGTACCTTTTAGGTGGGTGATCTTGTTCTGAAAGAAAACCCACGCAATCAGCAAGACAGAGAGAGGAAAGGAAAGTTTGAACCAAATTGGCTAGGTCCTTATGTGGTTATCGCAGTCTATGGTTCAGAAGCTTACAAGCTATCAACACCAGAAGGGGACCTGTTTGATGAACCTATCAACAACATGCACCTAAAAAAGTATTATGTCTAAAGTGGTTATCAAAAATCAGAAAAAGTCCTGAAAAAATACAAAAAATTAGAAAAAGTCCTGAAGAAATACAAAAAAATCAGAAAAAGTCCTTAAGAAATACAAAAAAATTAGAAAAAGTCTTGAAGAAATACAAAAAAATTAGAAAAAGTCCTGAAGAAATCCAAAAAAAAAGTCTTGAAGAAATACAAAAATTAGAAAGTCCTAAAGAAATGCAAAAATCAGAAAAAGTCCAGAAGAGCCAAAGCAGTTAGAAAAAGTCTTGAAAAATGGTTACCCTGGTGAAACGGCAAACGGGCATCGGTAGCACAAAAAAAAAAAACGTCATAGGGTGAAAACTTGGCAACAGGTTGTCTATTGACATGAAAAATGCAATAAAAGCAAATAGTGAAAATCTGGCAAACAGACGCTATTTGAGGCTCTCCATCTATTAGTTCATGTTCTGCATTTAACTGTTCAGCCTTCATTTTTATGCATCTTTTTCATCATCTTAGGGCCATATCAACATCATACTATCATTATTTTCCTCGAACGATAATGTTTTACCATGGTTTGATTATTGTACATATTCATTTCAGCAATTTGTGTCAATACCAGGGGCAAACATGGGAATACTGGGGGCAATCAACTTTCAAGTTTTACCAAAACAGTGAGACAATGACATTGAAGCCAATCATGCAAAAACAAAATAACCAAATCAGACCAAAACATACAATCATTGATCCAATCACAGTAGCTTTCAGTTGCATACCTTATCATGACTCATATCTGGATGATCTATAATCTGAATAATATTTGGAATAATAGTATTTTATTTTTGAACAATGGTTATTTACTTTTCAATATCATTTCTCTGGAGCACACTCGATGATGTACTGAACTAGAGTGGCAAGGAAAGAGGATGATTTTTCTTTGTTTGTTGTATTGAGGTTAATCATCCATCTGTTGCAAGTATGTCGCGAGACATGATTTTCCAAAGTTTATCATTGATGATAGTTCCAAATTTGCATCAGATGGTGGTTAGTCTTTGTCTGTTCATGCAAGAAATGCTCAGGTCATCTTGGTTCAATTATACCTAGATGCTTGTGTTCACTTGCTATATCAAATATCATGAAAGTTGTACTCAGGTCATCATTGGTGCTAATTTCCCCTCTAATGCTTGTACATACTTCCAACATTTCAAACGCTCTATGATGATTTAAGTAGGCTAGCCAAAAAGCTCAACAAAATGGTCAGTTTCATTTAGTTTCATTTTATTTTAGGTCATTGTATATTACTGCATATTGGATTTGCATCAGAGTTTTGAAAGGCCAATGGTTGTCATATTTCTTTGGACTATTTATGGAGGATAATGCAAACATTTGTTATCATTTCATTAGCATTATCATCTTATCATTGCATTTTCATTATTAGTTCATCATCATTTCATTAGCATTATCATCTTATCATTGCATTTTCATTATCATTTCATCATCATTTCATTAGCATTATCATCTTATCATTGCATTTTCATTATCATTTCATCATCATTTCATTAGCATTATCATCTTATCATTGCATTTTCATTATGATTTCATTATCATTATCATTTCATCATCATTTCATTAACATTATCATATTATCATTTTATTATCATTATCATTTCACCCTTTCATTTATCATTATCATTTCATTGTCATTTCACCATTTTATTTATCATTTCATTGTCATTTCACCATTTCATTTATCATTTCATTGTCATTTCACCATTTCATTTATCATTATCATTGTCATTTCACCATTTCCTTATCATTATCATTTCATTATCATTATCATTTCATTATCATTATCATTCATTACATTTATCGTTCATTCCCATTATCATTTCATATCATTATCATTTCATTATCATTTCATTATCATCATCATTTCATTATTTCATTATCATTATCATTTATCGCATCATCATTCATTTCCTTTATATCATTATCATTTCATCATTTCATTCATTATCATTCATATTATTATTATTATCATTTTATAATTTCACTCATCATCATTTCATATTAGTTTCATTATCATTTCATCATTTTTATCATTCATATTAATTCAGTTTCATTATCATTATCATTTATATTATTTTCATTATCATCTCATCATCTCATTACCATATTATAGTCATTTCATTCATTTTTTTTTTTTCATTATCATTATCATTCATATTAGTTTCATTATCATCTCATCATTTCATTATCATTTCATTATCATTATCATTTCATCATCTTCTTATCGTTACCATTATCATTATTTATCACATCCTTATCATTCATTTCATGGTTGTCATCATTTAATTATTTAATTATCATTATCATTTATTGCACCATCATTCATTTCATTTATATCATATATTTTATCATTTCATTCATGTCATTACCATCTCAGTATCGTTATCATTATCATCTCATTATTTATCACATCATTATCATTCATTTCATTATCATTATCGACGCATATCATTTCACTATCATTATCATTCATTTCATTCATATCATATCATTATCATTTCATTATCATTATACATCCATTATTATTCATTTCATTTATCATGTCATTTTTATTACAAATCATTATATTTCATCACATATCATTTTATCATACATCACTATATACTTATCTCACTTCATATCAGTATTCATATCATTTTGCATCATATCATATCATTTTATAATACAAATTCATAATGCATATCATGAACACAATATTCATTTTTCATCATACTATCATCTTTTACCTGCATTGAAAAATCCAAAAAATAAACATTCCATACATACATTTCCATATCACATTATAAGTCATCCACCTACATGACATCATTAGTACATTATCAAATCATCATCATCATAATAAAAACATCATAATCGAATCATCCTGCATATCATGTTAGTCATCAAATCATTCAAATGCATACCAAAATCCATAACACATAGAAATAAATGCATATCACATCATCATATCATAAATACACATCACATCATTAAAAATGATCATTGCCGCTGCATATCATCACTCATAAAAAAATGATACAAATGTCCAAATGTCCAATGAAACTAAAATGTCCAAAGCGAAATACATCAGATATAACCAAAAATCAGTATACATGCTCCAAAAATGGTACACATATGTGCACTATATCTGCTAACTGGTTGATGCCCCTGATGGAGCTAGTCTGGAAGGAGGTGTCCTGCCATTGGTACCTGCATCTGGATCCTGCCGAGGCCCAGTCACTCCCATGCTCAGTGTATGTGTCCGAGATCTACTCCTAGTCCTATTGCAAGATCGGGGAAATGACTCTCTGCGCTCTGGAGGACACAACTCCTCGTATCTGACTCTGTAATACTCGGCCTCCCTCGCCATCTCCATGTCCTTTACAATGGCATCCCGCAATGATGCACTCTCTACGGTGCCCATCAGCCTTTGAGCAATGCCCTCAGCCTCTACTACCCTCCGTCTAAACACATCTCTCTCTATCATCACCTGGGCCAACTGTGGGTCTGGGGCAGGTGCCTGTGCCTGTGCCTGTGCTTGTGCCTATGCCAGCTGTGCCTATAGCTATACAATAAATCCTTGTGCCTGCACCAGCTGACTTTGTAACTGTCCCTGCTGTCCTTGTAGTGTATGCACCTGGGCCTGAAGAGTGGCTATCTGCCCCTGCTGAGATGAGGATCCCATCCGGATCATTGTCTGTCACCCAATCCCTATCCTAGGCCGCCACATGATCTGGACACCCCTCAAAATATCTAGCCTTGACCTCCCCAACACCTGTCCCTCATCCCCACCATCATCTCCATCATCCCCATTGAAACTCTCCTCCTCATCTCCGCTCTCTGCCTCCTCTCCTCCAACTACTCCCTGCTCACCGCCGGTCACATCCTCTTGTCTCCCTGCCCCTGGCTGTGGTGCTACTAGAATGGGTGCTGACTCATCGGGACTAGTAAATCATGGAAAGGGATGTGTATGGTAATATAGAGAGTACTCATCAGACATGCCAGCATCAATAATGTCTCGCCTGTCATCCCATGCCTTAGGCGCTAATGACTGGAACTCTGTATACGCTATCTGATAGGAAATACATGGCCCCCATCTGGCCTCATCTCTACTCTGGGCATAGTGTGCAACCCCCTGTGGCATCCCCTGCATAAATCCAAACTGTCTCTATACCCGCAATGCCAGAAACCTCTCAAGAATGAAGGGAGTCCTCCCTATCATAAATTGAGGAATGCATACAAATGGCATCTCTATATCATATGTATCCCATAGCTCGCAATTAAGATATGGTCACCATACCACTGCATCCATATCATGTAGCAGTCATCTCTAGTAGTCCACCTTGCCTAGCTTGGGCTGGGTAAGGAACATAACATACATATATATATATATATATATATAGGGCCTACCTGGTGGCCTAACTCTGGGGCACGCTAGTCTCATCACAACAAAATGCTCCCATGCCCAGATCTGCAGTAGTGTCACACCACACGACAAACTAGAAGAACCCCTGTACACCACCTGATGCAAATCATGATATAGATGTGCTAACATGCAACTCCCCCATGCATATCTCTGTGGCTGTAGCAACATTTGCTCAAAAATCCTACCCCATCCCACTGATAATCCCTTTGCTCGGCGATCCGAACAAAGGAGACCTCCAATAGATGCACCAAAAACTGCAGGCAAGGCTGGATATCCTCGAAAGTCAGCCCACGGTACCCAGTACCCAGCTATATGTGCATCACCATACACTCTCCTCAAAGCATATGTACCCCTGAGCTCCTTGTGATCGTAATACATAAGGGAACCAACCATTGGGATACCTAATATCCTGTATACGTCCTCCGGAGTCACTGTCACCTCACCAGCCGACATATGAAAGGTGTTGTGCTCCAAATGCCATTGCTCTGCTAGTGTCGTCAATAATCCTCTGTTGACCCAAATCGGCGGCATCGCCAACAAGGATCTCAAACCACAAGTATCTATCAAAGCTATGTCAGCAGGTGTCAACTCAGGTATCCTATCCCATCTTACTGAGTGTCGCTCTCTAATATGGAGGTTTTTGAAAACCTCCTATTTTCATCACAAGGATAATTCATCAGAATCATACCAATCATTCAATCAAAATCATACTCATATCTATCAGTGACCTATATTAGTGAACTATATCATACCCATATCAATGACTCATATCAGGGCATCAAATCAACAACCCATATCACACAATCAATCCTATCCAGGAAACCAATACACAATCTATCTAGCTGGATATCATATCAAATCTATTCTCCGATCAATTACTATTTGTTTTCTATCGCAAAAAACAAATTTATCAGAAGTCATATCAATCATTTACTCTTTGTTTTCTACTCTAGGAAGCAAAGTTATCAGTTCAATCTACTCTTTGTTTTTGAAACAAAGTTATCAGACAATTACTCTTTGTTTTCTATGCTAGGAAGCAAAGTTATCAATCAATCATCAAATTATCCTATCATTTCTATACATATCAGCATGATGACACGACAATTTACTAATCTATTGACTAAGGAAGCAATATATATCATCATTTTCGCATTATTATCATCAAAACATCAATTCTGCCTATTTTTACCATATGCACTACTCTATGGACTCTATGCGCTAAAACCCATATGCGCCGTTCTTTTCACGGGATGTGCTAAAACCCGTATGTGCCATTCTTTTCACTCTATGCGCTCAAACAGATCTCGTATGCGCATTTTCCCTATATGCGCAACTTTAATCATCCTAAGCGCTACTTTAATCATTGGATGCACATTTTCCCTATATGCGCCACTGTTTTCCCTATATGCGCTTTACTCCTAAATTTTCCTATCATACCCTATATGCGCATTTGTTTTTATTGTAAGCGCTAAACTGGTTTGACGCTAATTATTCAACATCTATCCTATACGCGCCATTGTTTTTACTCTAAGTGCCAGCGAAATTATCGAAAGCGCGCAAACTATCCTAAAAGCGCTAAAATGTCTTTTTTCGAACACAAAATCCACGGAAAACATAAAATTTCAATTAAAAAATGTACAAATTCGAAAGAACAAGTGGTTAGATCGACTCACCGGTGGTCCATATGCTGCTGGCCTTTGGTATCGGCGAGATCTCTTGAATCGGTGGCGATGATAAGGAATCTCCATGTCGCAAGGTCACTCTCAGAGCTACAGTATTCACAAAGTCAAAAGTGCAAATGACTTGTCTTTTTCAACTTTTTTACCTTTTAAAGGTCAAACAAGGGTAAATTTGCTGCCTTTTGACTTTATTTTCAAAATGAGACATCTCTTTTTCATCATTTGTCGAGAGCTAAATCACTCTCTCCCTAATCCGTGATTTACCTCCCGAGGGGGCATCATTAGCAGAAACATCGAAAGCATATCAGGGGCAAAAATTTTATTTTCTTTGAAGCAATGTGTTTTACACATCACTTCAAAGAGGGGCAAAATGTATATGTCTAAAAATGGTCATGATTAAGCTTGTTAATTAATTAAATATGAATTATTTAATTAATTCCCCTAAAGTCATCTACATATAAATAAATTTAATTATTTATTTATATTGTTCATTTTCTAATTCTTCTACCTTAATTAAATAAAGAATTTTATTTAATTATTGACATTTCCCACTTTCCTCTTAATTAAATTAAATAAATACGATTATTTATTTTAATTATCATATCATTCTAAAGTTTGAATATTTGAATATTCAAATAATGGAATATTCTCTTCATCCCATAATCAAATTAAATATTAAATATTTAATTTAATATTTTCCTCTCACCCTAAATTGGTTTCAAAAACATAATTAAATATGATTTATTTAATTATGTGAGTTTCCATATCCATCTTCACTTACAAATTAAATAAATTTATTTTATTTAATTGTAACTCATTTTAAACTCACTCTTCGAAACAAAAATTTCCCTTTGGATCTCAATGACGAAGTTGAAGGAAAAGGGAAACCTTCTACTCCCTCTCCACTTTCGAAAATCTTCCACCGTCCATTCGAACAAGCTTAATCCTGACCGTTAATCGAATCAGCCAATCGAATCCTCTCGAAAACTCTATAAATGCCGGTGCAAATCCAAGCTTTGGTTACCTACGCATACATACGAAAACGCACGAAAATACATGCAATCAGTTTATGCAATCATAGTCTTTTAGCATCACAACAATACTTTCATCTTAGCATAGCCTTGCATTTAGCATAATAGGCATTTTTATTTATATCTCGTTCTTCAGCTGTCCATTTTGTTGAGCTTGATCTGCTGATTTGAGAGCCATTGGAAACAATGAAACGCTGGAGTTAGAGAGAGATAAGACGATTTCGGGGAAGCTGCAGTCACAGTTTGTTCATTCTGTTTTCTTTTTCAGCTTTCTTGATTTAATGTTTTATTAATATGTGTTTGAATTTCATTTAAATTGATACTTTTCTCACTCACATAGGTACTTAGAAATGTAAAAAACAATTTTTAAGCCTTGCATTAGGACTAATTCACCACAGATAGTGACTTAGTCCACCTATGAATTTCTAGAATTTTGGGATAGGATTTTGTAGCTTTTGGTTTGCACTTACTTTTTTGACAGGTGTCTGATATTGATTCTGCAGAAAATAGGATGAAAGAGGTCTCCAAGCTTTAATTAGAGCTTTGTTGACTTTGATGGATTGTTGAACACTTTTTGACACCAAACTCTTTGACAAATCTGCATACAAGACCTGCAAACACATATGCAAAGAGGGGAAAAAGGGTTAAGGGTTAGAGTATAGGGGTTTTCCTTGGTCAAAATCCACGTTGGTAATCAAACCCTATGAAATGAAATGAGAAGAGAATGATAAATAAAAAAAATGAAATGTCATAAACTTACCAAACCCTTGATGTGTAAATATGAAGATATGAAATGAAGTGCTCAAATGGATGACTTGATTATGCTTAGAGTGCTTGAATGCTTGAATGCATTAGGTGCTTGAGAATGAATAGATTGGTAGGTCTTAAAATGAGAGGAAAAACCCTTATTTATACTTGATTTTCCATTATTTCTTGAAAATAACACATCATAGGCCAACCTCAAGGGTAAGAGAATAAAATACTGCTAAGAAATTAAAATTATTTTGATTTTTGTTCCTAGTGGGACTAAGTCACCCTAGGTGGTGACTTGGTCCCACTAGGGAAAATTCACTGGGTGTTAGAAATTAAAGTGCATTAAATAAGGTTTAACGTGAATATTCTCAAAAATACACTTAAGTATGGTTGGAAAGTGCATTAAGAGGTCATTTAAACATGAGAAAGGGTTCAATTAGTGATGACAAGTCTAGAAAATTGTGAGAGTTTGTTATGACTCTTTACAACACTTTGAAATAAGACTTGTTAAGTGATAAAAAAAGGAATATTTAAATGAATTATAATAAAAGGGTCTTAAAAAAGTGTGAAAGTAGGTTACAACACTTCACAACACCTTTGTAAGACATCCTATAAGTCTTAATGATTATCAAGGGTCCAAGACCTAATGTGAATGTGTTGGCCACATTACAACATTAAATCTAGGCAAAATCAAGCCAAAGTCCATAAGAAAGACTTAAGTGAGCATAAAAATGTCAACTATACAATTTTTGGTGACACACCAATTAAATCACTAATATCTCCACATCCTTACCATAAACAGACACAATGCATTTCTTCCAGCCTTTAACAAAAACTATGGTAACCTATAAATCAAAGCAATGAAGCTTCTCTAACGAGTAACACCTCCTTCCACTAGGATTTTTTGACCTGAGCATTACTCGTCATCCCTTCACAAGAAATCAACTTGACATGACTCCTATCACCGTTCATGATCAAAGGAATAATGGAATAGAGAAGTAGAAGAATGAAACAGAGCAAACTCCACCACAAATAAAGAAGAAAAGGGCCTAAAATATTTCGCAAACCCCACCACAGATAGAGAAGAAAAGGGCCCAAAATATTGCCCAAAATTTGTGTGAAAGTCACTTTGAAGTGACTACTATTAATCATATCCATTAATGGTGGATCCACCTTAACTCTACTAACTTTTATGATTAATGATGGCCTTAAAATCATGGGGAAGGGGTTCATGGGAGTCCCACCTTTGCAAAAAAGAGTTAGAAACTCCTAGGTTTTCAAAATAATCAACAAGCTTATTGCCCTCCCTATAAATATGGGATATGTGGCACTCTTCAAAGGACTTGAGAATAGTTATTGAGTCCCTTATATTTGCAATTGTCCATCTAGGGCTACAAACCTCTTTAAGAAAATCAATGATATTCATGGAGCCACCTTCAATCCACACATTCTGAAACCCTTGGGAATGGGCCAATTTTAGTCCATTATAGGCTATAATTGCTTCAACAAAGTGGTTTGTCTAGGTGCCCAAGGGGATCAAGACTGCTAAAAAAACTTACCATTAATATCTCTCAAAACTCCCCTACTTCTCATAGGCCCTAGGTTACCCTTGGCCACCCCATCAAAGTTAATTTTGATCCAATCTCCCGAAGGAGCACACTACAAAAAATTGTCCCTAGAACATGCTTGACTTTATAGATTGGAGTGGATATATCAAAGGGAAGATTCTAACTATTAGCAACTTGCAAATCATAATAAAAAACAAATACTTCTGGGCCAATCAGATTAATGTTAGAAATACCAACCAAGAAATTCTCCTTAATAGATGACCATATTTTTAAGGAAAGTCTATCAGAGGACAAGAAAGAGTTCCTCAAAATCCTATTATTCCTTTCATTCCAAATCCTCCATGTAATATGAGGCATTATCAAGGAACAAAGAAACAAGGGAGAAGGATTTTTGGATGGAGTAGACCATTGGGAAAAAACATCACAAAAAGAATAAGGAAAGACCCAACTCAAGTTCCAAATAGAGAGAATTTGAGCCCAAATATCCTTGACAAAGCTACAACCAGTAAGGAGATGTATAAAACTTATGAAAATGGTGCAAGGTGGCGAAGGGAAGCGAAAAAATGCAGAAGCAAAAAGGAGCCGTTGGGGAGACATGGTAGAGGATGGCTGTCTAGGAGAGAATGCAGATGAAGATGGAAAACTGCAGTAGGTAGATCACATTCCACAGTGGGTGTTTGAAAATGGAACCTAGGTGGATAAGTGTCATTCACACTTTCACAAGACAAAAAATCCAAAAAAGGAAGATCACAACTAGAGAAGTAGACTTCAAGGTGAAGGCTAAAGGAGGGTTTTGGGACAAGGATGGAATGCAGTAAGGAATCATACAAAAAAGGAAAGTTGGAGCATGTGAGGCTCAAGGCATGGGTGGTTCTAGGAAAAAATATGCCATGGAAAACCTCCAGACTTCAATTGGTGTCACAAGGGCAGTGGCATTCAGAAATGCACCATCAAAGTTTGGAAAGTGAAAGGATCGGGAAACCCTAAGCTCGAGAATAAAGGAAAAATGAGCCATCAAACAGGAGAAGAATTCGAATTTGGGAGAAGAATGAACTAAAAAGATCGAGAACTATTCAAAAGGAAAGCAAATAGGAGGAAATTCGAAAACAAAGGAAAAGGAGTTAGTGAGGGGGATAGTTTGCGACCTCGGGGAAGCAAGATGTATCAAATTCCTTCTGAAGTGATTGAACCAAGAGTGACCAGACTAATGGAAAACACTTTTTTTTCCAAGTAGAGTGACCCTAGATAACCTAGGGAGGAGATCAAAGCTTGGTGGCGAAACAACTTCTAGGACCAGGTAAGCATCCACCACTTACCAAATTCTTTCTTTCTTATAGAATGTGTAGAACAACAATTAAAGATGGAAATAGTAAGGGAAATCCCTATTTTGGAATGGCCATAGTTTTCACTACCTAAATTGGAGATCAAATTTTGACCCTTGGAATTATACAATAAATAAAATCCCTACCTGGATCAAACTCGTGGACCTACCCTCAGAATTATGGAATGTAGAGGCTATGGTGAGAATAGGCGATGCCCTAGGAATGTGTCTAGGGGTTGATGAGGACTTCATAAATTGAAAAGATGGTGCAGAAGCCTGCATCCTAGTAGAAATAGATGAGGGAGTTGGAATCTACAAGAACCTAGAAATTTTGATAAAGTATGGGAGTTGGCAACAGGAGATAGAAGTGTGGGAAGGAACAAAGCCTAAAAAATGCCTTTTTAGAGATGCATTCTAGGAAGTAACTTCAAGTAGGGGAAATGGGATCAGTGAAAGTGAGAAGGACCTGAAAGAAACAGAGGATGGAATATCCCAGGGAGATGCAACTTGATCCCTAGAAGACTCGGCCAAGAATGGAGGGAAAGATCCTAAGAGAAAGAATTTCGAAGGTGAAAATTAGATTAGTGGTAAGCGATCCCTTCCAATGAAGACATAATCGAGGATGTATTCCTCCTAGGCAGAAAAATATCTCAATGATCTCTTGGGTGACACACAAGAACTTCAAAAGGACATCAGTGCTCAACTCAGGGAGTTGTCCAAGGAAATAAATAGTGCAAAGAAGGAATCCTTGGAGGTAGGAGAAGAGAATGGGAAGGAAATATAGAGTAACAAAAAATATGAAGAAGAAGAACTCTAGGAGAAAGAAGGAAATTTATCCCAGTCTGAGGGAGAGGAGAGTGACCAATACTTAGAAGGAGAAGAAGAAATATAGGAGGAGGCAGAGGAGGGAAAGCTGTTTGAAGAAAGGTTTCTTGAGAAAACCAAATCAAAGATAAATAAACCAAACATAAAAGAGAAAACCAAAAGGGGCTAGAAAACAAACAAAACTAAGTTGCTAATAACAGGTAATGCCTCAAGATAGAAAAAACTGATAGTTGGGAAGGATGGCCTCCTTCCCAGGGCTGAATGAGGATTATAACATGGAATTTTAGGGGCATTAATGCCCTTGAAAAATGGTGCATGGTCAAGTGCCAACTTGACCAATGAAAAGCAGACATAGTACTAATCCAAGAGTCAAAATGGAGTAAGGAGGAAGGAAAGAGGAGATTGAGCAACTGGAGACAATGGAAAGGCCAATTCAAGGAGGCAACAAGAGTTTCTGGTGGCCTAGGAGTATTATGGAATCCTCTAATAGTAGGTGGGGAAGTGGAAAAAGAAGATGACAATTGGCAATTGATAAAATTCAAGGGATTGAGGAAACATGAAATCTTCTTCATCATCAATGTATACGGCCCAATAGCCATAGTGGAAAAAAGACATGCATGGAACAAAATAACAAGTGAACTAAAAAATTAGAAAAATGAGAAAGGGATAGTAGCCAGGGATTACAAGGCAACCTTGAATAATGAGGAGAAACAAGGAGGCTTGGGAAGAGCAACAACCATTCAAAGAGATTTCCAAGAATTTTTAGATGGAAATCAGCTAAAGGACCTACAAACCAAAAATGGAACCTTCACATTGTCCAACAGAAGGAAGGGATTCACCAACATAGTGGAAATGCTAGATAGATTCTTTCTCTGGGGAGACTGGGGAGTGGCAACAACCACTCAGGAAGCCCTCATCCTACCTTTCATAGGATCAAACCAATTCCATGTCTTGCTAGTATTTTGGCAGGATGAACCCACTAAAGGATGTCCATTCAAGTTTGAAAATATGTGGCTGAGAGATGAACACCTGCTGAAGCTAATTGAAGGTTGGTGGAATGAGATTAAGTTTGGAGATAAATCAGAGCTATTCAAGATTAACAAAAAATTAGGATATATCAAGAACAATCTCAAAGATTGGAGTAAGTCCCATTTCAAGAACATATTCTAGGAGAAAGAGAGACTAGAGAAAGAGATCCGAGCCTTGAATGAACATATAATTGAGAAAGGAATGGATGCAGTTGATTTTGAGAATGAGAAATGTCTGAAAGAAGAATTGGCAAAAATTCTGAAGAGGGAAGAATGCCTCTGGCAAAAAAAATAAAGAGAAACATGGCTGAAAGAAGGAGATAGGAACACCAAGTACTTCCACAAAACAACAATCTCCAATCAAAGTAGGAATAGGATTGCAGAAATCAAGAAAGCTAACAAGGAAGAAACATAATCTATGGAGGAGGTGAACAAGGAGGCGATCATATTCTTTGAAGAAATTATAAATAGGGAAAGCCAAGAAAATAGAGCGACAAGGGAAAGTATTCTAAGCTCAATCCCCACAATCATAAAGGTAGAATAGAATAGGCGGTTATATCAGAATATTTCTTTGGAAGAAGTTAAGGAAGTAGTTTTCTAGATGAATCTAGACAAGGCTCTAGGCCTTGATCGATTCCCAATAGGTTTCTTTCAAAAGTTTTGGGATGTAGTGGGAAAAGATCTATGGGTAATAGTGGAAGAATCAATGAGGAAAATGACAATGCTAGGGGTAGTAAATTATACATTTTTGGTCATCCCCAAGAAAACATATCTGTAGACGATGAGCGACTTTAGATCAATTGCTCTGTGAAATACAGTGTATAAGGTGGTCACCAAAATAATAGCAAACATACTCAAGGAAGTCCTGAATGAGGTCATATCAAAAGAATAGAGTGGATTTGATCCAGGGAGGTCAATAGCAGAAGGAATAATCATTGTTCATGAAACCATCCACTCAACTAGGAAAAATAAAGATGCTTGAATGGTGTTGAAATTAGACATTCTCAAAGCTTATGATATGGTAGACAAACAATTCCTCCTGGAGGTGCTAGGGAAATTTGGATTTGAAGAAAATTGGATTAACTACATAAGAAGTTGTATATAAACAACCAAATTTTCTATTCTAGTGAATGGGTCTACCAATGGATTCTTTCCCTCCACAAGGGGGCTAAGAGAAGGTGACCCCCTCTCCCCCTTCTTGTTCATAATCATAGCAGAGGTACTGGGGAGAGGGATTCAAAAGCTAAGAAGGGAAGGAAAATGGGTAGGAGTCCATGTGGAAAATGGCATAGAGCCCACAACACACCTACAATTTGTAGACGACACAATTCTGATAGGGGAGGCTAGTCGAAGAGAAGCAAGGGTGATCAATCAATTTTTAGATGATTATTGTAGTGCATCAAGGCAGAGCATTAATTGGGGAAAGTTAGAGGTATTTTTCCTCAACACTCAACCAAGTCTACAAAAGGACCTAGCCAAAATCCTGAACTTGAAAGTGGAAATAGTACTAGGATGCTTCTTGGGGATGCCCCTATTTGCAAGAATAAATAAAAAGTGCTATTGGGAGAACTTGGTAAACAACTAGAAGAAAAAATTGGGAACCTAGAAAGGCAAGTGGTTGTCCCCAACAAGAAGATTATTAATGGTTAAATTAGTATTGGCAGCCATAATGGTGTATTCAATGTCATGTCTAAATCTTCCTAAGGTAGTGGAAGAATCCTTGACTCATATTTTTAGGAAATTCTTTTGGAGTGGAATAGGGGAACATAACAAATTTCCTCTACTGGCTTGGGACAAGGTGTGCACACCCAAATAGTTTGGTGGGGATGTGATCAAGTAGCTATCGATAATTAATCAAGCCATGGGGGCTAAACTGGTATGGGAATTGCGCACAAAAGGTGAGCAGAAATGGGTTAGAATCATGAGGAGAAAATATCAAGACTCGGAAGATCCAACTAGAATTCTCACCACAATAAACCCACTGAGAGGATTTGCAATATGGAAATTCATTTTTGAATGCAGAGACATTATATCTAAGCATGTAACTTGGGAGATCAAAGATGGAAACAATGCATCCCTTTGGAACAATTCATGGTGTGGGAAACCCCCCATCAGCAACACCCTAGGACTGGAAGAAATCAAGGAAGAAATGACAAGACTGTGGGGGAAGAAGGTTTCTAATTATGGCAGGACAACTGACAACTAGGAGTCCCTTAGTTGGAGTTGGAATGATCTTCAAATCCTCAATGCACCATAGGATTAGAAAAAAGCATTAACAAAAATCCTCAAAGGTAGAAATTTTGTCCCATCCAAGGATAAGGACATAATCAGATGGTGTGGGTCTTCTATGGGCACTTACAAAGTGAAGTTTGGATACAATATTAAAGAAATGGCCATGGTAATACAAGAATGGCCATGCAAGCTGATAAGGGGGAAAAAATGCCTCCCCAAAGTAGGAGTCTTTGCATTGATGGTGATATAAAAAATAATTCTCATGGAGGATAGGCTAGTTACCTTTGGTGTTCAAGGATCGGGAAGATGCTCAATGTGCAAAAAGAATGAAGAATTTGTAGATCATCTTCTTCTAACTTTCCCTTATGCAAATGACTGCTAGAATAGATTCAAAGAAAAATTAAATCTGCAATGCTTCATGCTAGCAGATCTAGTATCCTAGTTCAAAATGTGGCCCCAAGGAAGTAACAAATCAATTTTTGGTGGCATATGGCAAATAAATCCATGCATTATAATTTGGGAAATATGGAAGGAATGAAACATAAAGATCTTCCAAGGAAAGGAGATGAACAAAGATAGGCTTTGGGACAAAATTGAAAGGCCATAGTAGAATTGGTCAATGAAGATGCCCGGTGCAGGGTAGGTATGTAGAAAAACTTTACAAACTGGGATGATAGCCTAATGAAAGGATTTGTTGGACTGAAGCCACCACTACTTAGTGGAAATGACATAATACAACCATCAAAGGAAAAAAGAGTGGAAGTAACATGGAAGGCTCCAGAAGAAGGATGGACCGAGATCAATTTTGATGGAGCTTCTCATGGGAACCCAGGGCCAAGAGGAGCTAGTTGTATTGCTAGGGATGCTCATGGAAAGACTTTAGTAGAAAAATCCACTCCATTGGGAATTTGCACAAAAAATGAAGCAAAATTTAGAGGAGTTGCCATTGGATTACAATTGTGTCTAGACTTGGGCATGAAGCAAGCACACTTGGAAGGGAAATTTCTCATCAAAATCAGCACCATTCATAGAGGCAGCACTCTGAATTGGAAACTCAACCATTTTCTGCAGAGCATCAAACAGTTGGCAAGAAGAGCATCAAACAGTTGGCAAGAAGATTTGAGGCCTTCCAAATCAACCACATATACCAGGAAGCCAATGACAAGGAAGATGAGCTGGAAAAAAGGGCGTCAGAAAGTAACATGTAGGTGGAGGCCAGGATGAAGCCAAAATCAGAGAAAAATGTGATGGAATAACCGAAATAACGGGTGGCTGAAGAAGCACATTTTAAAATGAGGAAAAAATACAAGTGAATTGGATTGACAAGACAAGATTCATAAATAGTAGGAGAGGAGCAAGTTAGGGAATCAAGTCCCAAGGTAAAGGAAATGATGGTTGGCTAACACATTACCATGCATTTATTCCATTCTATAACACCAACAAGGTGGTGGCGAGCAAACATGATTCAAAGGGAATGACCTTTGAAAATATCATAATGAGGAAGTAAAGCCATTGGTGTTAAAAGGCCTTGGCTGGTGTAGACTCAGAAAAACAAAATAGTAACATTCCAGAAGAAGGAGAGAGTGGTAGAGAGCAGAGGAAACAACTCAAGTCTGAGCATCAGAGAGGTGGGGGGAACAATTGCAATAATTGCAATGGAGAATCCACTATACTTGAACATGGTGAAGCAACAACAATCCTTCATAGGTGAAATCTCAGAAAAAAGATTGTAGGGATTGTTGGCTTCTTCTCACCCATTGGTCCTCTAGGCCACCAAGAAAGTCTTGGGTCCAAAATTTCTGAGGGCCTACCATAGATTTAGGTCAAACTCAAAAATCCTAGCCATGTTCTTGGTTGTGCTCTTGCACATGGGTGAGTCAAAGGAAATTGGGAAGAAACTCACATAGATGGTTTTTATCCATGCTTGGTTGGGATACATTGATGCAGCCTTGGAAAACATGGATGAAAACAAACAAATCCCAATGCTCTAGAATTATTACATGATCTGCATGAATGGAAGGGAGGTCATGAAAAAATTTCCACGAGGCTGGGCTCTGAGGTATGTAGAGGATGATGGACTTGCAGATGAAATAGTGGTAGGGGACGATGATGATTAGGACTCCAGCACAGGAGAAGAATGGCACAAGGATGACAACAGGGACCTTGAGGAGAAAGCAAAAGGGCCGACCCATCAGAATTATAGAGTGGACTGCCCAGTAGTTGCAGACTACATAGCCTACAAGAAGAGAATATAGTCAAATGATGATAAGGATTGAACAAGTTAGGTGGAAAAGGGGTATTAAGATCTAGACTAACTAGTAAGTTTACCCAAGTCAACCCCTCTTCCTTGCTGAAAATTAGAACACAAACCAACAAGGGTATGATAAGCTTGGATATCAACCTAAAAGGAGAGCTAAGTTGCCCTGGGTTATATCCTTTTGTTGCAAAGATGATGAATTGAATACAATGTCATCTAATTGGGCTAGAAGAATATAAAGCCCTAATTCTTAACAAATTATAGATATCATAGATAGGAAAACACATAAAATAGAAATTGAACACAGAGCAGGGAAAGAGACACAAAGGATCACTTGTCACAAAAAATGAGATGTGTAGATATGAGTGGGATACTAATGTGATGCGATAGTGTCCTGATGGAAAAATTTGAATCTGAAAGTTTGATAAGGTCTATTAGGTTCATTTAACATCCATCCTTCATCAGTTGTAGTCCAAATTCATTTTACAATCCTGTGAATATGCCAAAACCTAGTCTTCACATGTAGTGATGCAAGTAAGATACAAAGATAGGGTTAGGGTTCCAAGTGGCTTCAATATTTATATATTTATTCACAATAACCACCTGATAACCTACAAAAAAGAGGGAAAAAATGCTTTTTTTGTATAGGGGCTTGCCTTAGTCAAACCTAGGATGTAAGTGTTTCCACTTCCATGATAATAAATGGTGATACAATAGTGCATACTCTCGAGGGAGAAAAGGCTAGAAGACAAAAGAGTGTGTGCTCTCAAGGGAGTAGAGGCTAATATGTAAATAAGCATATGAATATTACCTTAAAGGTTTGAAAACCCTTGTGTGATCTATGAAGTCTTCACAAATCATCCACAAGTGTGAAGGAGAAGGCTCCTTTGAATTCTTGTAAAAGGTTAGTGCTAGCATTCATAATAAAGAAACAAGATGACCTTACTTGAACATTAGTTTGTTGTAGCTAAGAATGCAGATTTGAAATTATTGATAAAAGAATGCTTGAATGCTTTGTTGTTAGTTGCCAAAGGATTTAAATCTCCAAAGATATCCCACCTCTAAATGATAAAAGAACTTATATATATGCATACACTCATGAAAATAAGTTATCATTTGAGATAGGTTGACAAGCAGGTTGCATCCTAAATCACATAAGGATCGATGCCAATTTGAAATTTAGAGGGAAAATGGGCTTAGAAACCAGTGTGCTGCACTAGCACCCTACCTCACATTTTCTCTCGAGACAAGTCTTGGGATCAACGAAAAGACATATCTCAAAATGAGAACTTAGCACATACAATAAAGCACAACACTAACTGAGGTCTATACTTAGTATGAAATCATAGGCAGCTACGATTTTTGACGTTACAAGTATGTAAAAAATGCATTATTTTATTTTATACTATTAAAAATAAAGTTGTTTAACAAGCGTAAAAGTTAGCAAAAGGAGGAAATTTTTGAAGAGAGAAAGAAAGAAAAGTCAAATTGAATTTAAGACACATTGACTAAGAACTGGGAAATAGTCAAAAAATTTCATAACATGATCCAAAGCTAACAATCTTGTACATACCATCTTAAAGTTGAAACGTGTTTATATTATATATTATTTTTTTCAATTCACTTATCTTCAGATATAAAAATATATGATAATAATATGATATTATATATGTAATATTAAATATACAATAACATGTTGCAAGTATGAGTAGTTAGTGTTGTCATTGATGTCAACAAGCTTGTGTTGTCATTGATGTTATTGTTGGGTGAGAGTGTGAGTAGTTGGTGTTATCCATGATTTGATTAATTGCATTATGTTATTAGTAAAGCTACTAGTGTCAACCTCTAGCATTGCTTTGACAAGCTTTTGTCTATGGATATGTGGTTGTTACTATGTTGTAGTTAGCTTGGTGGTATTGATGAAGTGTTGAAGATGATAAGGATGTGTCTCCAATGCTTGGTTTCCAAGTGCTTTTGAGAAAATTTGATAAAAATAGGAAACAATGTGTTGCAGTGTTGTTCTGGGTGTGTTCTTGTGTTGCTCCACATTTATTCTAGGTTGAAGATCTACTTGTGTGATTTGGATATGATGGTGAGAGATGTTTAGAGGTGTTATATCCAATTTTTTTTTGTACTGGATCGTTGTGCAGAAGAAGTTGTGTTCACTAGTGTGTGAACTGTGCATTGCAGAGGTGTCTAGGAGAAATGTCTTTGCTTTGTGTTTCTCCTTAGTTATGTTTCAGGTCTTGTAGATCTAAGGGTATGTTGATTGTATTGGTATCTTTGTTTATTGAAGGTGGTTCAAGGTTTGGTACTTCAAAATTTAGTTTCTCAAGTAACAATGTATGGCATAAATTTCTATGTACTGGGTGTGTACATTCTTAAGGTGGAAGTTGTTATGAAGGATTTAGTTGGATTTTAAAATATTTGAGGAATATTCTAGATGATGTTTGAGTGTGGTGTGTGGTTTTTAAGTCATCCTTGGACTTAAGGAAGTGTATACTTAAAAGCTTAATGGTGTTTACACGAGTAATGGTTGACCTAGTGTTTACACTAATTGCAGTGGATAATTATTGTTTATATAAGTGTGTGGTTGAGTGGTGTTATGGATTTGGGTCCCAAATTAGGTGTGATGTGGTCCTCTTTCACTTCTATCCTCCATGAAAGTGTTTTAGCATTGACCTAATTTGAATTTGCATAGTTGATGTGCATAGATGACTTTGGAGAAGGGTTTCAAGGTTGAGGATGGTGTAAGTAAGAGTTGAGTTGTTGAAGGATGTTGAGACATAAAAGAGAGATGTGAATGATGAGAAGTGTAGAGTTATAGAGTGTGCAATTAAGAAGTGTAGTGCAAGCTTTCATGTGTTAGAATATTGGATATAGTGAGTAGAAGGTGTCTACAATTCTTCAATCAAGCTACAGATGTGTTGACGATATTGTGGTGGATTCTCTATTGCATTGAGATGCTTTTCTCTATGTAACATTTCTTCTCAATCTTCTTTTCTATTTTGGCAGTGAGCCTTTCTTTCTTTGGGTGGTGAGCCCTCTGACAATGAGCCCTATTGTATTCAATGTTGATATGACTTATATTGTGAGCTAATCCTGACCGTGGTTTTTCCCTTCTTGGGTTTTCCACATAAATCTGTTGTTCACTTGTGTATGGTGTTAAGTTGTTTTAGTTTCTTTTATTTGCTTTTCATGCTAAATCATCATAATAGATTTAAGGGTTTAATGAATGAATGTGGACCTAAATGTGTTTGAGGGTTTTGAAGTTTTAAGGTACAACCAATTCATCCCCCCTCTCAGTTGTCTTGTGCATTCAACAATTGGTGTCAGAGCAAGTTTCTTTGGAGAAAATATTAACTACTTAAGGTAGATATATGATGGTGCACAAGGAGATACCTATGTTTGATGGAGTAGACTATGCATCCTAGAAAACAAGGATGGAAAGTTTTATAAGTTATCTGGGATATGATGTTTGGAAATTAGTTCAGAATGGATATAGTATGCCTACAAATGGTCTAAGTACTGAAGTTGAAATCAAGGCTTATGAAATCAATAATAAAACAAGGTATGCTCTTTTGAGTAGTCTTAAAAATTATGAATTAGTGAAATTTATGAATATGAAAAATGCTAGTGAAATTTAGGGAAATTTGGAAAGCATTTATGGAGATGATAAGGTTAAACAAACTAAGATGCAAAATATGAAGATCACATTTGAGAACTTGTGAATGTCTGAAGATGAAAACATTACAAGCTACATGTAGAGGGAATATGAAGTGGCCAACACCATCAGAGGTCTTGGTGAAAAAGTCAAAGAGTCAAAAGTAGTAATAAAATTCTTAGAACCCTACCTAAAGCATACAGTCATAAAGTTTCTTCTATTGAGGAATTTGCAAATCTAGATCAATATACTACAGATCAATTGTATGGTTCTCTAAGTGCATTTGATATGAGAGAATTTGGAACAAATAATGGTGCAAAAGTTGATATTGATTTTAAGGTTGGAAAATTAGAGAAGAATGAAGAATCAAGTCAAGAGGATCTTGATGATGTGGAAGCTAAATTTGTGAGAAGGATGAAAAAGGGTACTAACAAGTACAAAGATAAGTTTCTTTTCAAATGTTTCAGCTTTGGAAAGATAGGTCACTATGCTTCAAGATGTCCAAACAGAGTTTTGAATGAAAAAAACAAGGAAAAAAGAGGTAAAATGATTAAGAAAAGCTATTATGTTAGCGAAGATGCAAGTATTTCTTATGATGAATCTAATTATGGAGATGATGATGATGAATGCTTGTTCATGGCTTTAAAAGATGAATATGTTTCTACTAACTTTGAAAGATGTGTGAAGGAATTCCCTCCAGAGAGAAAGGATAAGAATGAAGATACTTTGGTATCCACCTTTCATGCTAGATAGGATACAAAATATTAGATCATTGATAGTGGATGCTCTAACCATATGAATGGAGATAAGAGTAAGTTTGTTAAACTTGAAAAGTATGATGGAGGACTTGTTAGATTTGGTGATGATTCCGGTGCTAAGATATGTGGAATAGATTCAATCAATTTTGATGGAAAGCATAATACTGATGATGTTTACTATGTAAAGGGTTTAAGGCATAAAATATTGAGTTTTAAAAAAATGTGTAGCAAAGGATACAATCTTATGTTTCAAGATAATGGATGTGAGATAAAAAAGTGTCTGAAACTATGATTGCTGTTGGAAGGACATATGGAAATATTTAACAGTTCAAGGGTGTTGATGGTCATTACTTTATGACTCAAATTAATAAAATTTGGCTATGGCACATGAGGATGTGTCACATTAATTTTGATAATCTAGTAAGAATTAGTTCAGTTCAAGCAGTGAGAGATTTTCCAAAATTTACGAAGCTTATCAATGTTGTCTACAAGGATTGTCAAATTGGAAATCAAACAAGAAGAAGTTTCAAAGGAAAAGAACAATCTTCTATTGGATTGTTGGAGTTGATGCATATAGATCTTTTTGGTCCTAAAAGAGTAAGAAGTCTTCAAGGTGATAGGTATTTCATGCTTTTGATTGATGATTATTCTAGAATGACATGGGTTACTTTTCTTAAAGAAAAATATGAAGCCATAGATAGGTTCAAAGAATTTAAATTTATGGTTGAGAATGAAATGGACATGAAAATAAAATGTTTGAGGTCTGACAGAGGTGGAGAGTTCACCTCCAATGAATTTAACATGTTTTGTGAGAATCATGGCATAAAGAGGCACTTGTCTTCCCCTAGGACTCCTTAACAAAATGGAGTGGTTGAAAGGAAAAATACGACTATTCAATAAGTTGCAAGGAATATGATGAAAGAAATAAATCTACTGGAAATCTACTGGAGATAAGAAATTCATACTGATGTTTACATACTTAACAAAGTTAAAGGAAAATGAAACAAAACAAAGAATCCCTATGAGTTGTGGTATGGAAGGATCCCTAATTTCAAGTACTTCAAAGTATTTGGAAGGAAATGTTATCAGAAGAGATGAAGAAAGAAATTTTGATGCAAGGTCTGATGATGGAATCTTCCTTGGATATTCTACTTAAAGTAAAGCCTATTAGTGTTACAAAAAGAGACTAAGAAATATTGTTGAGAGTGCAAGTGTCAAGGTTGATGAAGATTTTCAAAACTCAGTGGTGATAGATGGATATGAATCAAATGAGCCTATTTGCAGAGAAAAGGAAAAAACTAAGGAAAAGGAAGTACATATTGAAGAGGAAGAAGCTCCAGAAAAGACCCCTAGAACCCCTAAGTATATGCAGAGGAATCATTCCAAAGAACAGATCATTGGCGAAAAAAGAAAAGGTGTGTTAACAAGAAGGAAGCTACTGAATAAGAGTAAATCTTTGTTTACTTTCTGAAGTTGTACCTAAAACAATGATTGCAGCATGCAAGGATGAATATTAGATGAAGGCTATAGAAGAATAACCACTACAAATTGAGAAGAATTAGACTTAGGAACTTGTACCAAGACGTGCAAACAAGAATATAATTGGAACTAAGTGGGTGTTCAGAAACAAACTAAATGAGAATGGAGAAGTGATAAGAAACAAGACAAGGGTTGTGTGTAAGTGATGCTCACAAGTTGAAGGAATATATTTTGAGGAGAAATTTTCCCTGGTGGCAAGAATGGAGGCTATCAGGATGTTTTTAGTTTTTGCAACACACAAGGACTTTAAATTTTATCAAATGGATGTGAAGTATGCTTTTTTGAATGGAGAATTGGAAGAAGTATACATGGAACAACTAGAAGGATTTTAGTTATCAGATAAATTGAATATGGTCTTTAGATTGAAGAAGGCACTATATGGACTGAAGCAAGCTCCCAGAGCTTGGTGTGCAAGGTTGGATAAGTATTTGATACAACAAGAATTCAATAAAGTTATCATAGATAGTAATATTTACTTTAAAGTTGAAAAATATTAAATATTGATTATGGTTGTGTATGTTGATGACATAATTTTTAGAGGTAATGAACTTATGTGCAAGGAGTTTGTAGAAGAAATAAAAAAATATTTTGAGATGTCTATATTTGGGGAGATGAATTTCTTCCTTGGGATACAAATCAATCAAATAAACAAAGGTATATTCATTTCACAATCAAAGTATATCAAAGAAATGTTGAATAAGTTTAGAATGGAAGAATCTAAATTGGTATGTACTCCTATGGTTACTGGTTACAAATTGAGCAAAAATGATGAATCTCCTAAGGATGATTAGAGAAAGTATAGATCAATGATTGGTGGACTGCAATATCTAACTGCTATTAGACCAGATATCATGCATGTTGTTTGTCTTGTGGCTAGATTTCAAGAAGATCCTAGAGAATCATATATTGCAATAGTGAAGAGGATATTCAAATACTTAAAAGGCACTCTGGATCATGGCTTATGGTATCCAAAGGATACTAATTTCACTTTGAGTGCTTACACAGATACAGATTGGGCTAGCTATGTTGATGACAAGAAAAGTACAAGTGGTGGTGCATTCTTTCATGGATGTAGATTGGTTTCATGGCTTAGTAAGAAAAAAGATTCAGTATATTTATCTACTCCAAAGGCTAAGTACATTGCAACAACATCTTGATGAACAAAAGTGCTATGGATGAGGCAAGCATTGAAGGATATCAGGGTAGTACCAATTTCTATCTTCTATGACAATACAAGTGCAATCAATATTTCAAAGAACCTGGTAATGCATTCAAGGAAAAAACATATTTCAATTAGATATCACTTCTTGAGAGAGAAGGTTGTGGCGAATGAAGTAAAGCTTGAATATGTGCCTACAAAGGATCAAATTTCCAATATATTCACTAAGGCTCTTCCTAATGATACTTTTGAGTATCTCTGAGAGAATTTGGAGGTCATTGCCCCTCCTTCTTTGAACTAGTTGCATAAGGATATGTATTGGTCCAGTGGATCTCAAGATTCATTCTTTATTCTAGACTGATGTTGGTGGCTACCTCTTAGGGGGAGTAGGTAGTAGCATTACTAGTTGTTATAGTCAGAAGAGTGTGTGTTGTCATTATGCAGTGGTTGCTGATTTGGTAAAGTTTGGTGTGTGCTCCTAAGGGGGAGTATACAAAGTAGTTAAGGAAAGATGTTACAGAGCAGTAGTAAGTAGGTTGATTGATGTCAAAGGGAGATAATAAATGCAAATACTTTGGTCCTTTTCCATTGATGTCAAAGAGGGAGGGAAAGTCATGTGAAAAATAATAAGTTATCAGGTGGAGAGAAAGAGTCATGTGAAAAATAAGGAAGTTATGAATATGTTGTGAAAGGGGGAGAAAAGAGAAAAAGGAAATAGGTATGGAGTAGAGCTGTTGTGTCTTTGATGGTTTTTCACATCATGCGTTTCCATCAATGACAAAGGGGGAGATTATTCAAGTATGAGCAATTAGTGTTCTCATTGATGTCAACAAGCCTATGTTGTCATTGATGTCTATTGTTGGGTAAGAGTGTGAGAAATTGGTGTTATCCATGCTTTGATTAGATGTATTATGTTGTCATTATTAAAGCTACTAGTGTCAACCTCTAGTGTTTCTTTGATAAGCTTTTGTCTATGGATATGTGGTTGAGTTACTATATTGAAGTTGGATTGGTGGTATCGAGGAAGTGTTAAAGATGATAATGGTGTGTCTCTGGTGCTTGGTTTCTAAGTGATTTTGATAAAATTTGATAAAAAGAGGAAATAGTGTGTTGTAGTGTTGTCTTGGGTATGTTCTTGTGTTTCTCCAAATTTATTCTATGTTAAAGATCTACCTATATGATTTGGCTATGATGGTGAGAGATGTTTAGAGGTATTATATCCAGAATTTGGTATGGTAGATCATTGTGCAAAAGAAGTTGTGTTCACCAGTGTGTGAAATGTGCATTGTAGAGTTGTTTGGGATAAATTTCTTTACTTTGTGTTTCTCCCCAGTTATGCTTTAGGTCTTGTGGATATGGGGGTATGTTTATTGTGTTGGTATCTTTGTTTAGTCAAGGTGGTTCGAGGTTCAGTACGTCAAAAGTCAGTTTCTCAAGTAACAGTGTATGGTAGAGTTGTCTAAGTGTACTAGGTGTGTAAATTCTTGAAGTGAAAGTTGTTGCAAAGGAGTTAGTTTGATTTTAGAATGTTTGAGGAATATTCTAGATTATGTTCGAGTGTGGTGTGTGGTTCACAAGTCATCCTTGGACTTAAGGAAGTGTGTACTTAAAATTTTAATGGTGTTTACACGGGTAACAAATGACCTAGTGTTTACACTAATTGTGGTGGATAATTATTGTTTATAGAAGTGTGTGGTTGAGTGGTGTTATAGATTTGGGTCCCAAATAAGGTGTGATGTTGTCTTCTTTCACTTCTATCTATAACAAAAGTGTTTTAGTGCCAACCTAATTTGAATTTGCATGGTTGACGTGTATAGCCGACCTTGGAGAAGGGTTTTAAGGTTGAGGATGATATAAGTAAGAGTTGATTTGTTGAAGGATATTGAGATAGAAAAGAGTGATGCAAATGACGAGAAGTGCAGAGTTATAGAGTGCAAAATTGAGAAGTACAGTGTGAGCTTTCATGTGTTAGATTACTAGATGTCATGAGCAAAAGGTGTCTACAATTCTTCAATCAAGCTACGAAGGTGTTGGTGACATTGAGGTGGATTCCCTATTGCATTGAGATGCTTTTCTCTATGTAACATTTCTTTTCTATATTATTTTCTATTCTAGAATTAAGCCTTTCATTCTTGGAGTAGTGAGCCCTATTGTATTTGGTGTTGATATTACTTATATCGTGAGCTAATCCTCACTGCGGGTTTTCCCTTATTGGGTTTCCACATAAATCTAGTGTTCAATTGTGTATGGTGTTAATTTGTTTCGATTTCTGTTATTTTCTTTTCATGTTAATTCATCATAAAAGATTTAAAGGTTTAATGAATGAATGTGGACCTGAATGTGTATGATGGTTTTGAATTTTTAAGGTACAACTGATTCACCTCCCCTCTTAGTTTTCTTGTGCATTCAACACATTATATATAAATATTGTAAAATATAATACAAATAATAAATATATAATACTATTATATTTATATTTATATTATATATTTTATTCATTATATTTATATTATTAACATTTATGATATATTATTGAAGAGGATTGAAAAAGATTCAAGTCAAACAAAGGAAGATAAAAACAATACAAAAGAACAATACCTTCATCTAGAATCTTTACTTCTCTCCTTGATGAATAGAAATGGAGTGCACCCTCATTCCATTTTATTTTCTCTTTGATGTTGATATGTGGGTTTCTCAATGTTTTAACATAAACTTGATATGATTTGATAATAGTGATAAGATTGATTCAATATATGATTAAAATAACAACATACAGGTATTATAGCTTGATGAGTGATGTAAGAGATTCTTGTATTAGGTGAAAATAAAGGAGGAGAGCCTCTAGATATAGAGTCTCAAAGAGGAAAAACAATGGATAGAGATTATTGATGATGTATGGCTAGGATTGAAGGGGGATTAAGGTTTGGATCAAGGCTGCAATTATATGTAAAGTGTCAAATGATAGATAGGATCTAGGTTTAAGATTGAGATAAGGACAACAATATTTATGGAAATGGTTAAGATTAGGAGGTTAAATGAGATGAATGGATAGGTTAAAAAGTTAGTTTAAATTTTGGATAGGTTTCTAGGTTCAATTAATATAGAGAAGAAGTTAGTTAGTGTAACATAAGAAAAAGGGGACCCTAAGTTTAGTGCATAAACCTAGGATTTCTTTTTGCTCCTTTTTCAAAGGTACATTAGGATGCAAATAAACAAGGTGTTTAGGTTGACTATCAACAATGAAGGTGAGTCAATTAGACCTGGATTTTATCCTTTTGAGAAGTAGAAATGGAATGGAATTGATTTTCTATGATTAACATAACTATACAAGATCAGGATAATGCATACACTGAAACAATAGTATGTAGGTAGATCTAGGAACTGTAGAGGACTATGTACCTTCCTAGAAAAATTGGTTTCAATATGAATAGGAGGACTAATTTTTCCTAGGGAGTATAACTCCTTGTATTCCTCTCCTCTATTTTTTAGGTGCTCTGGTGATAGATCTAAGAATTCCGTTTCTTCTTACAAAGTTGTCGGATCACTGTCAGATAATTCTGTAGATGAGTTTTCGTGAGTTGACAAGGTGTAGGGATTCAAATGAAACAATGAAAACATTTTTTTCAAGCTTCCTTCAAACCTAAGATTTCCATAGTCAAAAAGAGAGAGATTTTGTGCCATTTAGGGGCTTGCCTCAATCAAACCCCATGTTATGTTATTTCCACTTCCACCATGGAAATTTCAATGATAAAATGATAATAGATAGGAAGGAATGATGAAATCACAAAGTGCTGCAACTCATTTCCCTTCAATGGCTTCCTTGAAGTATTGAAGTCATGTACATCACCTCAAGGCCTTGTATCTTGGTTTCTTGAAAGCTTGAATTCTATTGGAGAGCTACAAAAGGGGTTAGCCTTCACAAAATAATGATAATATGACAACATGAAATCACATACACTTTGACATGATGCTTGGATCTTGAATTGCTGCAATAATTATCTAAAATGTTTCTCTTGAATTTCTCTTGACAATAATTCTTTCTCATAAATTCTTCTTCTAGTTTCAAATGGTGAAAACACTAGGTATTTATAGGCACTTATTCAATTTATTAAAAAATTGATCTCGATAGTTGACCTTTGCAAGTTGGGTTTCAAATGTGAAAATTCTGACATCGAAATTAAAAATTGGGTCCTAACACAATAAGAGGACCCATTCGACCCATAAACCCTATGGGGAATGGGTCCTAGCCCTATTTTGTAGGACATGAGGTGTTAGGGGTAAAATATTAAATAGATGTATTTATTCAATGCTTGCAATTTGTTGAAAAACAAAAAATGGTCCTCAAAATGCATAATTTAGGAAATTAGGAGCTTAATTAGGTCCAATAATTTAAGGGGAACAAAAAATAGTGAAATTTTAAGGGTGACAATTTATGATGCTTACATTTAGCCCCCACTTTAGTGAGATTGTGAACTTATGCTCAAACTCACACTAAAGTAGAAAAATATGTCAAGATGGGTCCAATTATCTAAATATTGAAGAGATAGGATGAATAAGGATCTAGGGGGAGTGTGCAGTCCCACAAGATCCAAGATCCCATGGAAAACCAACACAAGCACAAAGGAACACACACATGTATGATATGCATCAAGACAATGTACACAAACACACATGTCAGAAACCATGAAGCATGCATGATGAAAACACATGACATGATGGCACATAAAGATGATGAAAAAATAAAAATAGATGCAATATGAACATGGTGAAGACACTAAAAAAATACACAACAAAACACAAGTTTAGTACTAAAAGGATTTGAGTTGGTAAGGAAAATTGACCTCTGTCTTAAATTGTCTCAAATACCAAAAGTCATATATAAAATTTGTTGTATAACATAATGATGCTCTCACAAGGATGTAAAATCACTTATGAACACATGGATCAATTGGAAAGCAAGTTGTGTTATGCTAGGTGGCCATGTTAACAAGGGGTGCTTAAGTTCTTGACCCAACAAACTCCATTATGTTGAATCCATGAACTATCTTGCAAAAAGTCACCTTAGGGGGTGCACAAAGTTTAACATCTTTGGGGGATGAACAAAACTCACCTTAGGGGGTGCATAAAGTTTAATGTCTTTAGGGGCAAACCAAAAATTATATTAGTGGGTGTATAAAGTTTAACGTCTTAGGGGATGAACTCATAACCACACCTCAAGGGGAATTACAAAAAACACCATTGCAAAAGGGGTTATGTCGATGGGTCAAATATCACAAAATAAAATGGATAGGGGTAATATATGCCCCCCTTAAAATGTCAACATAATTGCTATGTTGGTATTTTAAGGAGAAAGAGGGGAAGAGGGGATCCTTAAAAGGAATGCACACCTCCCCAAAACTAGTCATCCTTTCCCCCAAGCATGGAGACAAGGACAACCAAACCAAGGACTATCATGTTGCTATCACGAAAAATATGGTTGCACTTAATATTATACCACCATGAATGAAAATGAGGAAAATACATGAATCTACAAATGCCACATAGTGATGAGCAACACGATAGGATGAAGATCATTATTGGTTAGAGGAATTAGGCACATTCACCCATGGAAGAGCACCACAATCCTTAAGTTGTATTTTATTACTCAAGGCTTGACATTCATTGGTAGAATGACCATGCACTTGATGATATGCACAAAATGAGATTTTATTGTAGAATTTCCTTTGCATTCTCGGAAGAAGAGTAATCATGAAGGCTTTAAGAAGCCTCAACAAGATATTCTCTTGATCAATAGAAGGGGACATTTCTTTCTCTTGTGAAGAAAATATTTCTTATCATAAGATGCCATACATACACTAGATGATAACGAATTAGATGAAGATTGAGATGAATATTGGAAACCTATACCATGCTTGGAAAAGTATAGTATAGAATTCACTTGATTCAGGTATCATTTTGTTCCATGTGTTGAGAAAAAGGTGTCTCAAACTTACTAGTTAAGGCTCTCTAAAATTAGGAAAACACTTAGCTGAGTCAAAGTCTTCTACACCGTAGTACTATGAAAGTCTAAACTAGAGTTGGCGGGTTGGCAGTAAAGGTTCACCTAATTGTTACTCACAGGTTTTGGAGTTCGAGCTTTAGGCTTATTGCTTACCAAATTCCATGGTAAAATACTTAGAAGTTTTGTAGGTAATCAATCATCGGTCTTTGGGCTTATCACTTACTGAATGTAGTTGAAAAAGACTTAGAAAATTTGAAGGGTTTTGGCAATTGAACTTTGGAGTTCCATTTTATGCTTTGCTTGTGAAGTTTGTAGTATCGGGTATTGAGAAACCCAAAATACTGACCTGTGAAAGGACTTCATTTTTCGCTATTTGGAGGTATGGTTGTCGGTCTACTTGCTTGAGCTGTAAGCAGTATGGAGTATGTAGGATTGAAGATCACTCACAACTGGTAGATAGTTTGATAAGAGGGTGTAGTATAGTGGGTAACTTGTAACCCCGTGATATTTTGATGAGGGGGGCTATGGCATAGTGGTAACCCATGACACCACAATGGTCATTTGGATGGATTGTGATGGAGTGGTATCATGTGGTATAGCAGTATCTTGTGGTATTGCGATAAAGATCAATGTGGTGAAGGTTAAGTGCAACCTCATGAAGGTTCAAGAATGACTTGGCAGGATTGTGGTTATGACTGTTTGGTGGTTGTAGAAGTTGAAATGATGGTTTTCTTGTAATGATTAAGAAGTATGTATGTAATGTTGTAGTGCATTGGAATAGTGTGAGGAGAGATTAAATTTAGAAGGGTTATGCTGTCGAATTTTCTCCAGATGGAATAGGATATAACTCTCCATGTAAAGGCTTAGACCCTGCAATTGTATTGTAACCATGTATGTTGTTGCTGAATAATACAATGGGTCTATGCTTTTGGAGTGTGGGGTTTTTTATCTGAAAGATTTTTCCCCATGTAAATTTTTGTGTTCATGTCTTTTGTTCTATCTTACATGTTTAATGATTCCATTTATTGAATTTGTTTCATGCATGTTGTTGAAACTAGTTGATCTTGCATGATCTAAAATTGCATGAACTTTCCTCTAAGGATTAATGGTGGGAAATAAACTATTTGATTCCACTTTGTGGAAAAGTAGTACATGTTTTTTGAGGTTCTCTAAAGAAATGAGTGTTATCAAAGACACTTATTGATCTTAGATGCTCATTCTAGGATGATTCAATTTCCCTTAAATTACTATAAGATTTTCTTTTGGGATTTTCTTATTCTTGGTGTTTCTAGTTCTGGTTATTCCTTATGTGAATATTTATTAATCTATAAAGCTTGAGGAAATATGAAGGAATTGGCTAAAGATTGATCCTTTGGTGAGTGGAAGTTTTTTCCTTTTTTGTTTTAGTTTTAGGAGATAACACACAACTTGAAGGATGGTGAAGACAAAGAAAATGGAGTTTGTCATATTAAATGCTGTGATCTGAAGCTTGTATTTGTCAGTGGAATAATCTTGATGCACAGGGTGGAATTTTTTGCTTCATGGTTGTGTTGCAACAAATATTTCATATTGGGTGTCTGTGTGAGAGGCTCCCTAATGATATGGAGAAGCTTGGGTTGTTTTTTAGCTATGGAGTAATGTGCTTATGTTGGGTGCTTTTTCCTAGTATTGGAAGGAATTTTTTTGTTACCCCGATTGCATGTAGGTTATGGAGTTGATTAGTGGATGATCTGGAAGCTTCTGCAATAGCTTGTCTCCCTCAGATGCATGTGCATATTGGTGGTTGTGGAGTTGGCTTGAAATGGGCCTGGAGTTTCTAAACTACTTTTTCTTTTTAGGGATTCTTTGTACTTGCATGGCTCATATTCATGTTCCTTGGATTTGAGGGTTTTATAGTTTTTTTGTAAAAAGTATATGGTTATGCTCATCTATGATAATCCATTATTCTGGTTTAACTGTTATGGTGCTTTTTATAATTTTGAGTCTTCCAGATGTGAAGTGGATGTGGATGCACATGAGTGTTTTTCAAACATAGTGGTTTTGCAGGTTTTACAAGGTTAAGAAAAAAATGAGGTTTTGTGGAGCTATGGTTAAGCTATTTTCTAGATCCTATCTTTTGGGGTGTTACTGGATGAGATAGTAGTAGTTTTTCATGCATGCTTTGTGCATGGTGTGAGGAGGTGAGATACTTTCTCTATATGGGAGTGTTGGGATGCGATTAGTCACTCAACATTCTTGCGGTGATGCTTGGTGGATTCCTTGACTATGGTACCCATTGTGGACTTGATTGGTAAATTGGATCTAAGCTTGATATGGTGCTTGGTCATGTTTTCTACATGATTATTCTTTTTCAAATCTCAGATTTGTAGTTTCCAGTGTGACAATGGGTTTGCATGTTACATTGATTGGATCTATGGGTTGTGCAATGTCATAGGCTGTCTTTACCTACACAATTGCATAGATGACTTGGAAATGGGCTTTCTATATCCATGAGGTTATGATTCTATGTTGATGAAGAATTGTTAGCTGGCCTTTTCTATGGTCACTTGTGCATGGGTGTGGTTGCTTTAAGATGAGAGGATGGATGATATGTGAGTACTTGGATAGTCAGTGCTGGTGTCCTATAGCATGGTGTATTTCCTTGATTTAGAGATCTTGGTTTCACTTGGTGTGATCAACAATAAACTTGTATGTGTGTGGACCTAAATTTTTTTAGATTTGGGAGATGGTGTGTCATGTTCTTGGAAAGCTTATCACCATAGTATAGTGGGAGTTTTAGCAGTGACTATGTAGTCATCACTATGTTATGAATGATCTTCTTTAGTGATGCAGATGTTTCAAAGGGACTCTTAGATCCTGTTTCCACATAAGGGTTTCTTCACATTTGTATGTGAACACTATTTAAGGATGTGTAGAATCTTGGAGCCATGGATGAATTTTGTGGTCTTTGGGTTGAGGTGTTGGTGGTGATTGACAGGTGATGTTGGTTTAGAGTTTGTTTGTTTTATGTCATGGTATAATCTTGTTTATGCATTAGAGTTTCAACATGATACATTGATCTTGAGACCATTTAGTATTTAGTTGGAGCATGTGATCTCCTAAGGGGGATGTTTAGATCATGAAGTCATGATAATTTCCTGATTCAGATGATTGGATCTTTGATAGTGGTTTGGTGATTCTCTGTGTTTTGGGTGCATTGGTCATATGCTTGAGAACTTCATGATAGTGTAGTAATGTATTTGGAGTTTAGCATGAGATGATTGTTTGTAGGTGCTCATGGATATGTGGAGAATGAGGCAAGGCTGTAAGGAAAATTAGATGTGGAAAACAATTCTCCTAATGTCAATACCTCAGGAAAGAGTGCATAAGTACTTTTAAATTTTCAATTACAGTCAAATTGAGATGCACTATGAGACAAATTACAAAAATAGAGTATTTAGACAAACACACATGAACACCAGATATACGTGGGAAAACCCTTACGGGAGAAAAACCCACCACACCAAGAGAAATCACTTTGTATTATAGTAATCAAAATTACATACAATTCCAGACTTATCTTTCTGGTGTCATTATAAGCAGCATTCATCATGTACATTCTTCAAACAGAAACTTCCAAGTTACAGCCTTTACAGATTTTAATTCCTTCACTGATACAGTTTAAATTCTTCACACTTCACTATTGATCGAACTACTATCCAACCCCCAAGCGTCTGTAACTTCCAACTATATCCATGGTGTTCCTTGACTGTTGAGATTTCTCACAGAACTGTCACACCGAACCAACTGCTAACGGTTCACTTTCGACTTCCTCTATTCATCCACGAGATTCCACGTATGACAGTCAAACAATCAAAAAAAATCGTAATGCTCTGGCATCTCGGTGAGACACTAATAGTGTCTCGCCGATGCCACATATACTTAGTACCGATGTCGCCAAGAGTCATCGTAGTCGCTAGGATGTTCTATCGAGCCCCATAAGTTACATCGAGCCACCAAGCAGTCACCCAGACTTACCACTTTCACCAAGAGATCATAGCGAGTCACCAAAGGTATACCACAGACTTAAGTCATATCGAGCTTCAAGAGACAAGACTCACATCTATTGCCGATAGTTCATACCGATCTCCATACGTTTCACCAAAGTGTTCAACATAAAACAGTGTCGGCAAGACATGTAGCTCTCGATAAGACTTCTTATCGATCTCTATGACTTATCCCAAAAGAATTTTGTCTGTCACTAAGAGTTACACCGAAGACATACACTTGTTGGCCAGACAATCAGCTTTCGCCGAGACACCATACCGAGATCCATATGTTTCACCGATGATCAACTGTCGCCAAGAGCTACCTCGAAGACTTCCAAAAGGTGATTCTTTCGGTGAGACCTTGAATGTTCGCTGAGACATTTATCTGACCACTATGAGTTACTCCGAATAATGCTTGGATGAGTCCCCGTCGGAAAGAATTCCATTTTTTGTTAAGACATCTTCCCAAACCATTAGAGTTACCCCGAAGACATCAATACATACGCTATTGGCAAGAGATCAATACTTCGCTGAGACATCTTAGCGAGAACCTTTACCTTCACCGAAGGTCACAGTTGCTAAGAGTCTTGCCGATATACAATTGAATGGCCTATCGGCCAGAGGTCTCTCGATCGCTCTGATGTCATAACAAATACATCATGCTACAACGATAGACTCCACAGTGCAACCTTTCGGCAAGACAATGTCAGGGTCACAACGACCTGTTCAGAAATGAATAAAGCAAACTGCTAGTCGGCCAGACATGTAACCTGTCACACCGACTTGGCACTCATGGAGGTTTCAGCCTGTAATGTTTGAGACACATATTTCCAACAAAGGCTATATTTCTCTTGAGATGAGAGTAGTGTTTTTGAGATGGTTACTCTTGATGAGATTTTAGCAAAAAGTCCGAGAAGCCTACACCTTAGTTGGACGTGAGGTCAATAGAGATCTATGAGGATATTTCTCTTGGAGGAGTCCTGATGTCTTGCATATCTTGGAAGAGCATTCACATTTCCCACTCTTGGTCTACTCGATAGCTTATCGCTTGAGAAGTAATGCCCATTATTTCTCTTAAGTGCTTTATGCTTTCTTTCATAGACATGGACCTTGAGTTGCTATTAGATGGTTCTAGAGGATTCATTGTGAGAGATGGATAGCATGGTTATCTCCTTGGGTTTTCATTTTCATTTATGATGATTATAGGGGATGGTAGTGGGCTGATTTTCTCAGATGGGAAATGGAGTAGTTTTATCTTCTTTGGGAAGCTTACATCCATGTAGATACATGATGCATATGTTATGTTTGATCTCTTGAGGCTGAATGGGGTTGGATGTTGTTATGGCTTTTATATTGGGGTTGTGAAGGAGATCTTACTTGAAATAGTTGGAATTTAGATGTGTATGTAGAAGGGCACACTACGTGTTTATGATTTGCATATTTCTCTCTTTAGTCTAGTTCTTCTTCCTGTATGTTTGGATTCATATGAATTTAGATGTGAGATTTCTATGTGGAGCTATGATGATCACTAGTTTATGGTAATGTTTTATCACTTGGGTGATGACATGGAGGTTCTTGTATCTTTTTCTTTTGTCGAATATGGAGAACATGGGAGAGCTGTGGAAGATTATAGAGAGAAATGTTTCTTGCAACAATTGGTTGCAAGATTTGTAGATTTTTGTGGTTGGTACTTGGTACTACATGGCTACACTTTCTATGTGTTATGATTGGTAGACTTGGTATGCCTTTGATATTTTTAGATTCAACATTACCCATGCAGTGGGAGTTCCTAGATGTGCTTGGTCTTCTTCAACTGGTTGACACATGGAGCTTGTATTTGTAGTTGATGGGTTGGCTATGTAGGTGGCATGAGATTTTCGATGCAGATACCTTCTAGGTATGGGTGATTGAATGGATTAACACTTACTGTGTGTGTTATTTTCAGTCACATGGGTTGGTCAGTTGGATGGGAGGAATCAATTTCTTGGTTGTTGTTCTAATTGATGTTCTATCTTGTTTTCTAGAGGTTGACTTTACAGTTGTGTTTGGGTTATGGGATTTGAAGTTGACATTATTAATGCTTTTGTATAGCTTGTGAGAACAGTGGATTGGTGGTAGTATTTTGTAGCCTTTTCTATCAGTTGGATCTGATGCTTATGTTCTTTAGACTAGTGCATATTCACCATGGCTTGTTCCTTTCCTTTGGAGGATGGCTGGAACTGCTACCTGAGATGGTGAAAATCTTGGATGTTGTTGCAGGTGTCTAGGGTGATATAGTGACTTTGAGCGTTGATTGGGAGCCAGTAAGTTCTTTGTCAAGTGGGAGAATGTTGAGAAAAAGGTGTTTCAAACTTACTAGTTAGGGCTCTCTAAAATCATAAAACACTTAGCCGAGCCAAAGTTTTCTACACCATAGTACCGTAGAAGTCTAAACTATAGCTGGTAGGTAGGCAGTAAAGGTTCACCTAATTGTTACCTACAAGTTTCAGAGTTCGGGCTTTGGGCTTATTACTTACCAAATTCCATGGTAAAAGACTTAGAAGTTTTGCAAGTAATCAGACATCGGTCTTCGGGCTTATCGCTTACTAAATGCAGTTAAAAAAGACTTAGAAAATTTGAAGGGTTTTAACAACTGGAATTCAGAGTTCCATTAGATGCTTTACTTGTGAAGTCTGTGGTAGCAGGTATTGAGAAACCTCGAATCTTGACCCATGAAAGGACTTCGTTCTTCGCTATTCAGAGGTATGGTTGTTGGTCTACTTGCTTGAGCTCTAAGTAGTATGGAGTATGCAAGATCCAAGATACTTGATAGTTGATAGACAATCTGATGAGGGAGGATGTGGTATAGTGGGTAACCTGCAACTCCACAATAGTCCGTGAGGGGGTCTGCAGTATGGTGGTATAGAACTCACAACCCCATGATAGTTTGATGAGGGGGGATGCAGAATAGCAGTAACCCACGACACTGTGATGGTCATTTGGATGGACTGTGGTGGAGTAGTATCATGTGATATAGTGGTATCTTACGATATTGTAGTAAGGGTTGGTGTGGTGAAGGTTAAGTGCAACCCCACGATGGTTCAAGAATGAATTGGTGAGATTGTGGTTATGACTGTTTGGTGGTTGTAGAAATTGGAACAATTGTTTTCTTGTAACGATTGAGAAGTATGCATGTAATGCTATAGTGCATTGGAATAGTGTAAGGATAGATTGAATTTAGAGGGGTCATGTTGCTGGATTTTCTCCAGATGGAACAAGATGTAAATCTCCAAATAAAGGTTTATACCCTACAATTGTATTGTAATTGTGTATTTTTTTCCTGAATAATACAATGGATCTATACTTTTGGAGTGTGGGGTTTTTTACACAAAAGTGTTTTCCCTGTGTAAATATTTGTGTTCATTTATTATATTCTATCTTACATGTTTAATGATTCCATTTATTGAATCTATTTAATGCATGTTGTTGAAACTGGTTGATCTTGTATGATCTAAAATTGCATGAACTTTCCTTTAAGTATTAATGGTGGGAAATAAACTATTTTTTATTCCACTTTGTGGCATAGTAGTACATGTTTCTTGAGTTTCTCTTAAGAAATGAGTGTTATCAAAGACACTTACTGATTTAGGATGCTAATTCTGGGATTAATCAATTTCCCTTCACCATGTTTGCATTATATCCATGTTGAGAAAGAATTTTGTATCCAAGGCCATAACATGTTTCTAAATCATATGAAGATATTTTACCTACAGGCTTCTGAGAAATATTGCCTTCTTCCTCAACACAAAAATCATTTTTAAGTTTTTTAAAGTTACACATATTCCTCTCATGGGGGATGGGAGTTGAAGAGCCCCCATCACTATCATGGGGTGATATTGTTTCAGATTTAGAACCAAGTCAAGCAAATGACACAAACGATTGTGATATTTTGTACTCTCTCGTAAAGGAGGATGTAAAATCTAATGCACCCTAATGAACCCAAAAATATGTGTTTGAAGATGAATCATTTGTATTGGAATCTTTGGACTTTGAGGGTGAGATTTGAGACTCCCATTTGAAACAAGGTGTAAAATCCAATGGCCCCCAATCATCATCTAATATTTTTGTTGTAGGTGAAAGAAAATTAGGATTTCCATCAACTTGTATATATTCTACCTTTGAATTTGTAATCAAAATATTAAGACAGTTGGAAGTGTTATGATCATGTTGAATGTGTGAATTATAACTTTGTTCATTTGCTTTAACCATGCATATCTTGTTATTATATTCATACTTCATCTCACGGTGAAGAGTAGACAAGACTCCCTTCATGGCATGAATCCATGGTCTACCTAGGAGAAGGTTGTATGAAAGAGGTCCTAGCATGATATGGACAAGGGTAGGAAAAACCATTGGTCCAACCTCAATGGGTAGTGTGATCATTCCTTATGATTTCTTATTAACATTGTCAAAGACACAAACATTAACATCATTGGGCTCTTTGAGATTATTTTCCACACCAATTTTATCTAGGAGGTCAATGCTAAAAATGTTAATACCCACACCATTGTCTATGAGAGTACGCCTAACTCTAGTTCCATTAATGATAACCTTTATCATTATGGCCTCATGTTTATTTTTGATCTCGAGCGAGGGTAATTCATGTCGAGGGAATGAAATATCCGACTTTGTCACTTGCATACAAACAAATAAGGTGGCTACATCATTTGGTCTAATAGAAATTTGGACTTCAGTCTTCTACAAAACCTCTTGGAGCATCCTATTGTATGTAGGTGATGTTTGAATCAAATCCTAAAGGGATATGTTTTATGGAGTATGACAAAGTTAATCAACAAGATCATACTCTTTACCACTATGCTAAGGAATTTTATATGTGTGAGCAACTGTGTGATAACTTCGTTACTGCGACACATGCTCACTAGTGATTTTCCTTGCAAAGTTCAAGATATGGCTAGGGGGTTTAGGAGGTACTATAACGAGAGGTGACTTAGGAGGTGCACTAATTAAAGGAGATGCAATTTTTAATTGTGCATTCATAACCTCAATTGAGTTATCGACTTGTTGATGACCTTATATTGAGGGGGTATCTAATGTCAACTTATCATCTTTATCTACGCCATCCATCTTACTGTTTGTTAAAAAAAAATCAATGATTGTATCCTCCTATGCCACAATATCTTTCCAAGTAGAAGTATAGGGAGAGAAACAAAAAAGTTTCTAATGACAATCAATAATTGGATCCTCTAACATAATGGTACCTTCTTCACAAGTGGGTAAGGTATCGGGAGAAGAATAATTATGATTTTCATGATGGTTCATGCTTGCAGCCTCTTGCACCAAAGTGTTCTCACAATTAGGGAAGATGTTGGGAGGTGAATGAAGATTAGGAAAATTGATATTAAGAAATGTGTCAATGATTTCATTTTCTTGTTTTAAGATACTCTCACAATTAGGAGGGAAATTATGAGAATAGCCACTATGATTATCATGAGTATCAATGATTGCATCTGTTGGAATGTTACAAGTCTTAGTGAATGATCTAGGTAAGATGAAGTCCCCAAGGGCATCATATAACATGTCAAAGTCATCAAAACTAAAGGGCTTGGTAAATATACAATGTGCTTGTGGAAAAAGATCTAACATGATTAGATTACTATGCTTTCCCCAAGTTTAATTATTAAATTTAATTTAAAATCTAGGTTCCTGCATGTTAAAGGGAACTAGAACTGAAAAAAATAGACTTGATGCAAGCACAAACCAATGTAAAGAAGCTAAGGTAGCAGAACAAATTCCTAAACTAATCTTGAGAGGAGAATAATACAAACCTTTTACAGATCTTTAACGGTTATAGAAACTTAACAAAAATAACCACAAATAGCATGCATACCACAACACAGTAATTTAAGTGGGGAAAACCATTTCGGGAGAAAAACCCCACACTCCAAAAGCCACCCAATACATTATTCAGAAATCACAAAGATTACAATATACTTGTGTAGTGTAGAAAAATGTATCCCTTTACATTTTCACACTTGGTTGGGCTCACCTTATTTAAATTTATGCTCCGTGATGCCTTAAATGGTCCTATTTTACATCTACAAGCCCAATCCTTTATTAATTAAATAATTTTTAATTATTTAATTATTTAATCTTTTCTCTTTATTCTTCCCTTGATTAATTAAATGCGTCACTAAATAAGCCCCTTTTTTTTCTATAATTAAATAAATTCTTATTTATTTAATTATTTTCTTTTCCTTCTATAATTAAATAATTATTTAAATTATTTAATTATTCATTACCCTTTTCTTCTATAATTAAATAAATCTTATTTATTTAATTATTTCCCACTTTCCCTCCAATATTAAATAATTATTTTTAATTATTTAATATTTTTTCCTTTCCCACCCACTTTTGAGATAAATATTATTTTTAGTTTTTTTTTTTTTTTAGATGCAGAATCGGTAGCACGACTCTATAAACTGCAGTGCGCCTGTAAACTTTTTAACGCGGCTGGCCGGGCTGACACCTGCACACACTGATCTAGGAGATTAGAACTCGTGACCAGCCGAGCCGCAACGGAAATACTTAGCCAACCGAGCTAGGGCCCCCGCCCAAATATTATTTTAGTTCAAAAGTTGGCTTTTCTCTCTTTTTCTATAATTAAATAATTATTTTAAATTATTTAATTATTTATTACCTTTTTCTTCTTATTCATTACCCTTCTCTTCTATAATTAAATAAATCTTATTTATTTAATTATTTCCCACTTTCCCTCCAATATTAAATATATATTTTTAATTATTTAATATTTTGTCCTTTTCCCCCACTTTTGAGTTAAATATTATTTTAATTCAAAAGTTAGCTTTTCCCTCTTCTTCTATAATTAAATAATTATTTCAATTATTTAATTCATTAGCCTTTTCTCTCTATAATTAAATACATGTTATATTTATTTAATTATCCTTTGCCTCTCCATTGAATAATTGTTTTTAATTATTTAATGTTTAACACTCCACCTTTCCTCTATAATTAAATAATTATTTTTTAATTATTTAATGATTTGTTCTCACCTTTCTTTTTAAATAAATAAAATTAATATTTTATTTATTTTTCCTATGTTGACCACTAAAATTAAATACCTCTCTCAATTAACCTCCACCCTTGATTAAATTATTTTGTAATTTAATCTTGGCCCTTGATCGCGATCCTTATTCTAGCCACTCACTTAACTCTCCTCAATAAAAGGAGACCTTTCATCCTCATTTGAAGGCACACAACAAGAAGATGAACACACAACAAGAAGACAATCTCACACCAAGAAGGCGATCTTACACACTAAGCACTCAAGATCAAGAGAGCATCTTCAAGAGCATTATCAAGGCATTCAAGGGAAGATTATCAAAGTCTTATTGCAGCAATCAAGGATCCATTCTCATGTTAATGGCATGCATGTTGATAGAGAAATCATGTTGATGTAGCATTCAAGATCACTTCAAGTATTTCAAGATATCATCTCAAATCAAGTTCATGATCAAGAATCACATCCATGGAGATTTCTACATGCTAATTTCATTCCAAGGTTTCAATATTGGTATGGAAAGTTGTGACATTGTTATGTTCACTTGTCATTCCTTCAAATACATGTTTCAATTCATTATCAAGTTTGATTACTAAAACAGGGTTTGACCAAGGCAAACCCCTATCCCTTAACAATCAACATTTTCTTCTCTATGATGTGTGTTTTGTAGGTTTTAGGTTGAAGATTTATGAAGAGAAAGATTTGAAAAAGTAGCTTTGGTGACTGGTACACATCATTCTTACCTCTCAAAAATATAGTTTTTGATTATATGTATGGTTAGAATTTAGATATGCACCCCATATTGCTCATATTTGAATGGAAAATAGAGAATTAGTGATCTCCATTTAGATAGATTCAAATTTTTTATGTTTCAACTTGCAAAGCAAGCTTCTCACAAGAGTATCACCAACCAAAGATCCAGAAATAACACAACCACTACTAGACTCTCATAATACATCACAGTACACAGCTGTAATACAATGCCCTCATAAAGTAGGGTTTCCTTTTAGGGAAAGTTGAGCCTTGACAAAATATCAACTATTAGATATGAGACATAATGATGAACGAACCATATTTACAATAGTAAAGTGTACATAAAATTTGGATTTCAAGGGAACTACCCCTGAGCCCTCGCTAGGGCGTGCTACCCCTTGGACCCGCAGCCAAGGGGATGATCCCCCTAAACCCCTCACCAGGGGGGGATCCCATGCCCACCTGTCGTCATCGTATGAATAATACCTTATGTATCAATAGTAACTTACGTAATTGCAAGGTTGAGACACATTTTCCCAACATTCTAGAAACCAGGTTCTAGGTATGCAAATTGACAACAGGTCACTAGTAGACTTTTGTAAATAAATGACTAGGTGAGTAAATTTTTAGTCACAACTAAAAATGACTAAAATTTTAAAAAATATTTCGAGAAACATAAGGTGGGAGTGTATTGTGCGCATGTGATTCATTATTCATTTAGCCTAGAACTTGACAATTACACCAAGGCATTTTGAGTTATAGAAACTACTTCATCTAATTCAGAGATAAAGATTGTTTGGCCTAATTCATTATTCATTTAGCTTGGCACTTGATAACTACACTAGCCTAGCTATTGCATGGGCGATAAAGATTGTTTGGAGAGGACTTGGAGACTTATGAAAAGGTAGGAAAGGGAAAGGAATCAAAGTTTACTGCAATGAATCTGAATTCGGCGAGGCCCCTTGTAGAGAAGTCAGATTTGGGGATGCTCTCTACAGTGAATTCAGAGGTAGTTCAAAACCCTTATTACATTAAACACAAAATCTATAGCTTTCTGATTGGAAACTTACAGTAGTTACAATCTAATGCTCTTAATAATGTTCTTTTACAATCTTGCCATTGTTCTATTTCAAAATGTGTTCAAGTTAAATATAATAAAATTTGGGTGTCAATGCAAAAATTTAATTTCCTCAAACAATTTTGATACATTTTCACTACAAGCGTAAAGTATCCTTGTGCAAGTAAACATGTGCTAGATTTACCCACACATCAGGAATTTGAACAAAGATGTATCCTACTGCAACTTCTTGTACCTATGCAAAAATTTCCTTTGCAATATCAAATTGACCCCTTTTAGCTAGCACAATGGTTGCCCCATTTATAGCATAAACATTTCCTGGTCTCTGTGCCAACACTTTACAATATAGTTCTCTAGCCTTCTCAAGATGTTGTGCCTCCACCTTTGGATCCCTCCTCTCATGGTGAAAAGTTGCAAAATAATTCCAATTTCCAAGTGAAATGTCAACATAAGAATTCTTTGCATTTGATTCACTTTGTACAACTTTAATTGTTTCTTTTTCTTTAAGCCAGTCATTTGTTTTCAGATCCATTTTTCCAAACATAGATAAAGCATTTGATGAGTTTTCATCCACCTTAAGTGCATCTCCAATCAATTCTAGGATTAGTTCAATCTAATTCTGAGCCTAAGCCATGACTACAAGACGTAGATATGCATCCACACAATCAGGAAACTTGAACAATATTAGCCTATATAAAAGATTTGCTTTTTTAGTATCATGTAGTTGTTCAAACAACCTAGCAAGATTAAATAGTGTTGTGAATTTATACCATGGTAACTCAAGTGAAACGCCACCTTCTTCTAGTCGATGGAAGAATTCCATATCCTTAAAGAGTATAGGAAAAGCTATAGAATTGGAACTAGAGATTTTATTTATGAAGTCAACCCAAATGCCATTTCCTAATGCCTCCATAAAAGTTTGTTGAGCCAACTCTAGTTCATCACACTCAAAATGAAGAACCACAATGTTGTTTAACAATTGAATCATGGGTACTTCTTCTCTGCTCTTCTTCAGAAGAGACTTTATTGTCTTAAGAGAATCTAAGGCTGCATTGGGGTCTGATGATATTAATAACTCACCCATCTTGATAAATGCATGGGCATTACATGGATCTATTTGTGTTTCCTTTCTTAAAATTTCCAAAGCCTTCTCTGCTTGCCCTTGCTGAGCATATATATGGCCTACAACTTTTAAGCTCTCACAGTTCTCAAGGTGGACCTCTAAAACCTTTTCAAAATTTGAGAGAGAACTCTTAAGATCTCTCAACTTCAATTGAACTTGTCCACAAAATCCTGTGACCTTTGGCTTTCCTTGACTGATGCCATGTAGTAGCGACCAGTGGTGTCATAAGCACCTTTACTATGATAAGATCATGCAAGATTATAATATAATTGATATTTCATGTGAGGGTGGTAAGTTGAAACAAGATTTTTCTTAGTCAACTGTTCCACAAGAAAATGTTGCTCTGTGAAGAAAAAATGGTTTGCTAAATGATTTAATGCCATTGCACAGTATGGGTATAATTCAAAGGCTCTACACATATTTTCCATTCCTTCATGAACACTACCTATTTCACTAAGTGTGAGAATCCTACAATTAAAAAATATACAAAACTAACCACAGATATTTTTCCCCATTTCAAACAATAAAATTTCCAAAAAAATCTGTTTAAAACCTGCAAAAAAATGCAAATAAAATCATGCTGATTTTTGCGCCAAAAAAATCCATGAGACCATATATTGTTTCTTACTATTATGCTTTGATATATTTTTTCCAAGCATCCATAGCTTTTTTGAAATCACCTATTTTAGGCTTTTAGTCATAGTAGCAAGGTAGTGAACTATTTGATAAAATGCTTTGGTAGACATGTATGAAAAATGTGGTAGCATAGACAACGCAATGAACTTTGGAAAAAATGTCTCAAAGAAATGTGGTCTCATGGTGATGGAATGCCATGAAAAATGACATGACAAGTGAATTGTTATGGATTGTCATGACATTCCATCACCATGAGACCACATTTATTTGAGGTAATTTTTCAACTAGTTCACTGCCTTGTCTATATTGCTTACTATTATGCTTTGATAGATTTTTTCCAAGCATCCATAGCTTATTCGAAAGAACTTGTTTTAGGATTTTAGGCATAGCAACAAGGCAATGAATTGTTTGATAAAATTCTTTGGTAGACATGTATGAAAAATGTGGTAGCATAGACAAGGCAGTGAACTGTTTAAAAAATGCCTCAAAGAAATGTGGTCTCATGGAATGCCATGACAAGAAAATGCAATTGGCATCTGCTCCTAGTTATTAGTTATGCAATGTGAAGTAATTGCATAACTGCTTAGGTTGACTTTGTAAAAGCTATATTGTAATTGAATTTTTTTCATCTATCAACATCTAGTTATTAGTTATGCAATGTGAAGTAATGCTTTGAGTTTTAAAGATGTACAATGCAATGTAATCAACAATTTGAATATAAACTACAAAATCTATTTTTTACAATTCATTAGTTAAAATATCCATTTTATTTGATCTCTATAACTCTATTTCTATGGAAATGCCTTTTAATTAAAAAAAATAGTTTTTATCTCTTATTCTACATTTTTTTACATTTTATCATCTATCAGCATATAGTTATTAGTTATGCAATGTAAAGTAATGGTTTGAGTTTGAAAGATGTGCAATGAAATGTAATCAACAATTTAAATATAAACTACAAAAATCTATTTTTTACAATTCATTAGTTAAAATCTCTATTTTATTTTCTCTTTATAACTCTATTGCTATGGAAATGCCTCAATTCAATTAAAAAAATAGTTTTTGTCTCTTAGTCTACAATTTTTTACATTTTGTCATCTATCAACATCTAGTTATTAGTTATGCAATGTGAAGTAATGCTTTGAGTTTGAAAGATGTGAAATACAGTGTAATAAAAAAACTGAATATAAACTACTGTTGGAGATTACAAATCTACACCCTGTTTGCTAAGCTTTTCTAATTGCACTTAGCAGATTTGGTCCAACATTGGAATGCTTTCAGGTTGTGGGTAACCTATCTGAAAGTAGACCTCCAGATTGTGGGCCGGCTTCCCCATTTGATATCACTTAACTACTAAATTTTTGAGGTAAGGGTAAAGGTTGCATAAAATAAACCTAATGCTGAAAGGAAAACTAAAGTGATACACCAAACAATCTAGACCTGTTAACAACTCATCATATTTGAATTAATATCACAAAGCTGGACTTACACAACTCACTTAATAATGCAGTTTGCATAAATATTTCATAAGAAGGTCTATAAATAATGCTATTAAAAGAAAAATAGAGATTTCATAATTAATCAGCACCATTAACAACACAACTTACAACCTGCAAACATACACCTTCTGCTAAATAGATGCATAACATGATCAAGCTTGCAAGGAAAAATAGATTTCACAAAACAAGCTGATCAATCATTAACAACATACATGCGAAATAGAAAATGAGAAGGTAAAAGTGCTCTACTATATCAATTCAAAGTGCTTACTATGTATTAAGTCTGTATGAGTTACAATGCAGCTTCATCAAAAAATAACTCCAAGGTAGTAGCTATACTCCTGTTGAAAAGAAAGAACTCCCTAAAAAGTTCCAAATGAATATACTTAACCAAAAAACCACCAAAACCTCCCACACATGTGCTTCTAGAAGACTATCCTTGAATAAAATAGAAATGGCTCCAAAAGAACCTTCTAAAAGTCTCTAAAATGCCTTCCACATGAAGAAAAACCAAGCTAAGTCAATAGCCATCTCAAAAGTGTGACAAAAAAAACTCTAGCTGGCCTCAAACCCACTAAAAATAGTCCAAATAGCATCACGCACCTCTCACACTTCTGCAAATCATCATTGGTCCTATTTTAACACTTGACCATATTCCCCCCTCATGCAATATGTGTGTTTCTAAAAACACATGGCTTTTAAAGCATTAAATATAGTGATTTTGCTAAGTGATCTATAAAACATCAATTAGAAAATCACTTTACAATTAGGCTCAAATCAAAAGGGCCCCACTATCCTCTGTGTCACATTAGCATTAAAAGGAACAATAAAAGTGATTTTAAAGTCACCTAAGTGATATGTCCAGTCATAGAATAAAATGTAACATCAAATGTTATGAAAAAAAAAACTCAAAGGCTCAAAGGTACTTTGACTATCAACTTACCACTCATATTCTGCATTCCTCCCACACATGTCATAGTCACATGGTTTGCAAAGGCATAGGTATCAATATTACTTGGCCAACAAGGATGACCTTCAAGGCTCTTGGAAAGAATATTCTAAGTCACATGATTTGCAAAACAAAGCATCACCTAAGGGTCATGGCACACTCCATCACTTCACACTTCAACATAAGTCAAATGAGGAAAGAAATTCCTAAGGCATAGAATGCCTAAGAAATAACACATGACATAGTGAGGTTCCTAACAAAGCTTTTTAAGTGTGAAGGTTTATAAGGCATGAAAAGCCTAGGGGATATACAAAGTTCAGCCCCATCACATTAATCATGTGTCAATTTTAAAAGAAAAGATAAAACACCCCACAAAAATGCAAAGACAACGGTCAAACCCTAATCATAATACCAAAAAAATGAGGGAAAAATCCATCATTTTGTCACTTGGAAGAATCTGGAAAATGTCTTTGCCGTCATGAGGGTTTGGAGAACACGGGGAAAATGATATCTTCACTGGTTTTTTGGTTGGATTTTGACATTTCTGACATAAAAACGCCATGGGGAATTCAGGTAATTCTGTCATCATGCATTAAATCTGCACTTCATTGCACTTTGAGACCATTTTTTGACTCATAGGCTGCGGCTATGAAGCATTTCTTTGGCTTCTTTCTGACCATTGTTGGTTCATTTCTACTTTTCTATTATTGCTCTTCTTGTTGACAACCGCCATGAGAACTCAATGAAGATTTTTAGAAGCACAAGGTCAAATTTTTTTTGCAAAACTTGTGAGAAAACCTCAAGGTGATTCGAATCAACTCCATTTCATTTTTTTTAGCAACATAAAGCTATATTTTATTTTGTTTCTAGCTGACCATGAAGCACAAAGTGCTTGTCTTCATCTTGCATTTGAAAATAATGACACCCTATTGTGTTTTTGTTGTTTTCTTGAAGGAAACAAGTCTCTGGCCGCAGCCATGAACAAAAAATACTATGTTTTTGCTTGGCTCAGCTTCATTTATTAAAAACCTTATGCTGTCTTGTGATTTTCTCTTTGTATTTCACAAAAAAATTTAACAACCCAGATGGGTTTTGATATGTAGAAAAGAGAGGAAGACTGAAAAACCTATGAGCTAGGCCTCCATTTTTTGAACATGGGTTTTCTTGAATTTGTTGCTTTTTGTCTTTTTCTGCATTTTGAGGACCCTTGTTGGGGCTTCCTGTAGCATTCATATTTGTTGAAAATGCAACCGTTAGTAGAAAACCCAAGTGGGTTGCATGATTTCTTCGAAAGGTTATGGTTTGTTACTTGAAATGCAGAAAATCTTGTAAATTCCTTCACTTTTTGTAAAAAAGAAAGCAACATTGCCTTAGACCTGAACCCCTAGGTGGATTATTGTAGATTTTCTTTGACAGGTTCAGACTTGTTACAAAATGAAGATGATTTAGGAAGGATTCAGAACCTTAATGAGCAATCAAATTCTCCATTACTATAGAATGTTCTCCTTTATGATTTCTGCATTTGCCTTTACATTTTGTTGATATTCATTTGGCTGGCTCTCAAGTTCAAAATTATGCTGAAAAGTTGCTCATTTTGCTTTCTTAAGTGAAGTACATGCATTTCCAATGCTTCCATGTTCTCACTCCACTTCAAATACTTGTATGTTTTACCATCTCCCTGTGCAGTTTAAAGCCTTGAAAGTGCTTCACAATTTTATTGAATTGACTTTCCAATAAACTCCAATGTCATTGTTCTTGGGGCTTGCACATTTTATGTCACCTATCTCAGATACAGTGTTGACTGTATTATGCTTTGATTGAATCCTCCTATCACTGTGCTTCCCATGCCTCTATCATCTAAGGGGCAGACCACCTATATGTTGCTACAGTCCTCAAAAAGATGAAAAGGAAATAGTAACAAAAAGACCCTTCCACTGAGAAATGGACCTTTGAATCGAAGGGGTGACCTAAGATCAAACACTTGGATCCTGGAGCAAGAATATGTAGATGCTATTTGAACTCACAATGTTGTTCTTGCACTCTCCATCGCCATGGACCAAGGCTTGGGTCTTGTCTCTTCATGATGGCGCTGCACTACACACATTCAATCCTTATGAAAACAAATGAACTATCCCTTGTGAATCCTTTACACGAAATACCATCATTGACTGCAACTCATTGAAAGTACCTTGTCTATCCCTTGTAACTGTTCCTCAAGCATTTTTCTTATCCTTGTCAACTCTACCATGAGTGACAATGACACAACCTCACTCACACCACAAACACCTTATGACAAGCACACTACTGAGGCTACTAAGACATGATCATGAAGGATCTGTCCCTACCATGGCATCTAAAGGACTGTTTTAGTGATAAATCATGGATTGTACCTTCGAGTTGCTACTGTATGCACATGACTATCCACTACAAAACTGTCTTCATAAATGGTTGCTTTCTTATTGAGTTCTTATAAAATTATCATGTAACCGTAGGGAATGTTGTAGTGACTATTCTTTCAACTGATTGACAAGTCAAGAATGCAAGAGCACATCTTGTTGCTTATGATTATACTTCATTGTAGTTTGAGCACTCAATGATTTTTGTAATGTGTTGAAGTCACTGCTTTTAATGTAAAGACACCTACTGTGCTTAGCAAGTACAAACTAGATTGAATGCACTTACTTTTCCTTTTATTTTTGTCATGTGACTCCTTACAACAATTTAGCCCATGTTGCTTGATTACATGCTTACTTACATGTATGGTCTCCTTCATAACTCATGACTGATCCTTGCCCCTTGTCAAATAGAATCATGATCTTGGTAGACTGCTTGAATGGTGACTTCCATTTATTTTGATTGTCTATGTATTGATCCCCATTCATTTGATGACTGTTGATGGTTGTGCATAGTCATTATGATAGTGAGCAGACTTATTCTTGGAATTATCATTGAGAGATGTCAATCCCCTATTCCTGTGACTTGACAATAAAATGCCCTGCCCCATGCCTTCCTTAAAGCACATCTTATCTGTCAATGCACATGACTTCCTCATGCCTTCCTTGAATGTTTTTTCCTTTTTCCTTTTCTCATCATTCACACATTGATTGCTAGCTGGCAAACCTGTTGTTGGGTGTCTGGTTGAGAAGGCCTTGAACTCAGCCTTGTACAACTTCAGATTTTTTTCTTTAGTTGTTGTCCTCATCTTTCATGTTCAGAATGCATTCAAACCTTTCATGCTCTCAATCTTAGGGACATCATATTCATCTAACTCATGGGGCAGTGAATTAGATAGCCATGCTTCTTTGCCATGAAGACAGTTATGTTTGTTTTGGATACCCTTCATGCCTGTCAACCTTGTAAGCTCCTGTAAGGGTGTTGTCCTTACACTTGTACCATGACCATGAGTCAACCATTACTCCTGCTGTAGTTATATGTGATAAACATGCATAGTCTCCTCATTCTAACTTTGTTTAACAACCACTTGTCACATGTGTGGGTGACCTAAAAAATCACTTTCTTGTGTGATGAGTGACTTCCCAATAGGGTTGGGGTGAGAGGGGATTGAAAACAATCTGAGATGCTTCCTCATTATTAAATAGATGCATAATTGAACTTGATGCATCTTTTGAATCTGATAATGAAAGTTGATCAACTAGTATGATTCCATATTGATTTAATGCATTGATAAGAGAAAGATCTTTGATCAAGTTGCTCAATTTCCTTTTCTTTCAAAGCACGCTGAGCTCTACCCTTGTGGGAGCCACATTTACCCCACATGCAACATTTGATCTAATAATGAAACAATAGATAGGCTTGTCCTAAATCTGCACATGAAGCAAACAGTTAGAAAATAAATGCATACGTTTAATGTTCTTTTGTTTAATGCACATATGGATCAGCTTATACATGCATAGGTAGGTATGTATGCAGGGATTGAATCATTCATTGCTTAGAGCCTTGCTCTAACACCATGTTTTCTTCAGATGCAGGGTGAGGAGCACAACAAAGCTGGGAGGGGCATAAGAAGTTCAGGGTAGCAGTAGGGAAACTTTTGACCAGTCATTCACAAGCAATGACTGGTTCCATTCTTACATGCACATTCTCTCTTTCCTTTACTTATTCATGTATAAGTTGTTTCATATTTTGATTTGAATAAGAAAGCTATTCCCTTGGCTTGTGAGGGACATGTACATTTCAAGATTGTTAATAAAAGATTGCATTTGTATATCCATGTTTCTCTTTCACATTTGCTATGATGCAAAATTGAAATGGAAAAAGAATGTAATCTTATTTACTATGACAATCACTCCCTCATGCATGTTGAAACTAGCAGTTTTATGGTTTATGTTTAAATGTTTAACAACATGAAAAGAACAACACTATGGTTACTTGATTTTCAGCTGAAGGCTAAAAATAAGATAACAACTACAACAATCTATTTTTTACAATTCATTAGTTAAACTCTCTATTTTATTTGTTGTTTATAAATCTATTGCTATGAAAATTCCTTTCAATTAAAAAAATAGTTTTTGTCTCTTAGTCTATAATTTTTTTGCTATGTGTAGAACATTACAAATGGATCAATGCCAAAGGTTGACTACAGATCAATACCATGCATTTGATGAGAGAGTAGCCGATGAGAGGGACATGGAAGAATATCCATATCCATGTAATGAATGTCTTGGTGGAAAGGTGAGAAAAAGAAATCTGATTTATCAAAATATGATAAGATATGGGCATAGTGGTATAAGCCCCTGGGATTACAATTATAATGAAGATATGATAGAATTATAGAGTGTGAGAGATGAAGAGGCAACAAAAATAGATGAAGTGGCACTAAACATAGATGAAGAGGAAACAATGTTAGACGAAGGGGTTGAATTTGATAGAATGTTGAATGAGGGTTTAAAAAATGATTGGGAAAAGTTGATGGAGGATGCTTTTAAGCCTATGTATGCTAATTGTAAGTTAAGTTGCTTGACAACAATCCTTCAAATTCTTAACTTGCAAGTGGTATTTGGTTGGAAAAATGAGAGTGTAGATCAATTATTGGAATTATTAAGTTTTTTTTTTACCACTTGACTCCATATTGCCAAGAAAACAAAATCAATATAAAAAGAAAATCACTAAGCTAGACTCAGGGTATGAAAATTTCCACACATGTGTGAATGGTTGTGTATTATTTTTCAAGAATCTTGCAAGTGAGAGTGAATGTTTGAAATGTCATGAAGTGAGGTATAGACAAGGGTTGAAATCAATTGTGGTTCCTAGAAAGGTTCTTTGCCACTTTCTGGTAATCCCATGATTACTTCAAATGTATAGGTTCAAAGACATTGCTGAACTTATGAAATGGCATGCCCAAAATAAGAGAACTGATGGAAAACAATGACATGCGCCTGTTTCTAAGATGTAGATGGAATTTGATAACAAATGGCCTAATTTTTCTCAATATCCTCGTAATATAAGGTTGGGTTTGTTTCTATGTGGGGTGAACCCATTCTCAGTTCTAAGTACTAAATGGTCAACTTGGCCAGTGTTTTTAATAAATTATAAATTTCCTCCATGGTTAGCAACTAAACCATTTTTCTTAATGCTATTATTGATTATACCAAGAAAGAAAAGTGTGACTTTAGATACAATTGATGCTTATCTAGAGCCATTATATGATGAGATAATGGAATTATGGAAAGGAATTAAAGAACTTCAATCTTTAAGGGATGGTCATTCAATCAAATTCACTTTAAGAGTTTACTTATTGTTTACAATTCATGATCTTCTTGCATATGGCACATTGTCTAATCTCAATGTTCATGGATACCATGGATGTCCTACTTGAACCTTTAAGGATTTTGTGAGGCACTCAAGAAGTTTATGTAAGTGTATTTATTATGGACATCATGCTTACCTTAAAATGGATCATCCATATCATAAAAAAAAACACCGTTCAATGGTCAAGAAGAGAATTGTGAAGCACCATTGCTAATAATAGGTGATTACATTGTTGAGAACAGACAAAAGAGAATATCATTTATTGAAAATGATGGGATTTTTGGTAGTAGATATGATCTATGTAATGAAAGTGATGTAAAAAAGTTGTGCATATTCTATAAGAAATGGTCTCTTTACATTAGATGGACTAAGCCTCCTCATTACAAACAAAGAAATGATCTCTTAGGTCTGAATGACACTGAAAACTAAAACTGAGAGTGTAAAATTAGAAAATTGTTTAATCTTTTCAATAAAATGATATCTAAAATAATGCATTCATAATAAAATCCAATACCACACTATCACAACCGTTAATCAAGGTATGTGTGGGATGGTGGGACATATAGGTCAATGTACAAATACTTACTGCAATACCACAACAACCAAATATGAATAGCGTGGGGTGGTAGTGAGAACATGTTAACAACTAAAGTAAACTGTAGCCCTGCAAGGGGTATGGTGGTGAATGATCACTCAACCACTAGAATTAACCCGTTGTCCCACGAGAGTCCAAAGGGGTGTGCATGGGGTGGTGGTACTGCTAACCCTACCATAGCGCTACCTCATAGTGGTCTTGATATGATAGAGCGGTATGGTGGTAAACAATCACTCATCTACTATAATTAACTTTCCATCTCGCAAGAGTCCAAAGGGGTGTGCGTGGGGTGGCAGTACTGCTAATCCTACCATACTGCTACCCCACAACAGTCTTGATATGATAGACCAATACTACGATATAAGATGTCAAAGCATTTAAATCATCAGTGACAATGATTACACCTCTAAACATGAACCACTTGATTTCCCAAGATAAAATGCATGTAGTCAAACTTGAAATATGGAAATATGAAATATTTTGCATGAATTGACATTGATAGTGAGGTGACCGAGCTTAATAGAAAATATTACTTGGGACTCGACAACATTTTTGCAATTATTCACATAGCTCAGGGTACAGGAGGCAAGGGAGTTCAAGGGGGAAGAATCTACAACTATTATTTTGCCGGGTAAGTTCACATAAACCCTCTATAGCAAGTGTATAAGAACTAACTTTTCTCCTACAAGTAGACACTTTAAGAAATCAAGTAGGAGTAAATTCTTCATCATGCCACCCAAAAGAAGTCAACTTATGAGTAAAAAGGAAGAGTCTACAGTTTATAAATCAAAGAAGAGGTCCCTATAACAATCCATTTTAGATGTGTTACCTAATTTTGTAGACAAAGGATTCAAAAAGATGTTTAAAGATACATCCCATGGATGTAGGGACCTAATTATCCCTATCTTAGGGCGGGATCTATTTTGGTACTCCTATGAAAAAAGGGATGACAAGATTCCAGTTTTGAATCCTTGGACCTTAGATTTGGTCAAATTGATAGTCCCAAATGTCTTTGTAGATGTTGATTTTATTAAAGTATTGGCACGATATTATCACCTGGTTACCAAGACTATAAGAATTTCAGATGGTTCACCATTAGTGGTGCTGACTAAAGAAGCAATTATAGTGTGTTTTATGTTAAACAAGCAAGCTATCACTAAGATAAACTTGGACAAAAGTGAGGAGGATTATAGGAGATTGAAAAAAACCTACAAGAGTGATGAACTTCCTTTACACATGAAAAGGGGTGTAAAGAATAGGAGGATACCTATCCCCCCTCCCAAATTGAGCCATTTTCCATAGAATACTTCCAAGTATATTTCAAAAGAACTTATTTTTCTTTTTTCCAAGTGCTTGGAATAGATACTGAAGAGAGGATTCCAATCTATCTCATGATGATGGAAATGAAGATACAAAATACTGAAGTGAACATTGAGTATGACTTTGTTGCTAAAATTGAGAAAGGGCTACATGAGGGATTTTTGCAAGTAAGAGAGAACTTAGCTCCCATCACTTTTAGGAAATATTATCTATCGTTTCATTTAATATTGCACCAAAACAAAAAGAGATGGACTAAAAGAATGTGTTTGGGAAGTTTGATAATGAAGGGAATAGGTTTCCTATACAAAATTGTTGTTACATCTAGGATAGTAGATGTAAAATTAGTGATTATGTAATATTTCATGATGATTTCGTAATAAAGGTCATGGAAAATCTTGGTCATATTTCACCAAGATTTCCTAATAAAATCATGCAAGTATTAAGACCTTTAGCATTTAAGCTAGAGCAGGGACACACTCACAATTTCGGTGACTGGTTCTCCTAAGAAAACCAAATAGTAATAAGGGTCTATGGGTGTCCTCAAGCCCCACATGTTTTACCTAAATTTGTTTCTATTTGAATTGAATTTTTAGAATTTATGTGGAAAATGTTATGGATGGATTAGGATGTTATGAAAAGATAGAAAAAGGGGAAGTTCCTACCTGACCTAATTGAATGAGAGGAGCTATCCATAGGGTCTAACACTCTTGAAGAAATGCATAACTATTTGAATATGAGGTATTCATTGAATTCATGAGGAGAAAGGGTCTTTGATCCTAAAGGGAATATTAATGTTATAAAGCATACATTTCTCACTAGAGTTGGGATTACAAAGAAGATGCAATAATAAATCAAGCTTAACACTTCATGAAGTTTTTTAGAGGAAGAGGAAGTGGGAAATCATAAAGAGGATTGAGGAGGAGAAGAATAAAAGGGACACTAGATTCCAAGGATTATATGTTGAAGAAAGGGATGATATCAAAAGGATGAACTTAATAATTGACAAATTTGAAAGATTATATGTTGAACTAGAAAAGAAACCCGAGGGCCAGTCTTCAAAACCCTCCAAGCCACCCATCAAACCAAGTGGTATTGTAATCATAGAACCCCTACCAAACACTACCTGAATACAATTAGAAGCATACCCTAAGTAACCAATTCCTAAAAGGTAGAAGACACATGGAGTGGCCCCCTTAGTGGTATATAAAGTAAGTGAAGGAGTAGGGGATACTGAAGAGGTAGCCGATGTACTTTTGAATTTTAAAGATGATGAATTTGATCAACCACTGCCTAAGCTTTCAATTGATGCTCACAAACTAGAAGAAAGAGTGGATGTACATGGGCATAATGATCAAGAAGTGCATGATGATGGAAGGGTGATTGATTCCCTTAGATTTATTGAAGATGATGACTTTATTCAAACTCCCAAGTTTAAGGAGTTTTGGATTAAAATGAAAATGAAAGAATTTGAGGAGAGACTCCAAATTAATAAGTTGGGCACTAATGAGTCACAACATGATCAGATTGTTGCCCAAAATTTTGAAGAACTCAAGATTAATGAAATTATTGTTAGCCCCCAAGAAGCAAGAAAATTGGTCTTAGAAAGCAATATACTAATTATTCTTGGGATGGAGTTAAAAAATATATTCTTAATAGATCAAGTAAGATGCCAAGAAGATCCCATGTTGGTTTCTGAATTCAATTCAGATGAGGGAATGAGTGGCACATGTTACAATCCAAGAATTGAAACCCTAGCCTTTTAGACAAAGCAAAAAAGAACAAAAAAACCAAGATTTCTTGATGTTGTGCAAGAAATGAGAGGGACTGCCATGGTTAAGACACTTCAAGACACATCAACATTAGAGGCAACTACTATGAAAATGCACTCAATTTTTTTTACTAGGGATACAATTAAAGGTATGGAGCTTAGATTGGCAGAATATGAGAAAGCACAGATTGATCTAAGTGATGAAGTGAATAGGTTACTCATAGAAAATGTGAAATTGAAAGGGTAGTTGAAGGGAGGAAGTCCTTCCCAAAGAACAAATTTAATAGTATACCAGCCCTTGCCATCTAAACTGATATAGGTGCAATCACTATTGAAAAATTAAATTTGCTAAAACAAGAAATTAAGATGTTGAAAAAGACTAATGAAGAAACAAAGGAAGGAGAAAAAGGACAAACCCTCAGGGTATTGGAAAAGATCTTGGAGGATAGGGTTAAACTAATTGTGGAAAATTTGGAAAATGTGTATGAATGTTATGTCTCCTTGTCACAAACAATTGATCAGATAAAGGCCCATGTACCTATATTGGACCCCTTATTCAAGAAATGGCAACCTGTACATCACACCTTAATAACTTTATTCAAAATTTTACAAAGGAGTGTTGAGGCCTCCATATCTTTAAAGCCTACTAAGAAAATGGTCTGATTGATCATAGATGAATTTTAATACATATATGTAGGATAACAAAAGATCAAGGAAAGAATGGATTCATTTCACACACTAAAGTAGTGGTTCATGCCTAAGATACTAAGGGATGATGAACAATTGAAAGGCTCCAATAATTGGATAGATGAGTTTAGAAAAATTATTCCCAACTGCATCACTAATTTATAGAAGGATGGTGAGATAAATCTTCACTGCCTCAATTTAACCTTGGATGGAATAATTGCACTGGATGTTGGATACTCAAAATTCATCATGGATGGCAAAGGGTTATTAAAAAATAGATGGAAAAGTCACTTGACCAACACATGAAAAAATCCAGGAGTACAAATGGCCTCATGATTACATAGTGTACCAGTGGGAGCAGACATATCTAGCTCCCCCAAAAGAATAGGCCTTACAGTAAAGTACCAAGCCTTGCATATACTATCATGGAGAGAGGACCTTGCTAGATCTAAATGATCACAAGTACCTTACGATGAGTAACATACTTTCGTATCTTGTGAGTGCTCTGGACTTGAAAATCCAATCATCTCTCTTCATTTCTCATCTTTCATTGCTTTTATGTAATCCTATGTAAAAAACAATAATTAATAATTTTTGATTTATGTTAAAAGTGGGTAGCTGAAAAGACACTTTTTGACATGTCAGTCAGGACAAAATTTTGAAATGTATTGTAAAATATTTTTGAAGATCAATAGAATGAAGTTATAATTGGTGGCCAAATTCTGGTTTCAATTATTTATTGAAGTGAATTAATGAATGTTATCTTGTTGTCTCCATTTTGATCTTTCCTTGTTATTTAAATCAATAGATCAAGGGTATATCTGGTTTATCAAAACACATTTGCTATCTTTATTTGGTTAATTTACTAGTTCCTTCAAGGAAGGATTGAATTCCTTTAAGTAAATCATAGTAACCTGGGGAGAATAAGTAAATCAAACTAACAAGGAGATATTTGGTCTACAATTAGGAATGATTTATTGGTGTCAAAATATCATCATATATGTTAATATTAGATATATATTTTCTTGGTTCAACTCCTAGGATGACTGGAGACAAATCAAACATAACCTTACTAGAGTATGTTTTTCCTTCATCCTACTTGTGTTATGTTTTTATGAGTTCTTTTCTTGTGAATATATCCCTAAGGAAAATTTGTCTGATACCTCTAATTGTAAACATCTTCTTGGTTTTTGATTGCAAATTCTTTTTAATTTGTAAATTGAATTCTATTTTAAGTTTCTATTTGTAGTTATCAGCAGATTGGAAATTCAATAGCTATCAACTTATGAACTCAATAAATTTTTACTAATTCAAGTTGTTGATTTATAAATTATTGTTTATTTGGACTTTAGGAAATGAGCAAAATGACTATAAGGCACAACTTAGATGATAGTGATCATAATGCTGAAATTTTAGTCACAAATTATGAGCACTTTTGTAGTGAAAAAATGTAACATCCTTAGCAATTTCTGACCTTATTTCCACTTTTTCAAGCCTTGGAAATTTCATCAAACAATTTTATTTTGAATTTTAAACTTGTTGATTGTGTTTTCAGTTTGCTTTGTTTTATTTTTTGATTGATGCAAAGGTGTTTGAATGCTTGAAAATGAATGCCAAAATGACTAACAATGTAATGAAATAGAAATATAGATATTTTTGTCCTTTTCAAATGCATATAGATGATCTACTTATGCAAAATGCACACCTACAACCATGAGACATTTTCACAAATAGTTGGCTGCCAAAATTCACTCCTTCATTATGATATTTGCAAATGATATCAGACTTAATACAATGCTAGAAATATCTTGAATACTTAGTCCTAAGAGACTATGCAACTGATTACAAAAGTTGATATTAATTATATCTAGTGGTTGTCAAGGACACCAATAAGACCTCATAATAATGCAACCTTATTCAATTAAAATTACAATGCTTATATGCTGATTATGAAAGTGAATGAACTCTGATATCTTATTTGACTTATAATGTAATAATATGCAAAATGTAGAGCCTGGTATGATGTAGGTGCAACCAAAAGTTTATTCGATTCTTCAGATAGGCCGCCTACCTCCCTTCTAAAATCTTGCGCCTGTCCTCTAGAATGCCCAACAACTTCTTGAAATATTTTTTTGTATTTTTTCATTCACTCTAAGACAAAATTACACTTTTCATTAGTGCACCCAGCTATGAGAGATGACCATGATTTTGAACTAGCAATGTATATGAAATTCACACCAGCTATTCTCTTGCTAATTTGTCCTCTCCTACACCAAAATCCAGTGGCTCTTTGACTGCAAACTTATTCTACCAAAAATTGCCTTTGTATACTCTAATCAAACTTCTTCAAATTTGGACCTTGGCCACAAAATTTTCACAATGTAAAAGACTGAATTATCCCTCACTCCAATCCAGCTAGGGTTGATATTGCACAACCAAAACCATCGCCTTAGAGTCTTAAAACCTTTAGGAAAATTGCTAAGAATTCAAGCTCACCAATGTAGTATAAACATGTCAACAACTTCAGATGCCCAAATGCAATGACAAAATCTCCCTATAAATAATTCTCATCAAGTCTCCAAGAAGCTCCTAGAATAAAATACTATTTTATTCCTTTAAGTGACTTTTGGATATTATTTTATTTTTATTCACTTTAATATTAAATTAATTAAATATAAATTCATCTTATGATATTATAATTTTGAGATTACTTTACAAATAATTAATCTAATATTTTATTCCCTTATTCTCCTTTTAGCCTCTGAGAATAAATAAAGGCTAAAATAAACAACTCCTAGGTGGTTGATGCAAAGGGGACATTACAATCCTCCCTTCTTGGAATTGCTTGCCCTCTAGAAATTGCAAGCTAGGATGCTCCAAAATCTGTTCACCTTCCCATGTGGCATCTTCTACTGGAAAATATCTCCATCTCACCAAGAACTCCTTCACCACCCTATTCCTCAACCTCTTTTCCCGAGTCAATAATCTCTTCCAAAATTAGGACCAAATATCCCTCCTCATCCAATGGTGGAAGCTCTATTGAAGAAGTGACATGATGACCAAGTACCTTTCTTGAGGCATGAAACATGAAACACATTATGGATCTTGCTACTCTCAGGAAACTCCAACTCATACAAAACATTTGTAACATGTTTGAAAATATTGTATGGCCCATAGAAATGAGGTTTGAGCTTCTCTACACTACTCATCTTCAATGAAGAGTGTCTGTAGGCTGAAAATGAAGGTAGACCAAGTCCCCCAGCTCAAAACTATGCTCAGCCCTATGTCTATCCACATAGGTCTTATGCCGATTTTGTATTGTCTACAAGTTATCCTTGAGTGCTCTCAAGATTTCTTGACTTTCCTATATCCAATCCTTGGTTGTAGGAGCAGTACTCTCTCCAAAATCCAAATCCATAAATGATGGTGCATCATAACCATATAAAGATAGAAAAGATGACATCCCAATAGACATGTGGTAAGTGGTATTATAACAATATTACCCCAAGTGTAACCACTTAACCAATGCTCTCTACTACCCTAAAATGTAGTTGCACAAGTAACCCTCCAACCACTTATTCACAATCTTTGTCTGGCCATCTATCTGTGGATGGTAACTCGTGCTAGGTGTCAGCTTAGTACCTTCCAATCTTGATATCTCCTACCAAAATACACTCAAGAATCTGTTATCTCGATCATTGACAATGAACCTTGGCAAACCATGTAGCCTGAATATCTCTCTAAATAATAGATCAACAACTTGTGCATCCCTATACTCTGTTTGTATGGTGAAGAAGTGAGCATACTTCATCAACCGATCCACCACCACATAGATACAATCTCTCCCATGCACCTTGGGTAGACCTGTGATGAAGTCCATGGAAATGATCTCCCACTTCCCCTTTGGAATGGGAAAAGGCTGCAATAACCCTATTGGCTATGAAAGCTCAGACTTGTTGTGCTGACAAGTCTCACACTCCCTGACATGTCTCAAAACATCCTCCTTGAGGCCCTTCCATGAGAACCTCTCTCTCACCTTCTTGTATGTCTTGAAGTAGCCCCAATGGCCTACTAAAGGAGTGTCATGTGAAGCCTACAATATCCTCTCCTTTAATTTAGACTTGGGTACCAAGTAGATCTTGTCCTTGTAGAAAATCACATCATCTACTACTCGATACCTATCATCCTGGATCAACCCATCCATCACCTTGCAAGAAAAATCATTCTTGGAGTACTCCACCAATAAGATGGATTTCCAATTTGTAGAAATCTCAGAAAGTGAGCAAGCTAAAGGCCTCCTGGAAAGAACATCTGCAACAATGTTCTTCTTCCCCTTCACATACTCTATATCAAAGTCATATGCATGTATCTTTATAACCCACTTCTGTTGCCTCCCATTCAAATCCCCTTGCTCCATGAAGTATCCAAGACTATTGTGGTTGGTCCTCTCCATAAATTTTTCTCCAACTAGATACTGTATGAATTTCATCAAATTATGCATAATGGTGAGCATCTCCTTATCGTAGATGGAGTATAGTCTCTTTGGCCCCATCAAATTATGGCTCTTGAAAGCTATGGGGTGATGGTTCTACATCAAAACTACTCCTATACCCTCACCCAAGGCATCACACTGAAGGAAAAATAGCTATGTGAAGTATGGAAGTGCCAAAATTGGACAACTACTCATCACTTCTTTGAGCTTATCAAAAGCTCACCGTGCCATCTCTGACCAACTGAATGCACCTCTCTTGGTCAAATCTGTCAAAGTTGATCCCAACTATGAAAATCCCCTCACAAACCACCTATAGTAACCGCATAATCCAAAGAAGCCCTGCAACTCCGCGAGTGTCCTAGGTGGTGTCCAATCCAATATTGCTTGTATCTTCTCCTGATGGACCTGCACCCCCTATGCACTGATCACATACCCCAAGTAGATTATATCTCTAAGGAAAAAATCACACTTCAAGGCCTTAGCATATAATGACCACTCTCCCATAATAGTCAAAATATCATCCAACTATTTCAAATGGTCCTCCCAAGTATTACTGTAAATGAGCAAGCCATCAAAGAATACTAGGAGAAACTTACGCAATTACTTATTGAAGATATGATTCATACAAGATTAGAATGTTGCAAGTGTGTCTATCAATCCAAATGGCATTACCAAAAACTCATAATTCCCATAATGACATCTAAATATGGTCTTATGAATGTCCTACTCTCCAACCCGGATTTGGTGGTACCTTGAACGAAGACCTATCTTGGAGAAATAAATTGCACCATGTAACTCATCTAAGAGCTTATCGATCTTGGGTATCATGTATCTATTTTTGATGGTTTTATTTTTGAGAGCTCTATAATCAATACACATCCACATTGTCCCATCCTTCTTCTTCACCAACACCACTGAAGAAGCAAAGGGACTATAATTTAGTCTAATGTGTCCCATCTGAATAAATTCTTTGATTGATTTATCAATCTCATCTTTAAACTTTTTAGGATGATGATAAGGGGTAGTGATGAATGTCTTGGCCCCCTCCTCCAAATAAATAGTGTGCTCAAACCCATGGTTAGGTGGTCTCCCTAGAGGAATCTCTCCAAATATCTTGTCATGATTCCCCAACAAGTCCTGAATATCAATGCAATATGGCTACCTTGAATCTAGAGTCTCCTTACTTGTGATCAAGCACTCAACTACCCATGCTATGTCACCATGCCTGAAAATACTCTCCATGCATTTGGATGACACCATCTTGGGTACTCTAGTTGACATACCCCTAAGCATCACTCTTCTGCCATCTACGGTCTGGAAGTTCTATGAATACTTCCCAAGTGAATGTAGCCACTGAATCCCAAGAATAGCATTGGTATCCCCTAAGTCCACCACATAGAAATCATTAGTGATGGTATAATTTACCAATGTGATAGGCAATAGTTGAACCCTCCATGTACATGCCATATTATACCCATCTTCCACCATCACATTAAATCCTTCAAAATCTTTTGTTGAAAACTTCTTTTTTGTCACTAATGTTGCATCAATGAAGCTGTGGGTGGCCCCACTATCAATCAATACTGCGATGTGTTGTCCCTATAAAAATCCCCTGACTCTGAAGGAGTTGAACCTTGGTATGCCTGATAAGGTAGCAATAGTGCTACTCTTGCCATCATTCTCTTGAGGCTGCTCCTCATTTGAACTACTACTGTCCATGAAATCAAGTCCATGATCTTCCTCATTCTCATTATCTGACACTACCTCAATGAGATGATCCTTCCCTTTTCCCAAGCAACAATTTCCAACTGTCCTTTTTTCCTTGCAATGATAGTAAATGTCGTTCTCCCTACACTCCTTGTGGAAATCCTCTATAGACTTGTCCTTCCTATTTCCTTCCTTAGAGGAGAACTTCTTTCCCTTATCCTTTGAAGAAAATGAACTATGCGAGGAGTATTTGTTCTTTTGATTGATTGAGAGCCTGTTCCCCTGATTTCTAGACTCCATGTCTCTAGCTTTCTTGATTGCCTCTTGCAATGAAGTGGGGTTGAGAGCCTTAACCAACCTCTCAATGGATCCATTAAACCATCCATGAATAGGACCAACAACCTTCTCTCTGAAATATCCATCCCTAGAACAACCAACCTCTAAAAATAAACAATGTATGTATCCAATGACCCCCATTGTTTTAACCATGCTAAATCCTTGAAGTGGAGTTCAACATCCTTAACATCAAATCTCTTAATCAGCCTCTCAGTGAATTCAAAATAGGAGGTGATTTGATCATGGTCCATCATGAGTAATTTGTGATGCCACCAATCATGTACCACTCCATCCAAATGTATGGTAGTGTATTTAATTGCTTCCTCCTCAGGCATAGGGTTAAGTTGGAAATAGGTATCAACCTTTTGCACCCAATCTCTTACTGACATCTTCTTAGATCCATCCAAATAAGGTAAAATTAGTTTCCCTACCTTCCTCCTAATTTCATTGTGAAGTTTTCAGTTACCTCTACTAGGTCTATGTCTCAATGCCGAGTCTATGTACTCATGAAGAGAAGCATCATGTTGGAACCCTAGACTAGCATTAAGCCATTCCTAAAGTCATTAAGACAAGGATTATATCCACCGGCCATCCTCCTCATCTTCGTGTTTGATGTATATTTGAAATTGGTTCTCCCTGTGCTTTGCATGTTTTATAGTATTTCTATGAATGCATTTAGGAGTATACAGACTACACATGCGTATATCATTGTACTAAGGAGAAAATTCATTTACTGCATTAGTAGAGTCTTCATTTCTCCATGGATTGTCTTTATGTTGCCTTGAAAAGTATTTCTCCATATACATTGGTTGTGCATGCTTTTCGCAAAGTGTTTGAAAATCTCCAAGAGGAATCCTCTATTGTATGTCAAAAACTGCTTTATCATCTTCACTGTCCTGGACTAGTAAAATTTTCTCTCAAACCAGAAACTAGCTTTTCATGAAATTTAATGGGTTTTTTCATCAAATTATTTTATAATTTCTATCCAAAAATCATGAAAACCCAGTTCATGGCTTTCAAGATATAAATGTCACTGTCATGACTTTCCTCGTGCTAAAATGCCATCACCATTCATTGATGAGCATATTATGGATAATGTCTTTGCATACCTGATGGTATCTTCACTGCCTTCAATGGAACAACTAACCCTCATTCCTATGACAATCCTTTTACTTTTCCTTTTGAATTTTGTGTGATTGTCATCATCTTTGCTACCCTTTACACCTTTGTCTCTATTAAAACTTGCATTTGTTTCTTTTATTCTATGCAACCATGGATTCCTCAACTATTTTACCTTGTAAAATATCATATCAACTTCTCTTGTCCTTCAATCATCCTTCAAGCTGAGAAAATCAAGGTCTCAAGGCAGACCTACAGGGATGTAACTCTGAATTTATAAGTCAAATTGTAACCATGTTTTGTTTGACACCATGAGTTTCATCCATTCATATTGTCATAAGGTCATTGCAAAATTTGTTTATATTTTTCCTCTGCTCACTCACTTGATTGGGATCTCTTTGCATGACAGTGACCCCTTGTTGATGAAAACTATATGTTGACTATTATCTTTTATGGTTTCATTGCTCTTATGAGGGATTGTCCTAAGGTACTTATGACTATGCTCTTTAATATGGATTGCCCCCTTCATCATGTCACACATTGTTGATGATTGTCCATAGCTTCCCGTGATCCTCTTTTACAGTTGTTGGGCTCAACCCTTATGGGAGCCACATTTTCTCGACATACTATAATTCTCATAAGTTATCATGTAACTATCCTACAATGGTTCTTGACATTTACCTACACATTCAAAAAATGTTAGAAACACTAAGAAGCCCAGAGCGTCTTATGATGGCTAGATGATTACTTTCTTTCTTGAATCATCGTAATGTTGATGTATCTGATCTTGTGATGCTTTTATCTCTAAATTTCTAATATGATGTTAATAAGAAATAGATTGAATACCTGTCTATTTGGTATGTAAGAATGTTGGAATCCTGAGCTCTAACACACTTCCTTTTGACCCTTTCAGGTATTTCATGCAAACAACAATAGAACTTTGAGGAGAGACTGAAGATGAAGTTGATCAATTGTGTGGTTCATCATTCAGGCAATGTCGGATCCCTCCTCTCTTAAATGTCATTTCTTTCAGTTATTCAATCTCCTTTTCTTATTGTATCATATCAGTTATTCCCACAACTTGTGTGGGAAACCTATGAACATATTCTTTTGCAATGAATATAACAACTATTTTATGCAAATTTTGAAAAAAAAAATCACTTTTCTATAAAACAATGGCATGCAATAAACTAAAAATTCTTTCTATAGCATTGTTTGAATGAACATATGAGGTATTTAGTAAAAAAAATTATGTACCTTTCACTCTTAAGCCTTCAATAGTGTTCCAGCGTTGCCTAATTGGGTTGAAAAACACAATTAGGAAACAATACCATTCCATAAGCCTTGTAGATGCACCTTTTGAATATATCTGCTCAAAGCTTCTACTAAGATTATGAATCAAAATGGTGATAGTGGATCCCCCTAATGAGCACCTTGAGTAGAACTAAAAAAGCCTAGTATGCCATTAATTAAAACAATTTTTTTTGCACTTGATAGGCACGAATGTATCCATTTATACCATTTATGCCCAAATCCAAACTTCTTTATGACTTGAAGTAGAAAAGACCAATCTACTCTATCATAAGCCTTCATCATATTTAGTTTAATAATGAAGGATGGCAGTTTATTAGAGTTTATTGAGTGTAACACCTCATGTGCTACCACAACACCTTCTATCATCTCTCTTCCTAGAACAAACCCATGTTGTTCCTCATAAATAATTTTAGAAATGAAGGGATGAAGCCTAAGGTATATTGCCTTTGTGAATATTTTATAAATTATATTAAATAAGGAAATAGGTATGAAATATGAAAATGATTTGGAATCCTTCACTTTTGGAATAATTTCCAACTAAGTTATATATTGAATTACTTTAGAATAGTACCTTATTTTCTTGATTTTTCTATAGCTCGAAGAAGATCAACATAAATGAAATCCCAATATTTTTGAAAGAATATGGTTGTAAAGCTATCTAGACCTAGTGCCTTACCAGGTGATAAATAAAAGACTATAGATTTCACTTCATCCAAAATGAAAGGCTTGAGTAGATGGTCATTGTCTTCTTGATGGATCAAAGTTGAAATGACATCCAATAGTTCTTCCCTCTCTTTTTCTATCTATGGAGATTGGAACATTGGAGAAGACAATAAGTTTTTTTTTAAATTTAACACCTTCATTTTGAATATCTTCTTCATTTGTAAGTATAACACTTGTTGTGCTATTCTTAATTAAAAGCATAGCACTTTTTTACTCTTTTCAATTGAGTTGAAATATGGAAACTTTTTGTGTTTTGGTCACCTTCTTTCAGCCATAGTTCTCTTGACATTTTCCTCCAATAAACTTCTTCCCTTGCCAACAATTTTTCCCATTCTACTTGCAATTTTTTTGTTGCTCAAATGACGCAACATCCATCCCATGAAAAATAATATGGCTATTTATGTTAGATGGCTGCTTATATAACCTTTCTTTTTGTATAAATACATTTTTGAATATTTGAACATTCCATGTTCTTATTTTCCATTTAATGAACTACAGTTTCTTACAATGTTTGAGCAATGACAAGAAATTTCGGTGACAAAACCACATTGATTCAAACTTGAATGAGGATTTACTTTTTGGCCTAGATAGATTTGTTGATATTATCATGGATATTGCATAATGGTCTAAACTTGAAAATGGTAAATTTTCTAATGAAATAATGTAATCTCTTGAAAACCAACTTGGAGAGGACAAAAATCTGTCTAGATGTTCTGCTATTTGTAGGAAATCCTTCCTTTTGTTAGTCCAAGTATACTTCCCATTACTTGGTTAAATTTCAATTAATGCATTATCTTGAATGAAAGAGGTAAAATATTCCATTATTTTTTGAGGAAGAACACCACCTTGCTTTTCTTTTAGAGAAGTGATTGCATTAAAATCCCTTGTTAGCATTACTTTATCATCCCCCAGTTGATCTAGAACTTCCTTTAAACTGTCCCAAAGAAATTTCTTTGCTACTATTGTTGAAAGAAAATACACAATTAATAACCAAAAGACAATATTAAAATGTTTTACTTTTACCAATTACTAGTTTCTTTCATTTGAAATAGGATCTATGCTAACTATTTTTGGGTTCCAAAAAATAAGAAGCCCACCTAATTCCCCTTGAGTAGGTGATTGACTAACATCTCATTTAGTCCACTTTTAAAGAGATGTGTCAAACACAACTTTTGAAATTTTTGTTTCTTGAAGTAGTACTATATCTGCTCCACAATCATCCAATTGATGCCTAATTTGAGCTTGTTTGTTAGGGGCATTAATATCCCTAACATTCCATGATATAATTTTCATTGATTTCAAGGAGAGTAGTGCACTCTCCTCAGTCTAGGTTGCTTATTTGATGCTACAATGATACTTTTATCTAGTGTTGTCTCAATTCTTGCTATAATTTCCTCCAAAGTCTTGACTAAGAGGGGTTTTCTACCTCACTTCCCAAGGTTTTTTAATCACGGGTTCTGAGTTGGGTGTTTGAGATATAGCAAGAGTTTGGGAGAAATCATACTCCCCTTCTTCCCTAAGCACTACTTCTGAAATTTTATTAATTAATTGAGACCCCACCATTTTGGCTATGTTATTTGCTAAATAATCAAGGTTTCCCTTTTCCATCAGACCCTTGAAATCCAACAACTCAAAACAATCATCTTGGTTAGGAGTGAAATATACTTGCTCATGTTTATTTTCAAGTAATAGTAACTTTTTTTTTTAGAAAAAAACATGCTCAAAATTTGCAAACCCTTCCCCCTCAACATGCTCAAAATTTGGGAGAAATCATACTCCCCTTCTTCCCTAAGCACTGCTTCTGAAATTTTATTAATTAATTGAGACCCCACCATTTTGTGTTGGAAGCCGCAGCCCCCTGCCGAGTTTTCAGCACCCACCCTGGTCACATTGGTGACCAGGGGCTGCGCCCCAGGAGCCAGCCGCCAGCCCCCTAGTCCGCCTAGGCGACCAGGGGCCAAACTTTTTCAGCCCCTGAGGGCTTATTGGAGACTACTTGGGCAGTTTTGGAATAGTTTCACAGAAACGATGATAACTTTCACATACAGAGTTGTTTTTTTGCAAACAAGATATCGCCGGAAAGCTGTTTCCGAGCTCTACGCAATGGTACTAGTGTTTTTTTCTGGTGTTGCTTTTTTTATGACTTTTTAAGCCTTGGAAGTTAGATGTTTCCTTTTTTACTCCGAGAGACGTATCTTTTGACTCGCTTATCCATTTTTTGTGATTTTCACGGCGTTGGAAAGCTAGTTTCGGCCTCTATGCAGATATGAGGTCATTTCTAGAAAATGTGTAACTTATTTTTTTGCATGCATTCATTTTTGTTTCATGCTCTATGTTTGCTTTCTCACTCATGTTTTTGTAGTTTTGCATTATCTCCTTATGCAATCATTGGGTATTGTAATAACGAACTGATATAAAGTTCCATTAAGGGGGGTTATTGCATCCATATTTCATTTTGGTGACAACTCGCATGAGTTTGTCTGGTTTCCTATTGTTTCCCTTAGCGTCCTTCTTGCTTAGCTAGACACATCGTTGGTTTGTTTCAGTTCACACTTCACATTGGGATTTTATAGTTCTTGATCCGCATTGGTTCAAATCTTTCTCATTTGAGGGCCATGGTTTTATGGTTAATGTTCTAGAATCTTGATGGTACTTGTCCTATGGGTAGTTTTAGTTTCAGTTTGGCATTGGCTTCGTGAGACACAACTTCTAGATTTGTCATCATTATGGGTCCATTCCTACTTTCATCTACTGTTGCTTATAGATTCTAGAGTTGATCCAGTATGTGAGTTTTGAGTGTTCCTTGGCATCGGTTCTACTATTGCATTTGTGATTCTAATTGGTATTTTGCAAACAGAACTATCTTTCCTTGCTTGCTAGATTTGGGGTTCCAGTGTTGCTTCATCAGAGTTCTTCTAGTGCTTCTTCGCAACAGTTCATCTCTCTGAAGGGGGGGTTTTCCCACTGGGTTTTCTCTCTCTTTTCATTTGTACATGAGTACCTCATCAGGCCTTGTTGTCGGGACTCATATTTGCATAATAATCTGTTTCTCCCTAAGTTGCACTTATGGGGGGGTGTTGGTGTAATTAATTATTAATTACACTTTGCATAAGTTTACTTAGGTAATTATTTAATTCCTAAGTTATAGGTTTTATCCTTACCTTATTGAGCTATCTTGTTGCTCAAGATAAGATTAGGTTTAGGCATCTTTTCTTTTATAAAGAAAATTATCTCTTGTAATTATTTGTCTTTTTGAATATATCAAATTGCATTTTTTTATGCAAAGCTTCTATTTTTTCGTTTTCCTCTTCTATGGAAGGTCTATTTTGGTTTGCAATCAGATCTTGGTTTTCTAACATTTTGGCTATGTTATTTGCTAAATAATCAAGGTTTCCCTTTTCCATCAGACCCTTGAAATCCAGCAACTCAAAACAATCATCTTGGTTAGGAGTGAAATATACTTGCTCATGTTTATTTTCTAATAATAATAACTTATTTTTTTTAGAAATAAAAATGCTCAAAATTTGCAAACCCTTCCCCCTCAACAACCAATAGATGATCCCCCCCCTATCCAAACATTACTCACTATGGAAAACTCTTCCTTTATACACTCTAAAATTTTAGATTTTGATAGGTTTAAACCATTGTTCCCAAAAATCAATGCATTGATAATGTCCTCTAGTTGATAATCAGATATGGTAGGAGGGGAATGGGAAACCTTGAGATAAAAATGATATAACCTCCTCATTGGAAGAGATGTTACATTCTCTCCATCTTTCGTTATAGGACTTGAAAACATATCCACTTGAAGTTTTCATTTTTTGGGGAGGACTTGGAATGACAATGACTGCTTTTTTCCCTTAATAAATATTTGTGAAACTTCTAAGAGATTTATTTTTCTTTATTTTGAATTGGAACTATGGATTTGGAGCATATGGATGAGTGACTTTGATTTATAGCAACCATTTTAGGGTTTATTTCAAGGAAAAGAATGTCATCCTTTGAAAAGAATACCACTTTTGGCTCATCATTGTTTTGTGATTCCTGGTGATGCATGAGTGGTAGAACTTCCATATTTTAACATTATTTACTAAAATTTCCTAGCAAATGACATGTTGCACAAATTGATTTTGGGGTTTCTATGAATTTTTTTGTACCCACACCCTGTTTGACGAATGCAACAAAAAACATGATGAAAATTCCTTTGTTACATCTAGAAGGACACATAGTCTTACTAGGTAAGTAGGGTTTTTAAAGAATGTGAGATCCTGTTTGATAAAAACACCCATTTGATTACCCAAAATTTCCTCTATTTTTGGTTCTCTATATTCTAGAAAAAAAGACTATAGTTGATCCCAAAATAGAATGAACTTTATTTCAGAATTAGAGGGATTAAAGTTTGGCATCCATGGATAAATATAGAGGCTTGAGCCTTCTAGAATCCAAGGCTTAGTTTTGTAAAGCTCATATCTATGTTCTTTAGAAGAAAAAATCACCACACAGAAACCCTTCCCCCGATATATATATAAAACTTGATTTTCTCATCAAATATCCATTCATTCAAAAGATTTTACTCATGGATAAAGTTCTAGATCTTACAAAATAGCACTTTTTCTCAAAAGATCTTTAATATACAAAGAAATATATTCATCTAGGAATGTTACATTCATAGTCCCCTTTGGAATGCCCTGTCGAGGAGGGAGCAGCCGAATCGAACCTTACTTATCCCAATGGTTTCTAATCTTTGATTGTTTTGGCACCCATTTCTACCTTGCTCCTACTTTTATTGGTGGTATTTTTGATGCGTTCCATTTTGGAGGAAGCTTCTAGTGCTTGAGTATTTTTGGATTGAAGGGGGTGACTTCTAGAATGGTAATGTTATTTGGAAAAGTTGGTAAATGGGGGATAGTATTTGGATAAGTAGTTGGCCCCTAGTTAGCAATTTTTCGTGAAAACTCCTTTTGAAAATAGTTATCCTAAAGCCAAAATTTTCCTTTGTGGTAGGTAGGGTTTCGTCTTTTACCAACAAAGATTGATTTATAGTATGAACCATAAAACAAAGAAGTGTTGGTGATTACTCCACCTAGCCCCATGTCCTTGAGAAAAGATGGTTGTACTCTATCATTTTATAACCTGCATCGAGGAAGATTTTGATATGAAGCAACTGTGAATTTTGAAAATTGACCTTTGGAGGCTTGTAATGACCTGTTCCTTGCGTAAAAAAAAAACTTTCCAATTCTCACTTAAAACATGTAAAGGTAACAAGTAACAAAGATGATACAATAAAATTTCTTCCTTTCTTTATAATAAACATGTACAAGTTACAATATGTTTCCTCATGAATATCATTTTTATTACAAATATAAATCAGAGTTTAAAAAGTAATACAATTACATACATAGCTCGTAAGATTTTGTACAAATAGAAGTAAGAAGGTCCAGGAGTCTGTCCTTTCAAATCTTGGTACATCGGCCGCTTGCTGTGGAGGAGAAACATCACTCAGGTACTTTTCCACCAACCACGGACTTATAATGCGGTCCCCCACATGATCATTTTGCAATGAACGGCCCTCCCTTCGAAGAAGAGATTGGTAGGGTATCCTTTAATGATTACCAACTGAGCATAGTGTTGTGTCCTACACAACTAGAACCTTGCTATTTCACAATCTCGATCTAGTACCCGGATCACAATGAACTGACAGTGTAGTCTCAACTATCTCACATCTAAGTGGATGTTGTACCTTTCACTAATTTGGCCAAAGTATTCTCATTCAGTACTTTGAATGAAAGTCATCTATCATAAACACTACTCAGGGCCGATTTGACTTGAGGCTTCCTTACTCTATGCATAGGTTTTGTCCTTCAATGGATGAAACCATCATCCCAGACATCCTACAATCATACTAACTTAATGGAGATAAATAGTCTACAAGTGTCTTTATTTTATTCCTCCTATTCAGGAAATCTTTATCCTAGGAGTACTTAGCTTACTCAGTTATCTAATAACCTAAGCTAAAAGACCATACTTGACTAGACCTTCATTTTGATCCTAGTAGTAAATAAGTATATCTACGTATTCTCCATATAGAGATCATACAAAGTTTGCAAAAACAATCAAATGCATATAAAACCCTTCTCTATATAATGCAGATTAAGTAAAGCTACCCTTGAACTCTTTAATCATTTGATTCTCTTTTCACTACCCCCTTAATCTAAAATTCTTATACATTTGCCTTTAAATGAAATGCACAAAGAAAGTTTGCCTAGTCAGTTCTCAATTAACTTTGAGCTATTTGAAATCTCAAACACACAACAAAGAAAAATACAGCCTTTCAACAAGAATTACAAAGAAATAGAAAATCATGCCTGATATTCAAAGCTTCTCACAGTACTGTTCCTCTCTTAGCAACTTCCAGAATTTCCAGTTGACAATAGTTTCCTTGCTAGATTCACAGAGTACGGTGAACTCCAAGATCACTCTTTCACAATGGCACTCCACTATAAGCAGATTACCCAGTAATGACTCTTACTTCTCTCAAAGTATCAAAGAATGTATCGCTGCAATCAATTACTGTCAAAAGCTCTCTGTATCTCACTCACTCAACATTTAGAAAATGTAGTAATATGGTAAATATCACAACTCAAAAAAATGGATTTGTAAACTCAATGACTTGCTAATCTCAGATTTCAAAAATAGATACCACAAAGAATGGTTGGGCGTCCACTTATAGGCCCGAAATGCAACGAAATCCACTAAAGGAGGCATGATAATTGACAGCAAAGTACCCAGAAACAGTCCATAAAATACTTGGCTGGTTTCTAAATTCATAATCATCAAAATTGGGGATGATTCAACGTTCTTTCAAGCCAGCAAAACAAGAATAGATCAACATGGTAACTGGAAATGCCACCTACAAGAAACTTTCCTGTAATGGCGCCCAAGAAGAAATGACTCAGCTTATTGCAAATTAGTCAAGGTTTAATATCCAGCACCTCACAACTTTAACTGCATCGCCCTCTTTTCCTGGTTGCAGTCGCCAGCACTCAGACTTCATTTTATGCTTGTCCTGGTCTTGCATTTTCCACAAGCACGATTTCCTTCATGGGAAAGTTCATTTTTATTTCCATTTGTTTTTCTAAAGTTCGAACTTTTCAAATATTTCTTTTAATGAAGTTCATTATTTTGAAGTGTTAAATATTTCATACGACTACTTTTTACATTTAAACTTCCACAATATATAAAATGCGAATTTCATCCTTCCATTAATAATACTTATTTCGAATTTGCTTGATGAAATATATCATTCCTTTTTCAAAGATTAAAACTTAATATTATTTCGATTTCAAAAGATTTAAATACTTCAAAGCAAGAAAATGGCTGGGTTGATTTATACGTTTTTCAAAGTCTTTAAAATAAGACTTCATTTAAAATTACTTTAATAATTTTACCATGATATGAAATATTACTCAAGGTAATATTTACTTAATTTCCAAATCCCTTTGATTTATATATTTAATATATATAAATATATATTTCCCTTATAAAAATATTTACTTTAATATATATGTATGTGTATATAAGTATTTAAATATTTCTAATTAAATATATCTGATTATATATACATACATATTTATTTAGTAAAATTTAATATAAATATATATTTATATACTATTAAATATATAAATATTTACATATTTAAATATTTACACTTATACGTACTAAACGTTAAACATGTATATTGCGAGCCAGTCAGCGTACTTTCAGTATACATTTTACATCATTGTGTAAATATGTAAATATGTAAATCTTAAGCAAATATAATAATAATAGCATCGTTATACACAGGCGATAGGTAACGTGAGTATGTATACACATGTATATCCTATATGCGTATGTGTTTGTATACCATGTCGATACGTACGTATGGCATATCCATCTGCCAAGCATACGTATGTATCGATATGCATATACATATGGATACGTGTACATGACATACAGGTATACACATACTCGCCCGACCTATCCATTCATATTTTCACACATGATTAAAACACAACAAGTCAGACATAAGTAAACATCATTCAGATAGCACAAAGAAGTAACCAGACTCCCTAAGCCTATGGAAGACTTATCTGACTTAGATTACCTGGTCTAAGGAATGTGTGTGTATGCTCAATTTGGTAATTGTTACTATTTACCCGACCAAGTTCTTCCCCAAATAATGTTTCTCCTCTATCCAGAGGAACAATCTTCATACCTGCACATCATGACATGACATCGGCAGTCATATGCTCATAACAAGGTAAAAACATCTCACAAGTTAGAATAACATTATTCCATAATTGTTTGCAATATTTAATCAAGACTAAATCATTTAGAAGTAACAATCAAATGAAACCATCATTTAAACAGGACTCATTCATTTAATAACAAGATCAACCATGTTTTATTCATCATCAAGATTCAAACATTACAATCAATTTCCCTATACAATAGTAGCTATAAAATCGGGATGTAACAAGGCTCCTCCCATGGCACTCCACCCAACATTTTCTCTTCAATCAACAATTGTATCAATAAATTTAGATAATTACAACATTTAAAAAAAAAATTAAAAATCATTTGAACATATTTCATTGCTTTAAAATACAATTTTTATGCATGTGTATGTTTCACATAGAAAATTAGGTTTTTACACATTTCTAGAAATTTCTTTACATTCAAACCTGTACATGTGCAACATCAGTGTAATGCTATGAATTAGCACCCCTTACAAATTCCACAGTCACATACCTCCTACCTTAGATAAATTAAATCTAATGATGCTATTGTACGTCCTTCATTCACTTCCCATCCACTTGGATATTTTTTTGTGTTGGGGGAAGATATTCTATTAGGGATGCTAGCACAGTGTGCAGATGTCTGCACGACACCCAACTATCCTGACAAGATTCCTACCTCTAGAATATGTAGAGGTGTTACAATTCTCTATTGGTGATGAAGTGTAATGTTTATGCTCCCTTGACCAAACTTGAATGGCTCCTTTGCCTCCAATTTTATCTTTAAATCACTATATCCTTCATTCATTTAATCTCCTTAACTCTCTCTTGAACTCTCTTGATCCCATTCATTCTTGGAAACCATATACACTCTTTTCACAACATTCTCATCTCCATTGAAGCTGCAAGTTGGTGTTTTGTGGACTCAATCTCCTTATTATTGCGGCAACATCAACATTTACAAGCTTGTGAGATCAATCCTCCCATTTTTCTTAAGTGCACGTGGTTGAAGGTCATATTGTTCCAAATTTCATTTACCTAGTGTTATCGTATTATTTTCGTAGCATATTACTGTTATCATAGAGCTTAGTACTTTCAATTTAATACCTTTCTTTATCACAATTCTCCTATCATTGCTATATTGGTTGTATGTGGAGGTGGGAACACCAAAGCAAGGGACTGACTGCGAGAGTTTTCTATACACAACCCCAACATTTCTTTGTCTTATATGTGTAGGTTTCTTGTCGAGTGAATACTTGAAGATGTCAACTCATGGGTAGGAAGATGCACTTTCCTTACCCTCTTTTGTTAATTCATACAGATTAGACCAAGTTAAAGTATTCTTCTTGTTATTTTGTTATTTAGTTCTTATTTTTGCCATCACATTAAACTATACTTGTTAGGTCATTAGTAAGTTCTCTTTGAGTTTTGACTGTACTTTATGCTCTTTGTCCATACAGATGCCAACTTCCCACTAGGATGCCAACACGTCGCGCTATCATCTGTCTCTTGTGTTGGAGTCCTCTGGTAGTGAGCTACCTAAGTCACAGTCTAGACTTTGGAAAATTCTCACCTAACTTCCTAAGACTCTCGGGTTGGAAGAAGGAAAGAGGAAGATTAGTTTTCCTTCCTTTTCACCCTTTTAAACACCAAACCTATCTTAAACAATCCCTTAGCTTGAGGTAGATCAGGGCAGCCTATTATTCTACACCCTCTCGTGACCTAGGGTCTTGAGTAGTCAATCCCCCTCCTCCACAATCAGACCCTTAGACACTGTAGTTTTTTTCTAGATTTTGAAAATTTTAAAATCTTGCCTTTGTTCTAGGGTACCCAATGCCACTGTCTAATTAGTTTGATATCAAATTTCTTGTGTAAAACCTTGTTTGTGGTCTCTGTTTAGATATGATTCTTGTTTCTGGAAGTTTGTCTTGAAACTTCCAAATTTTGTTTTGTGTTTACCAATTTCCCTAATTTACCTAATTTAGTGCATTATGCCCTAAAGAAAAACAATACCAATTTGTTTTCTTTTCAAAATTATAGTTTTGATATAGAAAAAAATATGAATTGTCTAATTTTTTCGGGTTACTAGCTTGAACTCCATTCCATGTCGGGTGCTACCACAATAGTGTGTCTCACTTTTGGGACATCTTGATTTTTTCTTGAAATCACTTATTTTTACAAAAAAACTAATGATTTAAGCCTTGGAAGGTTCCATCTAAAGGGTTTTAATTGAAGAGGATTAGATAAGATCCCCTTAGATCAAACCTCCTTGGATAGAATCCCTCTAGTATTAAATCATACCCACAACGAAGTCTCCTTCACACCTATCAAAATGCTAGCAAAAAAAAAAAAATCTTTACCTTCTGGTGGATTAAATAAAGTCATTTAGAAATTGTGCGAACCCCAACCTTGGTACCTGCAAAACAAAGAGAATAAACACTTCAAGTTAGATATTGCAAGCCAAAACAAGGATTCCCCATGAAATCCATTTACAACCTCAAACTAGGAAAGAAAATAGTGAAGAACACAATGAAAATGACAAAACAAAGATTAAATCCTAATTAGATGTACAAACCCATGATCCCATGGGGGAATTGGTGCCAATTTGATGTGAAAATTGGCCCTTTCCCAATTCCTAAGATGCAAGCTTTGAATGTTGAAGATTTTGATCCACTTTGTTGATGAAGAATGAAGACTCCAAGCCAAAAATCTGCAAAAAAACCTAGCTATGACTCAATGATAATGGATAAAATTCAAGAGATATTTGAGCATGGTAACTTTGCTTGGATTGTGGATGATCAAATGAGGATATGAGCTCTTTATTTATAGGATTATAAGATGGATGAATGTCCAAATTTGAGAAATGTGGGACTAACATTCAACCAATGATATGATGCCACTTGTCAAGCTATGAATGGATGATGGATGTGCAAGATTTGGGGATTGTGCCAATAAATGCATAATATTTGAATTTCAAATTTGTTGAAATGACATGTAAAAGGGAAGGGAAAATGCAATAAATGCCACTTGGCTCAAGGCAAAGGATATGTAAGATGAATTTATTGCCTTGTTGGATGTACATGTTGACTTGGAATTTTTGAATTCAAATTGAGAGAATATTCCAAAAGATGCCTTGTGAGGAAAATAGAGATTTAATAAACGAATTAAATCTATTTTCATGTGCAACTTGCATTATCTAGAGGATGTGGCATGAGATGAGGTTAAATTAATCAAGAGTTAATTAATTTAATAGGAGAGGTTAGATGATGTGACCCATTCGACTCAAATTTATGGATTTATTTAAATCAAATAAGAGAGGAATATGGTAAGAGGCTAATTAAATAAGGATTTTGATTTATTTAATTAAAAGGAATGGTGTTAGATTAAATCAATAAGGTTTTAATTTATTTATTTTAATGGATAGACTTTAGAGATTTAATCAAATAAATTGATTATTTAATTAAATAGAGATAATTAGATTAGATGGATTGATTTAATTAACAAAAGAGATTGACTCGATTAGATAAAATAATTTATTTAATTAAGAGATGAATATTGATGAATTTAATCAAATAGGGGAATTTGATTAAATGGTTAGACTGAGGGATGATTTTGGAAGAAACAATGTTAGTAAGTCAGGATTAGATGCACGATGTCAATCAGTATATTTTACGTGTCTACATTTTGCCCCTCTTTGAAGCAATGCACTCGTTGCATTGGTTCAAAGAATAACCGATCTCGATCAAAGTCAAAATTTTTGATTATTTAAAAACTTGCCCCAATGTTGCATGGTGAGAGAAAACATGCCATTATAATGCCCCCTCGAGAGATCGGACAAAAATTTTAATTTTTTTGGGTGATCTTACGAAAAAAAGGTGACAAAGTACCCGACAATTCCGAAAGGGGTCTAGAAGGCTAGAAACATGCCTAAATGCAATAAAACGATGAAAAAAAATCCTCAATCAGACCAAAACAGGTTCAGGGGTCCAAAACCCTAGCAAGATAGCCATTTAGGGTTAAAAAAACCTAATTTTTAGGCTTAAAAGGGGCCCGAGCGGTCACTTTCAAGTCATTTTCACACACCTTTGCTAGCAAACTTGAGATTCAAGCTCTGACTCTCCGATAATATGGTGCAACCATAGCTTCCCCTACACATTTCGGATTGAGTTCGGACATACCAGCAGCCACCTATCATCGGGGCACCGATATGTGACCCTTACTGAAGCTTTGTCTTTTCATTTAATGCAATAATTACTGCTTTAAAAGGGGAGATTGCCTCTAGCGGTGCTATATAGCACCACTTGGTATTTAAACTACACCATGCCAGGTTGTTTTGTGCCACAACGGTGTAGTTCAGAGTTTAGAAACTTTGATGTTGGGCTCAGGCTCAGCGGGTCAGTTTGGGTAAAGTGCGTTGCAGCGGCACCCTTTTCACCCAAACTGCGATGCTGGGAGGGAAAGTGCGCCGCGGCAGTGCACCTTTGCATTTTTTAGGGCTCGAGCGTTAGAGTTTGAGTAAAATCAAATTGCGACACCATCACAAACTATGCCGCTGGGAACAAGCTTGGGGCGTTAGATCAAGAATTTTTCAAAAAATTTAACACACTGACCTTCCTTGATGCAAGACGGGCCGAGGGAGCTCTACTCTCGGGAGCACCGATTGTGAGATTTGGTGAGCGTCTTACGGGACCTGAGCGACAGGGACCAGGATCAACTGGGAGCTGCAGGATTATGGAATATTGTGTACGTAGCGCCTGTGCGCACTCACCTGGGGATGTTATCAGCACTGGTCGAGAGATGGCATAGCGAGACATCGTCATTTCATCTTCCCACTAGCGAGGCCACTGTCACTCTAGAGGACGTTTGACACATTTTACGATTGCCTATTCATGGCTGACGGGCGATCTATGATATGGACGAGGGATGCGAGTCTTGCATCAGAGTCCTCGCCACACGAGACATCATTTACTGCAAGGGACAGATTGAGTTAGAGAGATACAGGGTCATCGCACCTCCCTTCCGCTGGGCAGTTGCAACGATCATTTCAGGTCTGGTTGCCCCAGACAGACAAGGGTGATACTTCAGTCCCCACTGGGGGTATTGCTATGAGCAGATGGTCCAAGATAGGCCAGTTCATTTCGCATGGGGGCCTGTACTTCTCGCCTCACTCTACAAAGACTTGCACAAGTACGTATACATGGACAATAGAGTGCTGGGGGTTGGAGTGACACTACTTCATGTCTAGGCATGGGAGCACATTTCTGTGCTACATCCATGTGTCGTTCTAGTTCTGATGGGTGTAGAGGATGCCCTCGTGGCACGGTATAGAGGAAATGTGTCCTTTACACACACTGGAGAGCATGGGATCCCCTACTGGAGACAGGTCCTAGATGAGATGCTTGTCTTTACTTGGCGTCCATACCTTGGTCAACCCGGATGGGCCGACGATGCTGCTCAGCTCTTTTATTGCCGCTAGGATCAATAAATGCAAGGGTGGGAGCACACGATGATTGAGAGGTACCTGCCCGGGCACGTGCAGCGTCAGTTCAGAGAGCTGTAGGATCAACCTGATGACAACTACATAGCCGTCTTTGCACGTAGCATGACACAGGTGTCCTGGGGACACGGTATTCCTACCTCCGAGGTGGTTGACAGCTTTAGGCAGTTGGTAGCTCGACCGTGGGCTTATGATCAGGGCTTGGCAGATCCAGGGACCACACAGGCCTACAAAGACTAGTTCAGACCTCCTCTTCGGTTGACCATTCCAGGTGAGGATCCAGAGGTGTGCAGGGTTAGAGGCAGAGGGAGAGGGCAAGGGCGAGGATCGAGGGTCGAGATTCGGCAGGATCTACCAGGTGTGCCCCCAGTTCCACCAGGTCAGGGAGATATCCATATACAGGATTAGTAGTAGGAGTCGCCAGTCCCACCACCACGATCCGAGGGTGAGGATCAGGTTCACGTGCAGCCATGGGTGCAACCACAGGGACAAGAAGATGGTAGGGATGCACTGATTGCATAGCTACAGGCCTAGGTTCAAGCGCTGATAGCAAAGAGAGACCAGGCGAGGGCTGAGAGAGAGCAGGTCAAAGTAGAGAGGGATCAGGTTGTGCAGTAGAGACAGGCTGCAGAGCTATAGGCAACCACTAAGCTAGGCCGCAAGCAGCAAATCAAGTGTATGACAGCCTCCTCCTCCCAGGGTACAGTGCCAATGCAGTCCTACATAGATGCTATCCAAGAGATAGAGTACTACCATCAGGCTTATCATGATACCGTACTCAGAGCAGATTGGATCCCTAAGTACTCAGAGCAGGCCAGCCAGAGACCACCAGAGGGTCATGGTGACAGGGGTGAGGGTATTATTCACAGAGATCAGGCTTGATCCAGATGATACATTTTTTTGTGCCTTATGGGCTTGTTTTTGATAGCCCGATGGGCATTTTGTACTATTTGACATATATGTATAGTGATCTGATTTATTCTTTGTACTATGATAGTGACATGATTGATGATATATATATGAGCTAATTTCGATGCGATGAAATGTGTACTTTTTATCCATGCATGTGTGATTCTACTTCTATTTGTTATGGATGTCTTTATTTCTAATGATGTTTATGTAATGATTATGACTAACAGATCTATATTATGTTAACCTATGATATGATGTGCAATTATCTATATCATGATTTATTTTATGCCAATGTGATATGCGATATGGATTTTAATATGTAAAATGATATGATCTATGGTATATGCAATGATGTGTGAAAAATCCTATTATATGATCTATGGTATATATGAGGTGATTTATGGATGGATGTAATGGTGTTAATGCATAATGAGATGGTTTAATAAGATGCTTAGAATAACAAATGTTATTATCCTAAACATAATTAATGATGATGTATGTGATGCAATGATATGTTACTGCAAAGTGATATGCTAATGTGTGAAGTGGTGAGATGATGTTATGATGTTATGCAAGTATGTGTGCCTAATGAATTAATTGTTTATATACTTATTGATTATGCAAAAGATGATTATGAGATGCTTCTATGGATGCTTATGTGATGATTTATATGGTAGATGGTAATATGAAATGGTTATGAAATGTAAATGCAATGTTTATGCAATGATTGATATGATGTCTTTGAGATGCAATGTAATGGGTGAAATGCAATGACATGGATGCACCTATTTATGAAACATGTTTATGATAACCTATTTATGATGATTAAAATGCAATGCGTATGTTTCCTATATGATCTGTTTATGCCATATGCTAATGATTTGTGGATGCAGGATCGATGATGATGATGGTGATGATGATCAACTGTCATAGTACCTTGTTAGTGCGGTCAATAAAAGAAGAAGTCATTTCAATAAGACATAAGATGATGCAAATGCAAATGATGATGATGATGATGATGATTACTTGCCGAGGAATTGGGATTTTCAAAGGGCCAAAATTTCTTATGTTTGATAACGCACGTGGTAAATGCATCAAGGTATAGAAAACCAGGATGGCGTTGTACCCAGTGAGATGAAATTTGACTTGACAAGTAGATAGGAGTATTCTTGTTCACACCTGACATACAGTATCCTTGCTAGGATGCACGTCAGAAGTTTCAGACACCTTGGACCAAAACACAGAAAGGTAAACCTATCCCTACAATAGTCAACAAGTTTCCCTAGACCTCTTCCATACATACCTAACAAAGCAAGTATTCGCTGAGGTTATATTACAAGAACGTCCAACAAGCATAGCAAAAAAAAGATAATGATTGTTGCCCCACTCCTATTTCTCTAAATCCTCCATTTGGATATCATTGAGATGTCCTTGGAATGAGCACAAATAAGATAAGTCAAAAGATAAAGACCAAGTAAACAAACAAACTGATGCTCTTCAATACCGCTAACAGAAAGAGGATGTGTTTTCTAAGGACGATAACCGAAACTTATTACCAAAAGATAATGCCCATTGTAGGAAGGATTCATCCTAGGACATGTTAGTGGATGGCGGCACGTCATTTCATTTATCCAAAGTTCTCTAAGGGATGATTGATATGGGAATGGTTAGATGATGCGTTTCCGATATAAAAAGATGACCAATTTGCTTATGCACTGACTTGGCCCTAAGACTTGACATTTTGAGTTCTACTTGTAAGCTGCTAGATTTGCTTTCAACTGTTTTACCAAGGTTGTTGATGACGATTAGTTTATTATGAGTGGTGTTATTGCGGGTGTAAGCGAGATGAGGCGGATGGATTTTTTCAACTATTTGGATGTTTTTGATATTTTTCAACATTTTTGAGGCTGTTTTTGGTATTTTTTGAGGTTTTACAAATGTTTTGATTTTCAATTTTTCAAATGTTTTTGGGATTTTTTTAAATTTTGACCAAGAGACTAACCTAGAGACCTATCCTAGGGGTCTTGAGGGCTGATCAATAGATTAGCCTTTCCTATGTTATACACGCAGAGACCACGTAGTTCGACTGATGACTTGACCGATTTACAGGTGATGATATACATGATGAGATGTCAGTTTATTATGACGGACTCCTATAGGACTGACCTAAATGTCTCGGGGGATGATCAAAAGATCAACCTTGCCTACTTTCAAGCTCAAATACAACGTAGTTCGACAAGATGACCTTGTTTTTAACTTTTTAACTAATTTTTTGAACTGTTTTTGGATTTTGATATGTTTTGAATGTTTTTAGATTTTGTGCTTTTTCGATGTTTTTGGATTTTCTGATGTTTTGATGTTTTTGGATTTTCTTATTTTTTTGGTGTTTTTGGATTTTCTGGTTTGAGGACTTTAAGAACATACAAGAATCCGATCTGATGAGAACTTGCCCCCAGCGTGATACAATAGAATACCCCGATAAAGGCAGGACAAACTAACCTTGAGGATGGGCCGAGTAGTACTAGGAGGGATCACGATATGAAAACAGGACCAAGCTATGGTGCGAATGCGAGTGGATGAGTGATGGATGGAGACTTGACTGCGATGGATGATAGAAGCGAAATGGAGGGATGTTTCCGAACAAGCCACAAAGATCCTAGTGGATGGAAAGTGCTTATTTACACAAGGCGCCTGTTTGCCAGGTTTTCACCAAGGTACTTGCCCAAAGTGCCACCAAAGTGGTTTTCACTAGAGGACGATTTTTCTCTTTATTGTTTTCAATCATTTTTCTAATTTTTTTTTTGGATTTTTTTAATTTTTTTGATTTTTTTGTTGTCACCAAGATGCCTGTTTGCCAGGTTTTTACCGAAGTGATAATTTTTTCAGGACTTTTTCTGATTTTTTTGAATTTTTTGGTTCTATACCTTGAAAGATTTAGGCATAAAACTTTTTGAGATGGGAGCTATTCATTGGCTCCTACAGAGGTTCCCCTTCGGGTGTTGATAACTAATATGCCCCTAATTTGTAACTTGCTGCTATGACAAAAGGTCCTAACCAATTAGGTTCAAATTTGCCTTTGCTGCTTGGATTTGGGACATTCTTCTGATTTTCTTTTAAGACCAGTTCTCTGACTTGGAAAGTCCTACTTCTGATTTTCTTATTGTAACTTTGTTTGAGTCTATTCTAATAGACTTGCAAATGATTTAAAGCATCTATGTGTTTCTCATCCAGTAACTCCAGCTCGTTTAGTCTTGATACTTTGTATTCTTCATCCATGATGAGGTTTTGCAATGATATCCTAAGGGATGGGAGCTCGATCTCAATGGGGAGTACGACTTCTAATCCGTAGACCAAGGAGAATGGGGTGGCGCCAGTGGGTGTGTGGATGCTGGTTCAATAAGCCCAGAGGGAGGGATTAAGCTTCAGATGCCAGTCATGACCTACGTCATTGACTATTTTCTTGAGGATTTTGAGGATGGTTTTATTTGTAGCTTCTACTTGGCCATTGCCTTGGGGATAATATGAGGTGGAGAAGCGATGTTGTATTTTGAATTTCTCACACAAGTCATGAACCTCCTGGTTCTTGAATGGTGTCCCATTGTCTGAGATAATGGCTTGTGGGACACCGTAACGACAAATGAGATAGTTCAGGATGAATTTTGAGATCTGCTTCCCAGTTATATATGTCATGGGTATGGCTTCCACCCACTTAGTAAAGTACTCAGTTGTAGTTATGATGAATTTGTGGCCATTAGATGAGATGGGTGTGATTTTCCCAATGAGATCGAGTCCCCCCTGCGAAAAGGGCCATGGTGTGACAATGGGATGAAGCTCTTGAGTTGGAGCATGGGTGAGGTCCCCATGCTGTTGACATTGTAGTCATTTTCTGGCATGATCATGTGCTTCTCTTTCCATTATGGGCCAATAAGACCCCATCCTCAGTAGTTTTTTGGCTATGGTGATTCCACTCGAGTGCGAACTACAGATACCATTGTGTACCTCAGTTAGAGCAGTTAATGCCTCCTCAACATTTAAACAATGTAGCAAGGTACCTTCTATGCTTCTACGGTATAGGGTATCACCTAGGATGACAAATTTGGATGCCTTTTTAACAAAGGTTCATTTTAGGTTTGATGGTAGGTCAGCAGGTATGACTCCTATTCGAAGATATGTGTAGATGTCATGGTACCAAGGATCACCAGGACCAACGATTTCGCATACGAATTCTAATTCTGGTATCTCGAATGCGGGAACGAGAAGTTGCTCAATCAAGAATTCATATTTTGGAATGTTGTTGGGGATATTCAACAAGGATGCAATTGTCACCATGGCATCTATTGCCCTGTTGTTGGTTCTAGGAATCTGTTCAAATGTTATTTCAATGAAAGATTCTTTGCGAGTCTCCACCAATTTCTTGTATGGAGTGAGCTTATCATCCTTGGTCTGATATTCATTATTGACTTGATTTATGATCAACTAAGAGTCTCCATATACCTTGAGAGCTATGATGTTCCATTGCATTGCTATCCTAAGGCCTATAGTCAAAGCCTCATATTCTGCTATGTTGTTGGTGCAAGGAAATGCTAATTTGTATGATCTTGGTATGCAATCCCCTTGTGGAGTAATGAAGAAGACACCAGCTCCTGATCCATGCTGTGTGTATGAGCCATCGAAGTATAGTTTCCAATGGTCAGTTATGTTGAGGTTAAAAATGGATTCATCTGGAAATTTTTAGACTAGAGGATTTTCAGAATAATAGGTGCTTCTGCTAGTTGGTCTGCAATAACTTGTCCCTTGACTGCTTTCCTCTCTACATACTCGATGTCATATTCTAATAATATCATTACCCATTTTTCCATTCTTCCTGTGAGCATTTCTTTTGATAAGAGATAATTGAGTGGGTCAATTTTTGCGATGAGCTTGATCTTGTGTGCCAACATGTAATGTCTGAATTTTTGGGATGCAAACACTACTGCAAGGCATGCTTTCTCAATGAATGAGTAGTTTAGCTCGTGACCGACCATTGTCCTATTGATATAGTAGATAGCTCTCTCTGTTTCATTTTCATCATGCTGAGCCAAGAGAGCTCCAAGGGCTGTTGTTGCTGATACATATAAGATCAATGGCTTTCATGGGATGGGTGGCATTAAGACTAGTGGTGTCAATAAGTATTCCTTGATTTTTTTAAATTCCTCTTCATACTTGGTATCCCATTTGTACGCCACTCCCTTGTGGAGTAGGTGAGAATATGGGTTCTGCTTGTCTGCCAGTTGTGCTATGAATCGTCGGATGGATTGGAGTCTGCCTTGGAGACCTCACAGTTGTTTTAATGTTTTTGGTACCTCCATCTCAAGGATTTCTTTTACTTTTGCTGGATCCACCTTGATACCCCTGATGGACACTATGTATCCTAGCAATTTACTCGATTTTATGCCGAAGATGCACTTCTTGGGATTTAGTCTGACTTTGTATTCCTCCAGTCTATCAAAGATAGCACTTAGGGTTGCTATGTGATCTTTTCTTTTTCTGGATTTAGCTAGGATGTTGTCGACATAGTCTTCAACCGTCTTATGGATCATGTCATGGAATATCAATGTCATGGCCCTTTGATATGTTGCCCCTGCATTCTTTAGGCCAAATGGAATCATGTTCTAGTAGTAAGTCACCCATGGACAAGTGAAGGTTATCTTATGTTGATCCTCTTTTGCTATCATGATTTGATTGTATCCTGAAAATCCATCAATTAGTGATAGCATCTCATGCCCTGCTATCATGTCTACTATCATGTCGATGTTGGGGAGTGGGAAATCATCCTTGGGACATGCCTTGTTCAAATCTCTAAAGTCCGTACAGATTCTGATGGCTCCATTAGGTTTTGAAACAGGTACCAAATTTGATACCCATTCTGGATAATTGATTGGTCAGATAAATCCTGCATATAACAACTTTTTGAGCTCCATTTTGACTAGCAAGGTGATTTGAGGATGCATTTTTTGAAGCTTTTGTTTGACCGATTTTGCTTTTGGATACACTGCTAAGTGATGAACCATAGTCTTTGGATCGAGTCCTGGCATGTCAGCATAACTCCATGCAAAATTTATTTTCCTTTCCCTTAGGAATACTGCTAGTAGTTCTTGCTCTTCTGATAATAGTGATTCCACATAGAATGTGATATGCGGGGTCTCATCTGTTCCTAGGTTGACTAGATTGCATTTTTTGGCCAAGACTGCCAACTTCTCCTAATGAATAGCTCTTAAGGGAAGATTGAATCCTTCATTCTTGGGTGCCTTAGAGAGGTTTTCACCGTTGGATATGTCCTTTCTTTTTATTATTTTCTTGTCAGAGAGTGCCGCAGTGTGGTTTTCACTCAAGGACTTAGATATAATTCTTAGTTTCTCACTTTTGCGACTGAAGGATTCAATCATTTCCCCATAATAGGCATGTGTGTCCAACTCCATTATAAACCCTACTTTGTGATCCCCTTCTAGAATGTTGTCCCACAATCTATGAATTCTGAGAGTGCCTCGTCATTTTTGAATGTATCAAGAACCGGTGGTCCTCGTTGGTCATAGTCGATCAGTTGGGGATACACTAAACGGATCTCATGATTTTGATGGTCTATTTCAAAGGAGAGGGTGTGGTATCCTCAAATAACCTAGGTAGATTGGTCATGGTATCCTCGTCATCGTTACTAATATAGGCCTCAGTTATAAAGTTATGTATGTCTCTACCTGTGGATATTGGCGAGAGTACTTCTGCTAGTATTGGCTGAGGAGAAATATTAACCGTTCTAACCAGAGGACTTCGGCCTCGTATGGTTATACTCGAAGGAGTACATCCAAGGCCAAGATTTATTAGAGGTTGCATCTCTAGTATGATAGGTATTATGAGCCCATTGTCATTTTGTCCCAGTCTTTGATTTCTGTCGTAGCCCATTGCAAGCATCATTTGTAGGCCCTTGCTTATTTCGTCCATTGGTAATTTAGGTGTCGGTCTTTCATCTTGATATAGCATGTGTGATGGATCTGCTTCAATAACCTCATGGTCGAGGTCTCCCCATCTTGTGAATTCAGGATAATCTTCAGGAAACATTTGTGATGTGGAAGCTTGATTTTCTTGTGGATGTCCCCGTGATCTAGGAGATTGTGGTAACTCTCCTATCACAAAAGCATTGTTAAGGAGTTTTTAGCTTCCACAACCATCCTCCTGGATGATGAGCTTGATGTCAGAGATGGTGGGAATTGCAGAAATGGCGGGTGTCTCTGTCGCAGAAGTGGACGTGAGAGTGGCAGGGTCAATGTATGGTGTGGATGGGCCCTCATCATTCTTTGGCACTTGGGGAATTTTGTAATACTTTGCTTCAAGATTTTTGCAATATGAGAAAGGTTCGGGATCTCTGTGGATGGTAACCTCTTGTCCATTATGTGTGAATTTCACACATTGGTGAAAAGTTGATGCTACGACTTTCATCGCATGGATCCATGGACGTCCTAAGAGGATATTATATGGTAAGTCAAGGTCTAAGACTTGGCAAGTAGTTTCCATGATGGTAGGCCCTACTTGAATAGGTAGTTTAATCGAGCCTTGAGACACTCTTTCTTGGTCATCATACGCTCTTATTGTGATGCCCTTTCCTTTGTCGATGGAATCTTCTGATATTTTCAACTGCTTGATGAGGCTAAGAAAACAAATGTTCAAACCCGCACCTCCATCCACCAAGACCCTTTTGATTTTTCTCTTGTGCACAATGGCTTCCAAGTGAAGTGCACGGTTATGAGATGGTTGGGTGGGGAAATCTTGGTCAGAAAATGTAAGGAGGTTAGGCGTTATGATATTTCGACCATAGCTTGGAATTGCTCTGCATCGATATCTACGAGGACATTGGATGAGGCTAATGCTTCCTCGAGGATCTTTTTATGCGCAGATGAGATTTTTAACAACTTCATGATGGAGATGTGTGCTGGTGTTCACTTGAGTTGATCTAAGACATTGTAGCCATTAGGAACGGATCTAGATGAAGGGACCCTATTTGGTTGGGATGATCCTGCAATGGTGACTTTTCTGCCTCTTGTGGTGACTCCGCAATCTTCGGCATGGGCGCCCTTGATGGTGATGACCATGTAGTCCTCATTTAGGGAAGCAACAACTGTTTCATACACATGATTTACACTGCCCTTACCTTTATCATTTTTATTCACTTTGTTGCCATGATTTGGCATCGGCTTCGTGTAAATTTTAAGATCCTGATTTCTCGTAGGTTGTTCTATGTTTATGATTTTCTTATCAATGAGATCTTGAATGATGTTTTTGAGTCTCATGCAGCTGTTTGTGGTGTGACCTTTGATTTTATGAAATTCGCAAAGTTGATTCTCATTATACCAAGGAGGTTTGACATTGGGTTCTTGGTAGTTCTCAAATGTAGGAGGCTTGATGAGTTTTTCGTTGATCAAATTTTTCATTATGTCCTCAAGTGGTTCCCCCAAAATGGTGTATTTTTGTTTGGGATAAATTTTGTGTTGGGGTGGTCCTCTTTGGTCATTGAGATTATTGATGGTTGGATTGTTGTTTGGATAGTATGTTGTGTGATGATTGTTTTGGTGTTGTGTTTGAGTTTGCGGTGTGGGTGTCTTTTGGCATGGACCACTAATGACCACCTTGGCATCAACGATGCCATCATTAGTGATGTTTTTGTTCCTTTCCCATGTGTGAGGTTTATCACTGTAATTGGGTGGTGGGCGGTTATTTTGTTGTTCGTGATATGATGTTGATTCTGCAGGTTGGGTCATAAGGGCTCTTTCGATGCTGAGTGCTTTGGAGATCAATTTCTCATATGTGGTGATGCCCTGAACCTTGAGATGAAATGCCAAATGTCCTTCAATGTTGGGTATGGTCCACTTGCTCCGATTGGCCTTAGATCTCCATCGTTGCAGAAATGAGGTGAATGACTCACCCTTTCCTTGTTTTAGAGCGTAGAGTTCTTCGAGACTAACATCCACTGCAATGTTGCATGTATAATTTCTTATGAATGCGTCCCTAATTTCTTGGAATGTTCTAATGCTTGAAGGTAAGCGAGAGAACCATTCTATAGCGGGGCCTGCCAAGCTCCTAGGAAATAGTCGCATTAGATAAGTATCATCATATGCGACCTCCATGCAATGAACCTAGAATTCCCTGATGTGGTCTTCAGGGTTACCCATCCCTCGATATTTGTCAAATTTGGGGATTTCAAATCCCTTATGGAATGGTTTCATATCTAGACTCCTATCAAATGGATAGGGACACAAGTTGCTTGGTGTTTTGGTTGTTCGCCCTGATTGAAGGTCGAGCACTTGTTGTGAGAGCAACCTGAGTTGTGTCGTCACATCATTTTGTGGATCAGGGGGTGGGATGAAAGTGTTTTGGGGTGTGTCAATCGTGGGTCAGATGGGTGGTTGGGTCGGTGCGTTGTTTGATGGTATCTGCAGGTTTTGGCGAGCAAGGTAGGCTTCCACCTGCTTTTGTATGAACAATGCTTGTTGTTGATCTTGTTGTTGTTGTGCTAAGATTTGTACTTGTTGTTGCGCTTATTGTTGTTCCAACAACGCTTTTTGTTGTGCTTGTTGTTGTTCCAACAACGCTTGTTGTCGGGCTGCCAATTCTATTGCTTCTTATTTCTCTTGATATTGCTTTAATGCTTGTTGATATGCCTGCAATGGCACTGCTTGTCTTTGTGCAAAAAGTTGTGTTTGATATTGAGCTTGTTGTTCCTGATATTGTGCTTGTTCTTTAGCTTGTGCTTGTGCTGCTTGTTGCTGTAATAAAAGTTGTGCTTGAGCTACCCTTTGTGCTTGCAATGCTTGTGCAGTTTGTGCAGCTTAAGCTTGTTGTTATTGTTGTTGCAATAACGCTTGGGCTTGTTGTGCTTGTAAGATGGCTTGGGCAGCTTGGGCAACTTGCACAACTTGCTGAGCAGCTAATTGTTCGGCTTTTTGTTTCTAAACTTGTTGGTATCCTCTTTGGAAAGCAGCTTACAATGTCGCGTTGTATTGGCTTGATGTGGTGAAAGTTGGTGGTGGTGGAGGTGGTGGTGGATTTGGAATGGTATTTGTGGAGGTGGTGTTGATGTTTTGCGTGATGGATGGTGCTATTGATGTGATTGGTCCTTGAGAGACCATGCTTTGTGATGCTAAGGGGGTGTTTGATGATGTTGCCATTGCTTGTGCATTTGTCGTTTGTTTTTGCGATATCAATGACAAGTTTTGAGCATTTGGCATAGTGCTTTGATTGATATTTGGAATAGTGATTTGATTGATACTTCATAGAGGGGGAAGCCCTAAACCAAGGAGTGGTGTGGATGATAATGGAAATGGTGGAAGTGGTGGAAATGTAAGGGGCGCGAGTCCTTGTGAGAATGTCGTGGTGTCGAATATACCCACTGGTCCAAACTTATCTCCCTCTTCTTGTGAATTTGTGAGAAGAGGTGTTTGTGGTGTTGCGTGAAAAAATGATGATGTTGGATTGTGATGGAATGTGAGAGGAAATTTTTTGTGTAATGGGTTTTGGGGTATGTTTTGTTCCAAGATGGTGTTTGCATCTAAATTTTGATTATTAACAAGGGGATGTGCTTGAAGAGCATTGAGAAATGCATGTCCCTTGTTAACATTGGGTTGGGTTGGATCCAACGATGTTGTGATTTGCGGAGTGTTTTGTGTGATGTTTTGGGATGGAGGTGTAGATGAAATGGGGATGGTGGATGAGATTGGTGGAAAAGATGTCTCTACTATAGTACTCACATCAAAATTCGAAGGTAATTTGGCCCCTTTCTTTGCTAGCTCAAGCATGTATAACAAGGGGTTAAATCTCATCATAATGTTGATGATTATATGGTTGTCTAGATTTTGGAGCATTTCAGTCATTTCCTCATGAGACATTCCAAAAGTAAGGTCCTCTCCTTGGTTTTCTTCTTGCGGATTTTGCGATGATGAGAGGGTCAACGGATTACTTGATTCAATGGGATTCATTTCTACGTTTGTTTGGCTAAGATCGCTTGAAGCAGGTGTTTCTTTGTTGGCTTCCATACTCTTCTTGTATTGAGATCTAGTTAGAACCATAAAACAAGGATCAATCTTCGAGAATATGGGAGATGACCTCTTGATTCTTTGGATCGATCTTTATTTTATGCCCCAAAGTAGAAAGTTTTAAGATGCCTTGAGGATCAAAGGTGATGATATGATTACGATGTTAGGGATGGATGATATGGATGTTTTTGGCTTTTGATAAATCTTGAATGAGATACTAGGCTCTTAGGACTTGCAAAATTTGATTTTGATTTTGATTTTGGATTTGAGATTTCGTCCTTGATTTTGATTTTGATTTTGATTTTGATTTTGAACAAAAAGACCCTAAGATGTTGGATGATGATCTAAGGGATATCTTTGTTCAAAGGATGATGATTTGAATATGTGTGAGGAGAAGGATGCATCTACCCACACCTATTCAAACAAGATGATCGTTTCACTAAGTATATGAAGAAGGATTCATCAACATATACTAAGCTAGACAAGATGATTTGGATAACTTTGACTAAGCATATGCAAAAGGATGCATCTACACATACCTAGCCAAAAGGTGATTTTGATAATTTTTTCAAGGATTTAGTCTCAATGATTTTGATGATTTTTATTTTGCCACAAAGCCTAGTATTAAGGATGATTTCAAGATTTTCCAAAAGGTGATGATGAGATGATGTTGTTTTGATGTTTTGGAGGATGGATGAAAAAGATTTTGATATGTTTTTGATCCTCAGATGAACCTAAAAAAGGACACTTTGTTTTCCTAGACCTAGGTATTGAAGAGCATGCAAATGCTTCCTAAAGACCTTTGTGACCAAGAAATGATTTCATTTGAACATTCATTTTCGGATTTCCAATAAATGATTTTTTTTCTTTTGGGGTTATGAGTCTTCAACACATATGAAAGTTCATTTTTCTTAGCTTTGTTTAATGTCTTTATTTTACCAAAAACACTTTCTTCAATTAAGTTTTCAAACTAAGATGTCCAATGTCTTAATTTCTTCAAACCCCACAAGATATGTTATGTGAAAATTCAATGAACTTAAGGCAAGGGTTTTCCTATTGTTTACTTAAGGAGACAAATTGAGATATAATCCAATGTTTAGAAACCTCTAAGGACATGAATCCCAAGGGAAAGCAATAACATATGGATTGAGTCAATTGTATTTGTCTTCAAAAGGGCTTGAAATTTGGATGAGGTTCAAGTGTTTGTTTCCATAATGTTTTTGATCAAGCAATGCATTTTGTAACCCAATAATAAGTACAATCCTATGGATGTGTAAGATAATATTTTTTGGATTCCCACTTGGACAAGTCTAGCTACGCTTATCTCTAGCGAATGGTTAGATGCTTGACCCCACTAGCTCCCCTCCACAACACTCACTTATACGGGGCAGCCAAGCACCAACACCCATGAAACTCCCATGGCATGTTTTCCATTTCTACTAGAAGATCGTAAAAGTGTGGGGTGGCTTGAGAACAACCATTCTTGCACCAAAAAATAGATTAAAGGATTTTGGAAAATTCTAGCACATGGGTTTTAATAAGGACTTTTCGTTCGTGGAGATTGACCCATACAGAAAGAGTCCCCTTTCGGATCCATCTTGTCGGAATCAACCGCGTGATATTGGCGTTTCTTCCAATATCCACATTTATATCCCAGTTGGAAATACTCTTGGCTTTAGAGTGTTACCGGTTGAGTCGTTCCCTTGGGTGAGTACTTTTTCCCCAAGGCAGGCCCTCTAGGATAAACAAAAGCAAATGAAGAACACTATTCGTAACTCGATCAATCCTTGTTGGCAACAAGGAGAGAGAATGTATGCAACAATGCCCCCACTCACACTCGCACAAGATGTTCAATTTTAAACCCAAATCGAAGTGTGGAGGTGATTGCTTTGTCTCACCCTAAAGTCATAAAAAAGGCCTTTTGATTCTCAAGATCACTATAAAGTGCGAGAGAAGCGCATATGTCCTTTTTCAATGGCTTTAGTTTAAGTAAGCCCTCACAAAAACAAAGTTACACTTGTTCTTTTTAAATCCCCAAAGTAAAATGTGAGTTCGTTTTAGAGCACCAAATCACAAGTGAAAGACATTTTGTTCAATTTGTTAATCCAAGAAAAAAAATATAGTACGTTGTGATCCTAAAGTTCATTTTAGCTTTTGCAAGAAATGGAAAATGTTCTTTATAAGCCCAAACAAAAATTAGTGTCCTAAGAGGGAGAAGATAACAAATTCTTAAAGAAGTGTTAAAAAAAACACTTTGATTTGATGAACATCCTTCTCATGCTTCTCTTTCTTTTGATTTCGATTTCCAACCTACAAAGGGGAAAAAACCAGTCAAATTCTAGAAAAAACACAGAAATTAAAAAGTAGAAAATAGAGGAAAAATCAGTCATAAATCAAAAGCACATGCTAAAATTAAATTTTCCCTTTTTACTATCTCCTAGCGTCACAACTCATGAAAGCGTCACAGTTTGTTCTCCCAGCGGTGCCCTCAGAGCACTACTTACTAGTCAGCGTCGCTCTGTGTCAGGACATAGAGCTCAACTGCGTTGCAATTTTTAGCTCGCGTCGCAATTTGCATCCAGTTTCAGGGTTTAATTTTTTTTTAAATTTTTTGCAAGTCGGCAAGTCCAGCGACGGAGTCTAAAATTCAAAAAGTTTGGCAGGATGAGTCCAGTGGCACAGTTTGTGTTTTAAGCGGTGCCATATAGCAATGCTGATGAGCCCGTCGTGCCAAAATAGCTACGCTGAGCTCCCAGCGTTGGAATTTCCTGTGTGTGAAGAAAAATGCAAAAAATTTAAGAAAAGATTAGAAATAATGATATCCAGCCCTCCTTCTAGCGCCAAATGTGCAAACCCCAACCTTGGTACCTGCAAAACAAAGAGAATAAACACCTCAAGTTAGATATTGCAAGCCAAAACAAGGATTCCCCATGAAATCCATTTACAACCTCAAACTAGGAAAGAAAATAGTGAAGAACACAATGAAAATGACAAAACAAAGATTAAATCCTAATTAGATGTACAAACTCATGATCCCATGGGGGAATTGGTGCCAATTTGATGTGAAAATTGGCCCTTTCCCAATTCCTAAGATGCAAGCTTCGAATGTTGAATATTTTGATCCACTTTGTTGATGAAGAATGAAGACTCCAAGCCAAAAATCTAGAAAATACCTAGCTATGACTCAATGATAATGGATAAAATTCAAGAGATATTTGAGCATGGTAACTTTGCTTGGATTGTGGATGATCAAATGAGGATATGAGCTCTTTATTTATAGGATTCTAAGATGGATGAATGTCCAAATTTGAGAAATGTGGGACTAACATTCATCCAATGATATGATGCCACTTGTCAAGCTATGAATGGATGATGAATGTGCAAGATTTGGGGATTGTGCCAATAAATGCATAATATTTGAATTTCAAATTTGTTGAAATGACATGTAAGAGTGAAGGGAAAATGCAATAAATTCCACTTGGCTCAAGGCAAAGGACATGTAAGATGAATTTATTGCCTTGTTGGATGTACATGTTGATTTGGAATTTTTGAATTCAAATTGAGAGAATATTCCAAAAGATGCCTTGTGAGGAAAATAGAGATTTAATAAATGAATTAAATTTATTTTCATGTGCAACTTGCATTATCTAGAGGATGTGACATGAGATGAGGTTAAATTAATCAAGAGTTAATTAATTTAACAGGAGAGGTTAGATGATGTGACCCATTTGACTCAAATTTATGGATTTATTTAAATCAAATAAGAGAGGAATATGATAAGAGGCTAATTAAATAAGGATTTTGATTTATTTAATTAAAAGGGATGGTGTTAGATTAAATCAAATAAGGTTTTAATTTATTTAATTTAATGGACAGACTTTAGAGATTTAATCAAATAAATTGATTATTTAATTAAATAGGGATAATTAGATTAGATGGATTGATTTAATTAACAAAAGAGATTGACTTGATTAGATAAAATGATTTATTTAATTAAGAGATGAATATTGATGAATTTAATCAGATAGGGGAATTTGATTAAATGGTTAGATCGAGGGATGATTCTAGAAGAAACGATGTTAGTAAGTCAGGATCAAATGCATGATGTCAATCAGTATATTTTATGTGTCTACAAAAATTATATTTTTCAAGATTATAGCCCTCGAAATGATCTTTCCAAAAAGTACATAGTTTTATAGGTTTTCATTTTATCATGTACTTAATTTTCAATTTTTACTAAACATAGGTTTTTCACTTAACATAAAGTTCTTCATTTTAAAAAGGTGGAAAAATAGTAAACCATTGTAAAAAAAAATTTAAAATACCTTTTCCCTACGTATTGATGTCCTTGTTTCACCAAAAAAATTGGATTTCGATATATACACAAGTTATGTTTGATAACATACATCTATGTCCAAATTATAGTTATAGTGACTTCAAAAATTAATTAAAAAAATATGTAACAAAAAATTTTGAAAAAGTATCCTTGCACTAGATATTGATGTTAAGAATATATATTTTAAAAATTATAATTTTATCCTTTCTAGAAAAAGAGTTATGTTTGATGACATAAACATTACTTTTTGAAAATGTTGTTTATTGTTTAAAACTTGTTATTAAAAGATATGTTGAAATATTCATGATTTATTTTAGAAAATTATTAAAAATATATTTAGAATCTACACTCAAATTGCCACAAATCACTAGTTCACTTCATCTTTAGATTCTAACAATTTAGCTACTATAGGTCTCAGGAGGTGAAGATTTAGTTAAAAATGTTGATATAACTATCCATCTTGGCCAAAAAGTGAGACACAATATTGTGATTTCACCTTGCCATCAAAAGGGATATACATCGATCTTCGATTGACCAATAGTTTTCTACTTATGAGAACATTGTGGTGGAAAAAAATAAAATCATTGATACATTTATTAACATCACTTTACCTAATCTTCATTCTTCAAGTAATCATAATACTCATGCTTGTGCATCTCTCAATATCTCTCAATATCTCTCAATATCTCTCCTACTTGTGAGGATATATTGACACACGAGGATCCAATCATCAATAATCATGTTTTTCCCTCCCCCAACATCTCTCCTACTTGTGAGGGTATTTTGGTGCAAGAATATCCAATCATTGATAATCCTGAGAATCATGTTTGTCCCTCTCCCAATACCTCTCCTACTTGGGAAGATATATTGGTGCAAGAGGATATCATCATTGCTACATTTACTTCAAATAATAGTAAAGTGGTTTGTATCGATGAAGATTCAAAATTGACATTAGGTCTTCCTTTGATAAAATATCATCAACAAGTAGTTAACACAACTAAAATAGTAAACCCAAATTTATTATTGGACCTCCTCTTGTTATTGGACCTCCCTCTAAACCACCTCCCATTATAGGACCTTCAAAACCTCATGGCCATATCCTAAATTTTTTAAAAGAACTCACTCAAAGTAATAATGTGAACCAATATGTGTTTCAAAAACCAAGTTATCACACACTTTCTCACAATTATAACACTATAAATATAAGAAACCAAAACAAACACCAACATCCATTCCATTTCCTCGACCATATCTTCCACCATGATACCTAGCCTTCCTCAACGTAGTAGTAAAGAATATGATCTTGTCGAGAAAATTCCTAATTTTCCAGCTAAGATCTCCCTTTGGGACTTGATTCAAACATTGTGTACATACCACACGATGCTCCAAGAGGCTTTGTAGAAGATTTCCATTTCATCTTCTATCAAACCAAATGAAGTAGCAGCCTTATTTTATTTTATGCATGCAATAAAATTGGATATTACATTTCCCCAACATGAATTACCTCCACTTAAGGTCCAAAAAAAATGAGGCTCTAATGATAATGGTAATCATTAATAAAAATGAGGTTAGATTTACTCTTATTGAAAATGGATTAGGGTTTAATGTTTGTAGCATTGATCTTCTAGATAAACTTGGTTTAGATAAGAATCTCATACAACAAGATAATCTTTATATTCGTGTCTTTGATAATGTTAGTTGGAAACTATTAAGAACAATAACATTACCTATTAAGATAGGGCTTGTGGTTTTACCTACTCTATCCATGTCAAGCCAGATATTTTATCATACAACCTTCTCCTAGGTAGACCATGGATTCATGCCATGAAGTGAATCCCGTCTACTATTCACCGTGAGATGAAGTATGAATATAATGACAAGATACATACGATTAAAGTAGATGAAAAGAGTTATAATCTACAAATTGAAGCCAAACATAACACTTCCAACTCTCTTAGTACTTTAATTCTATATTCAAAAGTGGAGTCATTACCTTCAAATGATAATGATACCATGGAAATACTCTTGGGTGATGACAGGGGATCGTTAGATTTTACATTTAATTTTATTTGGGAATACAAAATGTCACCATTAGAGTCCATAGATTCAGAGATTGTTCTAACAAAATCTTGTTATTCTTCTTCTTAAATTATAAATAATTATCACAATATGTTTTCATTTGTAATAAAAAGTTGGGATTGGAGATTATTAGATTTTACACCCTCCTTTGTAGGCAAAGGTAAAATCTTGCAATCTCAACTTAAGGAGTCTTATGTTTCATTTTCTCAAACTTGTTATAAATCGACAAGTCCAAAAACATCATCCTGTGATGGTGATGGGGGCTCTTTAGCTTTCATCCCTCATGTGTTGATAATGTCTAACCTTAAAATTTAACACCTAAAAGGGATTTGCATTCTTGTGATAGAATCGGTTCTTCTCATAAGCATGAAAGTAAGACTTCTCCATCTGAGTTGAAAATGTGTTGTGAGATCAAGGATATAAAATTCTTTCTAAAAGTGGATATAATGAAAACATGAAACAAGGAGTTAAGGATCATGTGAATTCTACATTGTACCTTTCTAAAAGTGGTTTAGGTTTCCACCCTTCTCCTTCATCTACATCCCATCCTCCATCATCCACTATATTTATAACATCATGTGGTAAGCGAGCACACTTTTCTTCACATAAGAATTTGTTTTCTCCTACTTCTTATTGATTGTGGCGCTCTTCCATGTGTTGATGCACCTAATCATTCTAAATAGTAAAGTTTTTTTTCCTATTGTGTTGATCCTCACTATGTGGCATTTGTAGATTTATATGTTTTCTCATTTCCATTTGTGGTGGTACAATCTTATGTGCAACCATATCTCTTTCTATGGTAGCAACATGATAATGTCTAGCGAGGTCATATTTTCCTTTTATATTTGGGGAGCAAGGATAACTAGTTTTGAGAGGTGTGTATTCTTTTCAAGGATCCCCTCTTCCCCTTCTTTTCCTTAAAATACCAAAATAGCAAGTATATTGATATTTTAAGGGAGAAGCATATCATCCTATCCATTTTCATCGATGTCTTGTGAGTTTTGACTTATTGACATACCCCTTTGATGGTGGTGGTGTTTAGAAAACCCCTTGAGGCGTGGTTATCAATTCATCCCCTATGATGTTAAGAATTGATTCCTCCCCCAAGATGTTAAACCTTTGTGTGTTCCTTGAGGTGTGATTGGAAAAATAGTCCATGCATTTGGCATAACAAAACTTGTTGATTCATGAACTTGAGAATTTACATGGCCACCTAGTATAGCACACCTTGCTTGCTAGTGGAGCTAGGTGTTTCATAAGTGATCTAGCATAATGAAACTTTCTAATCGTTATGAGACCACCATTCTATCTAAACATCACATTCAATGGATGACATTTGGTATTTTAGATAAATTTAAGACTGAGGTCTCTTTATCTTACTAACTCAAATCCATTTTAGTAATAACCTTGTGTTTATGTCTTTTTTTTTTTTTATTTGTTTTTTTTTTATGTTTGCTACATGTCTACATTATGTCATTGGTGTGTATGCTTTGTTTCTTTGGTGTGTTTTATTTGTGTATGGTATTGTGTTTTCCTTGTGCCCTTCACATGTTTGCTTCATGTATTGTCTTATATTTTATTTTTGTCTTCATTGTGTTTGATTGTATGTCTTTGTTATGTATGCTTTATGTTTGTCATTTTGCATTGCACCTAATATTTATGTATGTTCCTTTGTCCTTACATTGTCTTTCCATAGGATCTTGAATTTAGGGGCTAACACACCCCCTAGATTCGATGTCATCCTATCTCTTCAATGTTTGGATAATTGAACCCTTCTTGGCCTATTCTTACTTTAGTGTGAGTCTATGTGTAAGTTAATACTCTCACTAAGGTGGGGGATAAATGTAGCATCAAAAATTGTCACCCTTGAAAATTTCACACTAGTTTTAGCTCTCCCCTCTATGCTTGGACCTAATTATACTTTTAATTTCCCTATTTTATAAATATTTTTTAGAAATTAAAAGATGGGATTGAAAATAAACATTTAATATTTAATACAGATGTTTAAGGCCTCACAAAGGATGGATCTGGACTAGGGTTCCCAACACCCTTGTCTAGCCTATTTTGGCCCAATTTTGAATATGTCGGTTTTGGCATCTTAACATTTAAAATTCAAATTTTATTTGTCAATTATCAATATTTGGTTTTCAAGAAATTAGAAGAATTGCATATAAATACAAGTCATTTTCACCATTTTAATCTTAGAAATTCTATTGAGAAAATTGAAGATCCTTAAAACAGTCGAGGCAATTCAAGGGAAAAAATAGCAGCATTATTATAGCACTTTCATGAATCAAGATCAAGCTTTCAAGTCATTCGGAAGAAGGAATAAATTATATTCAAGGATCTATAATGATCAATCATGTAAAATTATCAAGTATTGAGTTATCCTCTACATGGTAGTTACAACAATCTATTGTGTTTTGGAAACTAACCTTTTGCAGTTCTATCAAGCAATCAAACCATCCATCAATCAAAATTTGTGTCAACTTGTGGTGTTACATCACTTCATCAAGGATTTCACATCAAGGTAACATTATCATTTGATCATTTATCATTTTAGTCAATTATTATTGTGTTGGCCTCTTCCTAACCTAGGGTATGCCCTTTTGGTCATCATCAAGGATTATACGTTGAGGTAGAAATACCAAAATGGGGCTTGCCTATAGCACAACATTTACCCCTTTTTTTCATGTGTTTAGGTTAGATCTGAAAGTTTCATTAGAAGAAAATTATAGAAAACATAGAGCAAACTACACCATACATCTTAGAGTTTTTAGATCTAAAAAGGTGCATCTTAGTCTATGGTGCCCAGTTCCCTTGTCCTTGTAATTCAACCTTAGGTTTCAATCACAGGTTCCTCTATCTATCTTTTTCTCAGATCTAAAGTTGTTCTGTTACTTTCCATTTTTTTGTGTGATAAATTATATTTTTAGATCTAGGGCTATATGTCAAATAGGCTTATTAAAACACAAATCAAATTTATCATCTCTACAAACATAAAAGAGAACACAAACCCTATGATATTGGATCTCACTTGTAGCAACAAGCTAATCATTAACCCTAGCTGGTTTATGTTCAAATGTGATGTTAAGTGAAAATAGGTCAATCCTAGTTACATCTAGGATCACTTTTCATACTTCACAAATCTTTATAAAGTAGGATAATTAAATATATAATTAGGTCCAAGCACATAGGGGGAGCTAAACCTAATGTGAAATTGTCAAGGGTGACATTTTTCAATGCGACAAGGTTGTAAAGATCAAGTCATGATCCACCATCTACTAGGATGTGTTTGATTACATAGTTTTATGGATATGGGCTTGAATGTGAAGCAGATGGTTATGTGATGGATCAATAGAAGGAATTTATTTAATGTGAAAGGTGAAGGCTTGTGGAGATGATAAGTTTCCTATCATGTCTTGAAATTGAACAAGATCAATTTTATTAGGGACATAGTACTCATGGAAGGCTTTCTCAAGAAGGTCCTTATGGATGGGAGATATGTACATAGATCAAGGATATATATTTATGTTGGTATTTTGTTCAATTGGTCAAGGAGTCTATATTGACTAGTAGATTGAGAAAAGGGTAAAGCTCCTTGGATAGTGATTGACTATGTCGAATAGTGATGGCATAATTAGGCACTTTGATAGTTATGGTAGGTACTTGGGAAGTAATTTGTTTGATGCAGCCATTGAAAATTTGATGAGATATTGTTATTGTATGTATATGGCACTACATTGTATGATGTGAAAGTTTTACCATATTTATGCTAAGGATAATGTTGCTTGTATATACCCATTTTCACTAGGGGATGTATGGAATTCAATAGAGATATCTCCTTGATCAATAAAATCATGGATAAAGTTCTTAAGTTTCATGCATGAGGAGGTTTTATGTCCATGAACCCTATGGTAGTCATAAAATTCATGTTATTTATACCAAGAGGGTTTAGGCACATCAAGACTAAGGGGTTTGATGGGTGGAAATTGGATCATGTTGGCTTGGATGATCTTTTGGAGGAAGATTTTGAGTGGTTCACCCAAGGGGTATATTCACACCTAACATGTCGTTTAGGTTTACCTTTAGGAATTACCACATGTTATTGGGGAGCTAGATTGTTATGGGATGCTGATGGTGGAGGTATTTGGATGTTTTGAACATGTTTTGATTTAGTCACACTATCATTGACCATATTTTTGTTGTTATTCCAAAAATAGGATTGATCACTAGATTGAGGAGTATTGTATTTGTCTTCTTTGTATATCTTGACTAGGCCTTTGGCAATAAGGGATTTTTTTATAGATATTCCTTTTTATATAATTTCATCAAAGGAGTGATCATATTACATGCAACTATGGAATCCAAATTTAGAGTTTAGGTTCTCAACATAGATAGTGACACATTATTTTTTAGGTATGGGTCATGCAAAGCAACTAGCAAGATGTCTCCACTAAATTGGAAAAATGAGGAAAACAATTTACCATTATTTTGTTTAGTGTTCAAAGGTCCATCATGGTGATATCATGATTTATGTTATAAAAAAAGTGAGTAAAAAATGTATTTGCTAGCTCATAAAATGTTGTGATTGTCCCATGGGGGGGTGAGTGAACCAATCAAGGACTTGTCCACCCAAGCTTCTAGGTAGGATCCTCAAGAGATAAGTGTCAAGATAAGAAACCTCTTGGAAAGAAATTTAGAATTACTTTAAGTGTTCCCTAGGATCTCCATTTCCCTTGTACTTGTCAAATTTAGGAATTTCAAAATTTTGGGGAAAGGGGATCATGGTGATGGACTTGTTGAAATGATAAGGAAATAGTTATTGGAAGGTATAAGATTTATCGCGATGTCCTAGTTGAAGTCCTTTGAGGGTATCCTTTATTTGTTGCATGTCTTGGGCCAAGGTACAGGTGAAATTCAAGGGAGGTGATTAATAGTTGGATATAGAAGGTTGTGAGGATAATGTGTGTTGATATTTATGAGAGGATGAAATGGGATTGAAAGATTGAAGGTGTTTATGGAAAGATGAGATGGGGTTGGAAGAAATTGGATTTGAGTTTTGGAGATGAGATAATGTGTTGGGAGGGATGAATGTTGAGACATGAGGAGAAGGGATATATGTGATGAAATGTTTTGGGTATGAGAGGGTATTTTTTATATGTAAGTGGGATATTAAGGGTTTGAGATGAAATGGGGGGATTAGAAGAAGAGGGAAAGGATGGAGGATTATGAGGATTAGAATAATATGGAAGATATGTAGGATTATGATGAATGAAATGTGGTGGTAGAAGGAGGTTTTTGGATGATTTGAGATGCATCAAAATCAAGGGGTAATTTGACACCTTTGTTTGCAAGAATAAGAATATATTGGTTGGGATGCTTCATGATATATATACAAATCAATTAAATATCTTGGGCGTCTTTGGAAAATTCCTCTAATGAGGTTTGGGAGTCTTGGCCATTTGAATCATGATCAAGATGATGTAATGGGTATGTGCAGGATCATCATGGAAAAAACAGGCTCTTAAGTGGCAAAAAATTCAGAAAAATCAGAGTTAGACAACTCGATGTAAAAATTTGAATAAGTTATCTATATTATTTCAAAAATATGTAAGAATAGAATCTGTAGCAAATTGAATGTAGTTTCTAAACTACTAGGTTTGTTTTTTTTTTAAATCTATTTGGTGAAAATTTGAAATTTCAATGTAGTAGTACTTAAATTTCAATGAAAAATAAGAAGTAGGTGCCTATCCACCCCTAACCACAATAAAATGATAATATTTTAGATATAAGTAGAGTCATGTCAGATGTGATGCATATTTTTTTGTAATTTTTTTTCTAAGTAAATAATTAATTATGAATTTTTATTACAACTTTTAAAAAATATAAAAACTTGTATGTCGACCACCTTAACTTGGTCAAAACTTCATGAAATTTAATTTAATTTTTTAATCCTATATTATGCAAAGCATAGAATGTGACACATGTTTCGGATTCAAAAAATGTGATGTCATTTGAAAGCTATAGATGTTTTTCAATTAGCCTATCAATAAGGACTTTAGTCATAATTTAAATAGAAAATGAATAATAATTATTTATTAAATTCAAAGTAACACATAATTTATATTGATGAAAAGCTTAGAATCTCCTTTAAAAACCCTTTTCATTTCATCAATTTTGGGTTAAAAAAAATCGTTAGCCACATACCCTACAAATACCCATCATATCACCACTTTTTGGCCCATCATGATCTTGCACATAGCCTAATATGAAAATGGGTTCTCCATAGGTATTTGGCACACCACCTCCTCAAAGGATGTATCATGATTCATGAGATAATGAGGGGAAATCTTGAGAATCCATAATTCGATTTCTTGCTTGGAACCTTGTGATAGGAATCCAAGAGAGAGACCTAGGACTAATTGTGGGAGATGAAAATTATTAGGGATAGACCTTGGATTTTAGAGGATTGAGAGGATAAAATGGATGATAAGGGAATAATGATGAAATGGATGGAAAGGGGATAATGATGAAATATATGGAAAGGGGATAATGAAGAAATGGATGAGACAAGACCATTAAAGTATCAATCTTTAGAAGTAGATCCTTGATTGATAATGGTTGGGGTTTTGCTTACACTAGACTTGGATAATCGCCTAGGAAAGGCTTGGATTTGCTCACTCAAGCTTGGATAATCACTTGTACTTGTAGGCTTGGATAAAATATGATTTGCTTACCTAAGCTCAGATGATCACTTAGGAAAGACTTGGATATGCTTACTAAGGCTTGGATAATCACCTAAGTAAGACTTTGATCTAGGGATTTTGATATCAAGGATAAGGATCTAGATAGACTCTTGGAAATATTGGTTTTGATAGGATGTGATATGAATTGCGATTGGATGATGAGATATGTCAAAGATGATAAGAATCTAGTGAATGATGAAAGAAATGATGATGGTAAGGATGATAAAGATATGTATGGTATTTTTGGTTTCAGTTTTTACGCATTCATAAAAAAAAATTAAAAATTACATTTTACAAACTAGACTCTGTCGATTTTTTATTATTTTCCAAAAAATTAGGGGGATGCATGCTCAATTTTTTAATTTTTAGGATGTGTCCACTTTGAAAATTAGGAAAAAACCATTTATTTATTTTAAAAATAGTAGAAAAATCAAGCCTAAACTACATGGTGTTAGCTATTTTTTTTGCTGAAGTAATTTTTGAAATACTCAAGTGTAAAAATAAATTGTTGTGTCACACTTTTGGCACAACTTATCAGCACAGGTGAATTTTAGTATTTATAACTAAAAATCAATTTTGGCCAAACATATGATCTAGTAAGATTCATTCTAGATAAGTTAAATACTTCTACAACTTTTCCAACTAAAATTGTTGGCTAAATGCATATGTAGCACCACTTTGAGGCCAATTTACTAAAAAAGTGTGATTATTTGAAAAATTTAACATTTTTAAAAATGTAAAAGTACCCTTTTGTAGATCCATAAGTGTAGTTTAAAAATATATATTTATTTTAATAGTTCAATTATTATTATTATTTTATTTTTATTTTTTACTAAAATTAGGTTATCAACACAAAAATATTAGGTTGATTAACATTCCAAGAAAAATACTAAAACTTAGTAAATTTTTTTTTTTAAAAATATGATGCCCTAGATAAAAGAATCAAGATTAAGATAGCATAATTTGTTTTCTATTTTAGATAAATATTTAATATAAAAGTTGACATCGACTAGAAATAGTCGTGTTTTAATTCATGCACATTTAAATATTTATTTAAAAATATATGTTTATTAAAATTAAAAAAAAAATATCCATGCCCTAAAGTTTACAGTTATAAATATACACAAAAAATTTGAAGGGAAAAAAATAAAATTACTATATAAAGCTTGATGTCTCATGTAATGTCATTTTTCAACATTTTATCAACAACTAAATTCAGTGTTAATTTATAAAAAACTATATTCAAATAAATTTTTAAATTTTTCAAAAAAATACAAACATAAAATATACTAAAAAACACACATTTTATTAGTTCACATCATTTCAAAATTCAAAACATATATGCCACTTTCTAGTGATTGAAGTTTAAAAGTTATATCAGTGTTGGCCATTTCCTTTATAAAAGTGTGACACAGCTTTTTACTTTTACCCTAAAAAAAAAGTTAACATTTTAGGGGGGACACACCAAATGCTGTGTTACATTTTTTGATAAAAATAGAAACTGTGTGACCCCCTTATTTAAACTCCTTAATCTCCACCATTTAAAAAATAAATAGTAGTTTAGAAAGTAGATTAAGAGCACTACGACTCTTGTTCTTGTTGCATCTTCAAGTTTTGAGTGTAACTATCTTCAATTTCTCACCCAAGATTAGTTTTTCCTGATTTCAAAAAATGGCCACTTAAGACCCCTTTTTGTTCATCTCTTCCAAGAAACCTCTTAACTCCACATCTTAGCCTTTCATGTTGACACATGCCACTTACACATTTATCATGATCTCTCAACCAATCTCATACGTTGATCTCTCCAATCATCCTACACCGTTGATCAAATATCAATAAAAGTTATAAAACACACATCATTTAGCCATTTAATCTCTCCATGGATTTTGATGAATTTTGTATCCATTTTTTTTATCAAGATTATATTAAGGTTAAAGAGAAATCCACATATATTTATCACATCATTATCACACATAATGGATTGAGTACAAGCAGATTTTTGTGGATGTAAGATTGATATTGTTTCATTTACACTATTTGTGCACATGCTTCATTGAAGTAAGTTATTTGATCATTTGAATTGTGTTTTTATTGATTTTTTCCCTTGTTAAATTTGTTAATTTCCTAAATAGTCCTCTACAATCTTCCCTAGAATGGTATTCTTAGTAGAACATCAAACAATGATTTGGATTGAGTAATACATATGCAAAAAATATTATATTTATGTACTCATGTATGTCTCTTAATTCAACTATTAAATTATGCACTCAAATTGCTTGCAATTTATTCAAATATTCATATTAGCTATATCCTCATCATTTCTCATTCTTCCTTTTAAAGAGGATGCATCCCCTTCTTCTCCTCACTATCAACTTAATTCCTTGAATCAATAAATTAAATGAAGGCACATATTCAATAATAATTATTGTAGTAAATTGAGCTCCCAAATTTGGAAATCTAAAGTTATTGTAGATATTCCAATGCTTGCTTAAAGATAATATTAAAGTATATAACTACTAATTGGTTAGAGATTAATATTTTTTCCTATTTAGCCATTTATATTTCTCTCTCATCATGTAGATGAAACCATGAAATATTTATTTTAGCACTATACATTTGCCACAAAATATTGGTATGTAATGTTTAGAGATATACCTAACCTATTTGGAAATCAATTGAATTGGAAAGAGGCTTTACTTGGTCTAGGAATGAAGAATAATGTTGTTGCTAATCTTGTGATACATGGAATTCTTTTGCATCTTTAGAGAACTAGATGAATAGCTATATTTTCTAATCATTATATTCATTGATAAGTATAATTTTAAAGCTTTACTATATATTATATTTTTTAAATTGTCATTCTGATCTCAATTGTATGTATTCTTAAAGAAAAATAAAGGAATCATACATCAATTAGACCAAATCAACCATCAAATTGATAATCTCCTAAACAATCATCATAGTTGGAATAAAGTAATTATGAACATCCTCAAGAGTCTAGGTAAGTGTATGCTCAAATGGTTTATTCTTATCCTATCTTAGGTAGAAATAGGGTAAATATTTAGTTCACAAAAAGTCATTCATAAAAACATAATTGATGAGAACATCAACAAGGAAAGAAACATCTATGTAGTATTCCCAAAAGAGCAACACAAAATTCATTTGTATTGGTTGGTCTAGCGAAATCTTCTTCATTTTATATTTGCTTTTAGGATTGTCGTTTACAATTTTATACGAGGGATGGGTTTTGAAAATATTGGTAGCAACACTGAAAAGTTATAGCAATGGAATTAAGAAAATTATAATCGCAGACATGCTCCTTTGGTTTATAGAGGTACTCCAACTAGGGGATATCATTTTCATTATAGGGAATGCCAATTTTTTTTGTGTTTCTCAAGCTCCAAGAGAGATCTTATGATATGTTCTTGGTCTATGCTTATGTTGATCAAATTCCTTATGGTTTGTTAACTACAAAATATAAATGCCTTGAATGGTTATTCTTTCTGAATTGTTAGAGAAAAATGGAAATTTGCTACCTTAATGCTTTTGTATTTGAGTTTTTTGTAGTATTTGCAACTCTTACTCTTATATAATTTTTAACATTTGTAAGTTGCTTTGGTTCAATACCAAAAAAATATTCATAAGTATATTTGAGAAATGTCTATTAAGATAAAGGTAAACATCAATATACCTTTTTGTTAAAAAATGGTTTCTTTTATGTATTATTTTTGCTATTATTAAGTTTATTATGCTTTTTTATTCGTGCCTTCTTAGATCATTTGTTGTTCTTGTGTGTTTATTTTTCTATTTGTATGTGTGTGTATGTGGTATTCTAGAGAATAAACAAAAGCCGATACAAATGGGAATAACAAAAGCTGTTATAAATGGGAATAATAAAAGCTGTTATAAATGGGAATAAACAAAAGATGTTATGAATGAGAATAAATGAACAATACTTGATGTTCATTCTTCTATGCACAATCTTTAGAAAAAACTTAAAAAGTTATAAACAAACCTTTAATGATTGAATTGTAATCCTTTCTTTTGAAGAAACAAAGAAAAAAATGATATTTATATATATTATAAGAGAGATGAACAAAAAACTACATAATTCTAGATAATATACTCCATATTAGAATAAATTAGAGAAGAGAGACATAAAAAAGACATTTATCCTTTATTTGATAAGAATCAAGTAATTGATGTGTTTATATATGAAATACTATTTTTATATTAGGTAAGGACTATTGTGAATGTAAGCGTGTGAAGCCTAATTCCATTGGTTTTATCTAGATTGCGTGTAGACTAGGATATGGTGTTTCTTCTCATGGACAAATTCGTGAATTTTTATTTTTTATTTTTAAATCCATATAAATAATAAAAAGAGGAAAACAAACACGTTTAAAAGAGCCTCGTGAGGTGAATAAAAGTCTTTGTCGTCTATTACTCATTTTAGCCTCCAACATTGACAAAAGGCAAACCCTACCCTATTCCCCTAACACCATGTACACACAAGTTCTCACATTGGTGTACCAACCAAGGGGAGAGATTCATTCCTTTCTGCGTGCAACCAATCCGCACCGTCCCGTACTCCAATTACGTAATCCACTTTATGTGACCCGCTAGCGAACAGCTTGTCACTTCCTCTACTTGTCTTGCATTGCTTTTCTCTCTAACACACGTGCTGCTTACGTCATTCCGCCCTCCCTTTCAACGCTCCAAAGAAATTCTATATTCAGTTGGTGAAGATAAACGTATTGAAACTCAGTAACGTAGGTCCTTGTTAATGTTGCATCAAATGAAATGCCAACTAACCAACCCTGACCACCAAAGCCTTTATTATCTGTTTTGACTTCCTATAACCTAAACTACTTTTTCTTAGAGTGCATAATCTGGTAGCCACTTTAGGTGGTGATGTTGGCATAACATGGTCTTTGGTACCACATGTATGGAGGGGAGATTAGACCTCTGACCTCTTCCTTTCAACAAGATGCTTTAACTAATCGAACTAGCCCTCTATTGGACTAATTGCCAACATCTCCCTTTGGATTTGAGACATGGACTAACCGCCTCATGCCCTCCACCAAGACCTCTGACCTCTTCCCTTCAACAAGATGTTTTAGCTAATCAAACTAGCCCTCTATTGGACTAATCACCAACATCACCCTTTGGATTCGAGACATGGACTAATCCCCTCACGCCCTCCACCACAGACACGGTGGGGGGACTAGACCTCTAACCTCTTCCTTCAACAAGATGCTTTAGTTAATCGAACTAGGCCCTCTATTGGACTCATCACCAACATCTCCCTTTGGATTCGAGACATGGACTAACCGCCTCCCATGGATCCATTCTCTGGCGTTTGTATCGAACATTAATAGGTCAATCTTTTGACACAACGACAGACGTGTTCCAACAAATAGTATCAGAGCGATGGTCACGGGTTTGAATCCCCTCAGATGATGCAGAGGAATTGTTGGACTAATCACCAGATTTAGGACATGGACTAACCACCTCCCATGAATCCGTTGATCTTATCGAACATTAATAGATCGATCTTTTGACGCAACAACAAACGTGTCCAACTCCCTCCACCTCTATAATCCAAACTACTTACCACCAACCGCCTAGCAGCCTAGCTTTCCCGGTTGTTTTACGTCATTGTTCATTGCTCATCAGCAGATCAAAGAAACAGAGACGTGGAGGAGTTCTTATAAGAAGGAAGTCGTATGCTTTTGTTTCTTCAGTTTTACGAAAGATCTGGCTGATTCGCTTCCTTTATCGATTTGACATTGATGTTTTCAATGTCTACTGACTAGTCATCTATCTGTATATGTTCAGCTAGCTTTAACTTCTTGTTTTGTGAGACAAAACGTTTTCACAGAGATGGCGTTTGATATGGGCTAACGGATTTCTCAACTGGTTGTATGAATAAGGATAATAGTCGACGTTGACGATACGGATAGAAATAAATAAACAAGTCGAAAAAGCACATGCTGTCATACAAGGACACGGTAATTATCTTTTAAATATTTTGTTTCTGATTTGTATGCCAGGATGCTCACTGGATTCCAAAATCGCCATTGACATCACCCTGAACAACCACCGCACTTTAATTTGATCACATCAAAATTAATTTGACTTGCCAAGTTTTGCCAAATCTTGTTTGTTTTGTTCGGGGACTAATAACGTCCGCTTTGTCTTTAATACGATATCTTAAAAAAACATGTTCATTTGGCTTCTTAAAATCTCCTTCCCATTTTCTGCGACGATTTGCGTGTGCAATCTCGTACCAAATAACTGCTACGAAGACTTGCTTTTTCCGATTGGACCGCCGATTATATTTTCATTTGTTTAATAAATTATGAACATGCATGTAATGAAAAATGATAAAATTTGATAGAATTTTAAAATATATAATAGAAAAAATTCCACTCCATACAAATACATTTAAGTATATATTATTTTTTTTTTTAAATAAAAAATAAATGTTTGATTGTTTCATACAAATTCAACTGATAGTATGTTTTTTGATTATCCCATCTATTAAAGTTCAAACTTCCATATGTTGGATATAAGAAATGAGGTCAGGATTGTGTTGGTATGTGATGCTGATCATTCAGTTTTGCACCGCCATGCATCGCCATTCACCGCCATGCTGCATGAGTATCATACATAGATTTATAGATTTAAAACAATCAGTTTTATAGTTCGTCTCAATTATATTTGCCTTATTATATAGAGGTCTTAGATAACTTGAGAGGTTGATAAACTAAAAGCAACTATCGGCTAATCAATGAAAGAGACTCATGCAAACAAAGCAAAAAAACCTAACTAAACTCTAGTTCATTTTTAGTTACAATAGATACTATCCATGGGAAACTATAGTTTCTCTTCATGCAATCAATTTATTTATAGTTTTCCTCAATTACATTTGCCTCATTATATAGAGGTGTTAGATAACTTGAGAGGTTGATAAACTAAAAGTAACTATCGACTAATCAATAAAACTTCATGAAAGAGACTCATGCAAACAAAGCAAAAAAACTTAACTAAACTCTAGTTCATTTTCAATTACAGTAGATACTATCCATGCGAAACTACAGTTTCTCTTCATACAGTCAACACGAGAAATTATATTCCAACACTCCCCTAACTTTGACAAAATAGATACACCTTAATTTTCAACTCTCAACTGGAAGGATATCAACATAGATTTGTACTCCCATATCAAATAACAAAACTACCATAATATAAACCTCCATAAAAAAATTATATGTATTCAATAATTTACCGTTTATTTAAACAATAAAATAAAATACAATGAGATCTTCAATTAATAGAAACATGTGATCTTAAATTGCAGCTTCTATCCTACAGAGGCTTTATACGTCTGGTAAGATTTAGAGAACATAATCTTTTAAATAAATGATTTTTTTAATTTTTTTTAAGAAAATCAAATCAAATCTGGCACTAGAAATCCGTTGTCGGTCTGAGAAAAATATGAGAATATGAAAAAAAGGGTACAAAACACTGTCAAATTTTTATATTTTTATTTTGATATTGATATTAAAACAAAGAAATAGACTTTAACGTGCCCTACCAAATATTTTGGCTTAATCTCGTACCAGGACGAATTTGAGAGGTTTTGATAAGTCATAAGCCGATTTTTTTAACGACGATGAATCTCCTCCTGCCAGCAAAACGGAACCATTGAATTTCTGGATCTGGACAATAAAATAATATTATAGTGTAGCAAGTGCCTCTTGCCATTAAAAAATCGGCATTGAAGTTGATGTTTGTCAACTTTGATTTTTTTTAGTAATGGGATTCCCTCGTGAAGCTTCGCTTCTTTGAATTGTGTAAATTTTACTTTTCACAGGCCAGTTTGTCTTCCTAATTAGGTAATTTCTTAACTTTTACATTTCACAATTAGGAGGCAGAACTCTAGATCATGTGCATCACCTAAATTTATCCTCTTTCTTTATCAACTACAAAAGTCTCATATATAAATTTATAGGTTTCAGATGCTTACAGTTTGATTTTTTAATCTAATGCCAACTAACCTTAGTCCATCATCATCAAAATCCAGGCCTGCAGCTAGCATTCATTTTTTCTTCTTCTGTGTATATAATTAAACAATTCCTTGAAGAAAAATTCCTTCAGGGCTCCTAGATTTTGTTTCTCTTCAGCTTTTTGGTTGACCTTAAAGATCACAGGGAGATTACAAGTAAAGGCTTCTTCAGATCAATGAGCTGGGGATTTTTTGCAGTTCAAGGATGCTCTTAAAGGTTTAGGATACAAAAACATTAGTCACAGACAGACTGACGTTATGATGAGGACAAAAATTTCATATTGGAGGTATATATTCGTGTTCAAAGATTTTATAGGTCATTTACTGCTCTGTGAAGATTATCAAGAATCTGTGTGTTGTGCTTCTTGTTTAGGTGTCAAGATTTGTGAGGAAACATTACGTGATTAACAGGTTGCCTATTCCAATCTCTACGGACAGGTGTACAGGTACTCTGGCTGGAACAATCTGCTGATACTTTAATGTGAAAAGCGAGGTATGGAGCTTCTGATATAGTAGTAATACAGCTAATTATGCAGTTCTAGCACAAGAAATAGTTTTGAGTAAAGACATTAATAATTGACACAAATGGGTATTCTTGGTTTTGTTTAAATAGGCAAAAGGCCATGGTTTTGATCTTTTAAAGGATAGGTTGTAGACATGATGGGTGGTCAGAAAGCTATGAATACATCCACTCCATGCGCTGCATGTAAGCTGCTGCGAAGGAGATGTGCTCAAGAGTGTCCTTTCTCCCCATATTTTTCCCCAAATGAGCCGCAGAAGTTCGCCTGTGTTCACAAAGTTTTTGGGGCTAGCAACGTCTCTAAAATGCTCATGGTGCACTTCCTTAACCTTATGTAATTACCATTCTGATATGCTTTAGGGTGTGATGATGGACTGCTCTTGGATTTCGCTTGAAAAACTTGTTTGCAGATTTTGATGATAAAATTTTGCATGTCATCTGTGAAGAAATGTTGGCATCTTAAAATTGGAGTAGATTATTTGATTAAAAGGATTAGGGAACAGAAGCAAAACAATTTGACAACCCCTGGCTTAAAGACTCCCCCCCCAGTATAATGCAATGATTTGTGTTCATACTGTTTCTTCTTTGGATTTTTAGGTTAAACTAAGCCACAGAAATTTCATCTGCAATTGTGAAATTAGGATTAACAGCAATTTTAACCAGGACAAAGACTGCAAAATAAAAGAAAACCTAGACTTGCATAGGTGAAAATTTACCTTTTGACTTTCAAAAATGAAAAAACAATACAGACAAATTAAAGGCAGAAGATTAGGAACTTGTCTAGTTTGCTGAAATTGGGACTGAACGTCACAGACCTTTTTTTAGTGATTATTTAAAAGAACAAAAAGGTAGATGCCTTTCGGTGTAGCATTAGGGTAAATGGCAGGTATACTTCCCCAAGAGGAAAACACTAAAACCGCTTGTGTAATTTTAACATAATTTAATTATTCCATCGCTTAGACTGTACGTCTTTTCCTATAATTGTATGGAATATATACTATAATTGATACCAGTTTACCAAGGGCCTGGTGAATTCCCATGCCATGCCTTAATAGCAGGAAAATGTGGGCTAGAATTATTTGAGGTAATACCAAGGTATACAACAAGCATTTTCAGCCATCCTCATAATGTAAGTTTTAGTTCGATTTTTTTTAGTTCAGATCACATTCTATGATCTATTATTGAAATGAGATAGCCAGAAAAGTAATAAAAGATGTAATAACTGTAGAAGTGAAAAGTTCTTAATCTATTCTATCTCATAGTCTCTTTTTCTTCTTCTTCTTTATTTCAAAAAAATCCTAAGATTGCAGCCTCAGTCCAAAGTTCAAACCTGTGCCACTTAGTTAAGATGCAGAGGGTGAAGAAAGGAGTCAATAGGCTTCTCGTAAGTAAATTGTTTTGTCATATTCCACCACTGTATGTTTGATCTTTGGCCTCTTTTTTTTCATACTTTGATGAATGCTACAGCGTTATAGCCAGTGTCTCTTCTCTTGTTTATACTGGAAATGACTTCTGGCAAGGCCATACATTCACAACATTGATTAAATTAAATGTTTTTTTATTTTAATGATACTATTTATTTTATTTTTTAAGTTATTGTAATAAGATAGCTTCTAGATTCAACTATGAATAAAAGATATAAACAGCAGAATCTTAAAGCTATCTTATTAGAATACTACATGAAATACCAACCATTGTTAAGTTATTGTTTCTTTTTTGTTTAGTTCACTTATAAGTTCTGGTTGGTCAAAATTCATAATAAAAAATTCAGCATCGAATTTTTTTTAGAGATTTCCTAGTTCTATGGTTGTTGGTCTCTTAGACTGTTTGCTCTCGTAGACGACATTAAAATCTGTCTCTCATTCATTCATTATTATAACCCTTTATTGTTTTCTGTTCTTATGTTTCTTATGTTGTCTGCATTAAGATTTTGATAGAGGGATCAGGCTAAATACAATAAAACAAGGAGAACACGGGTTACAATGGGAGAGTTTCCTAGTACCAACCATGTCATTAACAGTTTTATTGTACGCTACTCTTGTCGACAAACAATACATATATAATACAATGAACATTTAATTTGATTTGTACACCATAGTACCTATTCATTGCAGCTTAAAAATGTCTACCGTTTCTTGTACAACAACCAAGCCAACTAGCGGTCCGGTTCCAACAATTTTTCCCAGTCCATGTGATCATAGTTTAGTACTTCTGCATGCGGTCAAAGTGCAGTCTGTTATTTACTGAGTCTCTCTTTACTCGTGTACTGCTTTGGCAGTCTCCTGCCACTCTTTTCCGTGTAATATCAATTGTTTTAGCTTAAATTCAATTTAATAAACTTAAGCAATCGGTGCTTTTAATATGATGCAGCGTGCGGGCTACTCATTACACGTGCACCTTGGCAATCGTTTGTTTAGAAAAAAATAATAATAATAATTTAGGGGCTGGGGATTAAACCCAGTCAAGCAAACTCTGTACCTAATCCACGTGGCACTGTGGGGTGCTTAGATTCCATGTGAGTTCCTTTCATTGGTCCCACCTCACCAACTCAGTCACAGTTAGACTTGTGTTCCCCTTCCTCTAGACAATTGTCTGACTTGGTACCCAGCCGAACGCGAAAAAAAAGAACCATTTGAACAATTGTATAACCAAAATTTTCTTTTGAATGTTTTCGGGTTAATCTAATTTTAAGAAGGGCAAAATAGGCTTACGCATATACAAATAATATATTGTATTTTTAATAAGCTTATAGTGAATGAGGAAGAAATTAAAGCCGCGCACGTATTTTACCAGAAATATTGAACGGGACGATGACAGAAGTACGTGCACTCCCATCTCTTTGGACTGAATCTGCACCTTTGACTTTTGGGAACTTGGGCAATTTTAAAGTATTTTTATTGATTATAGTTGAATAGTTTCTGGATTTGATTGTATAAGTGGTTTTTGCATCGGATCAACATTCTGTCATCCATCATCAAGATGAAATAAAGAACATAAGAAAAAATGAGTAGTGATCCCAAACATTAATACAAAAACCATTTACACAATGAAATCTATAAACTATTCAGCTATAATCTCTATGAATTGCGAAAATCCGTTATCATTAACTTTTATTGATTGTTAATTAACGGGAAACTTCGCAACTCAGATCTCCCATTATTTAACTACGTTGGTGTCGCAACCAAAGTTGAAAAAGTGGGTTTGTTTTCACGAGTTTCAAAATATTCAAGCGAGGCAACAAAATTTGAGAATAGAATAGAAGCGAGCAAGACAAGTTATTACCGTTTGAAGAAACAGGAATGCATAGATAACCACAAAAGAAATATTAATTATCAGAAGCTTCCGAGTCAGTTGCAAAGAAATAATCGACAGAACCTGCGTAACACACAAAGTAGCTGCAACGAACGGCGTGCTGTAAAGGTTTTATTGTTTTTCTTTCATGCTTAACAAGATTTTAAGAGCTGCAAATGAATAAAAACAAAGGAGAGGAGAACAAGAGTCGACAGTAGTTGCACCGACTATATTTATTTAGTCTGACTGGTTTTCAATTGACGTATTGAACTCAGAAAAGTTGCCATCTATTACGGGAGTTTTCTCTGAACACGGCGAAGAATGGCTGAAGGAGGAAGAAAATCTAATCTGATTCTTAAAATATTTTGTCGTTGGAAAAATGGCGTAGAAGATTGAACAGGTTATGAGGAGAGGAGTCCGTGTCGTATTGCGTGCTTCTTTTAAAGTCGTAGTTTTTATGAAGGAGAGAGACAGAGAGTCGCAAGTAAAAGCATAGGTGGGCACAGGATTCTGTGTACTCATCAGTCATTATTCATTTTGACTTTGGGTATTATCTATTCACATTATCTTTATTGGTCTCGGGAAATGTCTTGAATTGCAAGATTTATGCACATTTTAATTAGTTTGCAGGCGACTATGGAGTTTTAAATCTTTTACTTGGATTCTCTTGCCTTTTTGTTTTTTCCAAAAGATTTTGTCCAAAGTTTTCTTTGATTAATTTATCATGTACCTAGTAAGTTATGCTTTTGTGGGCACCCTTTTGTCTCTCTCTTGGGATATGGAACATTTTCCACCTCCTTATAGGGAAATATATTCGACTTTACACATTCTGACCAATATTATTGGGATGAGCAAATTTAGTGTGTAATATTAACATGGTTTAAGTATTATTTATGTTGTTGTAGTTAATTTTATTTTTAGGGAAGATAAATGGCAAATCTAAATCGTTTTAATAATTTGGTATGAGAGCATGAGTTTAAGTTGATATATTTTTGACTGAGAACCTCATCTCTTATTTATTGAACCTCGAGGAATTTAAATCTTGGTAAACAACATAATCAAAGAACATGACATCGCCATAATCAATTACGATTGATAAATTGAACTATAACCCTTTGGTATATATTTTTAAATTTAAATCCATAATATTTAAGAAAAAAACATTATTCTTTAAAATCATTAATATAAATTTTATAACAACAAAGATAGAGTTTCGAAAGGTTAGGATTTAAGAATTAAAGATGGTTTAGGAAAATAAGTCTTGGTGTTGTGTTACCAAAGTTTAAGGTACAATATTTATTACTTATTGTGGGACTAGCCACCTAAGAATTGCTTAGAAAATACATGCAGTTTTATTGAAAAATAAAATTTAATTCGAAAGCCAAAACTTAATTCTTATTACTAACATGAAATTCAATTTGTAGAATGTTTTGCATGCCATCAATTTTTCTACAAGAACAAATATGTGTCAAGTTCAAATCTATAATTTAGAAGAATTTTTAAAATAGAATTTAGAAAAGAGATTAAAAAAAAAAAACCCGAATTTTGAAGTTGTATGTTATGGAATGGTACTACATATTAAGGTTTGCTAGAGATTTTTGTATAGATTTTCTTTAGTTTTTTATTTATTGTCATAATAAATATCTAGTTTAGTGGTGTAAGAAAATATAATTTTCTTCACCACTTCCCTTTGGATTATGATCTTTTGTTGGTTGGAAAGTAAGGTCCTTCTATCGCCTTACTACAAGACTCATGGCTTAAGCTTCCCAATCTCCTCACTTAGTGGAATTGTCCCATCTGAGTGGAATATCAACCTCTTTCCATTTGCAAACAATTCAAATAAAAAATTTAGTTATGAAAGGAATCCAAATCTTCATAGATCTATGGGAGCTCCCTAATTTTTGAGGGAAACCATCAAGAAAACTCTAAGAAAGAGTTCAAATTACCTTCTTTGATAGAAGGATAGTCTCATGCATTTCCACATTTGTTACACACGCTCAAGGTGTTTACCTTTTTCTCATGTAATTTCCTTAAGAATTAGAAATGGACAAATGGTTATAAATTATCACTTTATTATTTAAGTATGTTTACATATACATGCTTCCCTCATTCAATTTGACCTATGACTTAATATACTAAATAGAAATATTATTTCACTAACTCCAGATCACTCAAACTTATCCATGCTAGAATTCCCATTGGTGATGACCTCTACTTCCTTCAAACTCAACCCATTCTCTACCCACATTTTACAAAACGAAAGAGAATTTTAAAAATGCCTATTGGTTCTACCCTTTCACCATACATACTTGGTTCTTAATTTTCTCCTCTATATCAACTTCCTTTAGTTATTTACTATTTTGGAAAGAAACCCTCCTTGGATTACTTATTTCTAATTAAAAATTATGTCTAAAACTTATTTGTAAACCATAAGTAAACATATCTAGAGATTAAGATGTTCAACCATTTTTTTCTAAAATTGACATATTTGTAGGAGGCTGGGATTAAATCACTTTAATATAACATCAAATTTTAGATGGAAAACCTCACCCACGTTTTTCAAGAAACATTCCAAATTCACTTAGATCTCACCAATCAATGCTCCAACATTTAGTCATAGTTAAGGTCTTGAAAAGAACTAAGAAATTCTATCTAAGAAGCTAGAAGATCTATCACCACTAGTTTTGATATTCTATGGAAAATTGGATCCACTAGTATCTAGTTAATTACTCATAAGAATCGATCAAGCTATAATTAAGATGGTTGCGAATATATATTGGCATTCATATAATAGTGAGAGTTTGAATTGTAGTTCCCTCTATGAGATGAATGTAGCCTACTTTCTTCATCATTGTTTAGCTTCATAACTCATTCATTTATTAGTTGTGAGCTATAAATATGGTCAATTCCTATGAATTAGCTCTTGAATTTTACTTGTAATCATAGAGTTTTTATTAAATATATAAAAATATGTTTTAGCGCTAACGTGGATAAGTAAACTTAAGTTTAGAAGGCAAGAGTGAGATTGCAAAAAATTACAAAGTATTAAATAATTAAGCTCTTAGAAATAAAAATTTGGTGATATAATAATATGTTTATCTAATTTTTGGAATTATTTCAAGTTGGACCTTGTTGACCAACTAATGTGGTGCAATATATGACTAGAATCAAAGATATGGATCTAGAATCACTATTAGAACACTATGATAGAGATTCTTAGAATTTTTATTATTAACTAAAGACTATGTAGTGTAACTTGATCTTGGACTAGGCCATGCTTTGTGTCCTAGTTTGGTTAATAAAACCTTAACTGGTGTTAATGCATGTAATGTCCCATTTTCAATTAATTTATGTTGGTGGACAAAAAACACATTTCTTATTTTTAGTGAGTTAAAATTATTGAAGTCTTGTTTCATAAGCTTAAAAATTTGTAATATCTATCCAAATGCTCTTGCTCGCTTGTTGCTCTTGCCCTATTTTCCCCGTCAATTATAATTGATCTAAGAAATATTTGTATGGGTCTCCATTTGCCAAGATTGCTCAAGTGTTATTCCCTACTATTGCTCATGTTTATATCAATGAGTTAGAAGTTAAAAAATCCCAAGAAAATCCTAAGTGTGTGGTGTTTTTGGGTCATTTGAACTTTAAGTATGGGTAGATTGTCAAAATTTCAAAGTTTTAGAGTTTTTGGCACTTGCCTCTCTTTCCTCCCAACTCTATCATAGTGATTTTTTTAGTGGAGAATATTCACTAATTGGTGAATAGTTAAAATTTGGGAATCAAATATTGGCTAATAGTTCAAGTTGTAAGGCAACCTGAATTGCCACATTTTTCTATAAAAATTTATTTTAGTCTTTTTAAAATTGTTATAGCATTTATTTTATTAAACTTTTAAAATAAAAAAATTGCCACAATATTCAATACATGATTAGTGATAAGTTGAAGAAAGTGGTTGCTTTATGGTTTAGGAAATAGAAAAACACTTTTTTCCCACTATCATTCAAGGAAAACCCTAGAGATCTCAATCTAAGGCATGCAAAGGAGAAAGAGATCTTGCAATAGGGTTGTCCTAGGGTCTAATTAGAAACTAAAGAGGGGTTCACCACCAAGCTAGGGCTTGGAAAGACTATTGAAATGCAAGATCTAATGCTTAAACCTGGTGTAATGCAAAACTTCACTAAATGACCTAGAAAAGCATGTAA
>VDFB02281492.1:89593798-89665619 GCA_007258455.2 Sequoia sempervirens
ATGATTTTTACATATCTTTCATCCCCCTGAGTCTCCATTTGAGTCCTACCTTAGGCACATTTTCCTCATTTTATGATATTTTTACCCATATTTTGGTCGTGTGACCCCATAGAATCCATCAAGTGATTCATTTTTCATGTTGTGGTCCATATCAGTATAGGTCTATCTAGGTCTCCCCGACCCATGTTTCTTGTGTGTTAACATATGTTTGTAGCAGGTGATCGGCAAGACTTGTTCATTGTTACAACGATCGATATTCACCTGTAGGTTTCTATCGGCATGAATTTCACGTGGTTTCGGCGATCGAGGAGGAACCTATCGGCAGGAGTTTGGTCGTTGGGATAGTGTCTCATCAATTTTGAATTGTCTCCCCGACTAATGCATGTGGAGGTTCATCGGCGAGAGCTTGGCGATATCGTAATGTGATCTCGGTGAGGTTGTTATGTCTTGTCGACACGGGGTTTTCGTCAGCATGTTCTCGAGGAGAGTCTTACTGAACAACACATGGATGGTTTCTTCAGCCAAACATATTGCTTGGTTTCCGGCCAAACATATTGCTGTGAGGTCATAGCGAATATACATTGTCACATCGACTGGTGGTGGGAGGATGCATATCGGTAAGAGTTGAGGCTTTCAAAGTAATGTCTCGGCGAGTGACCTTCGGTCTTGCCGATAACACAATGAGGACTTTGTCGGGATGAAAATTGGATTGTCTCAGTGACACACAAGATGGATAAAGTCTTTCGATAAAACAAAGTGCACTCTGTATGAGGTCTCCCCGATGTCGGTATGTTACGGTGACCCACATAAGATAAAAGAATACATCGGCGAGAGAACCAATTTGTCACAACGACTCATGATGAATGAAGATTTTCGGTAAAGCAAAGTCTAATCTGTGAGATGTCTCTCTGATATCTCAAGGTTATAGCGAAACGGATGAAGCAAGGAAGCACGTTTCGGTAAGAAAATTTCTTATGTCTCAGCGACAGGGAGATGGTGTTCGGGGTGACTCTCGGTATAATGAAGCATTATCTACATGATGTTTCCCCGACTCCATGAGGTCACAGCGAAACACATTGGGATAGGAGGATTTTCTTTGGTTTTGACATAACAAACAAAATGCTACAATGACATGCAAGAGGCATAAAGGATTGCATCTGGTTCATATATCTACAAAAGCAAACACATGGGTAATGTTAGGTTCTCTCTTAGCTATCCAATGATGTAATTTTTTTCACTTTTTAACAATGTTAAGCCTTTCATCCATAATTTCTTTTGTTTGTATGTCTCTTTTTCGCCAAAAAGCAGTGTTTGGTTTTTTTTTTGTTATAAATTAACCGTTCATCAAAATTTCAAATAAATTACATTTTTAGAAACTAGACTCATTCTACATTTAAAAAAAAAAAATCAATTATCTTCAAAAATTTTAGTGGGAGCACCCAAAATTCTTGCTTTTGAAGTGCCCACTTAGAAAATTAGTAAAAAATCAAATATTCATTAAAAAATTATCAAAAAATTGTGCATCAACTAGATACTATTAGCTAACTTTTGACCATAGCGATTTTAAAAATACTACAAAAAAGTTCACCGTGCTCAAGTCATACAAGAGTTGCTATGTTATGTTTTTCTGACAAAAACAACACCAATTTGTGTACATCCCTCTTTTGAACCCCTTAATCTCAACCATTTTCAAAATAAATTAGTAGTTTAGAAAGTAGATTCAGAGCACTTCGATCCTTGTTTTTGTTCCATCTCAAAATTTTGAGTGTAACTATCCTCAATTTCATGTCCAAGGTCAGTATTTCTTGATTTCAGAAAAAAAGTGGCCACTTAAGCCTCATTTTTGGGAACCATCTTGGTGCACTTACCCATATTGGTCTTGTTTCAAGGTCTGGATTAGCCACATCAAGCTTATTTGGAGCTGTATTGTCAAAGGAAACCATCAAACTATCATCGGGTATGTTCTTGGCATGTTGGGAATATAAATATTTCATTTGTATGGGGTGTAATAGTGTTGTTATAGCTCTTATAACTTTATATCAGACTTGTTATTATTGTAAATTAGACCTGATATAGATTGAATGAAGGCAAATTTTGAAGTGGAATTCATGTTATATGTTTATGCAATCTTTTTTATCATTTCTATACATGTTCTTCTTACTTTGAGCACTCCAACAAGGCTTCAAACATCACATACATACTCAGAAATCAGTCTCAAACCAGATTACATGTCAACCATTTGATGAAATGTCAAATGTTCAAAATTGAATTTTTTGGTTATATCTAGCAAGGGATATTTCGATATCCCTCAAAAGGATAAGCTCTCTTTATCATGAATTTTTCCATTGTGGAGGTGGAACATGGGGTTTGACTAAGGCAAGCCCCTATATGTCACAACCCTTGCTCTCCTTTTGAATGTGAAGTAAAAATTTGAATAGGATTGAAGAAATATTTGAAGATAATTCATTTATTCATACATTCAAGCCCTACAACTTGACAAGACACAAAAACCACAATATCTCATCAACAAACAAAGATCCAAGAATAGGATCCAAAATTAGGAAGCTACAGACTGGTACCTAAGGGTCGTGAAAGCAGATTTCAATTTTGGATACCTAGAATAGGGCATCCTTGCACCCTAGTCCACCTAAAAACAACTTAGATTTGAACTATAGGTGCATACATGTCTGCTCTTTCCAAATCTGGTCTTAGAATTTGACTTTTAGTTTCTAGTTTTTCTATATTTACATTAGAATAGTGCATTTTCATAGTCATTTAGTTGCATCATTCCATCTCATCAAAAATCAAATATCTAGGGCATTAAAGGATCAAAACCAAGGATGATTGACTCACCTTCACGGTTGGAAGTCAATCTAATCTCCTTGCCGATTTGCGTCCTAATGCTTTTTGAAAAAGGATTGATGTTAATGATCTATGCATTAGACCTAGGATCCCTTTTTCAACTAAACATTTTGGTGAACCCAATGTATCTTACACTTGCAATTTTTTTTATTTTTTAGGGCATAAAGTCTAATAATTGAATTTAAAACCCGAGTCATTTAAAAATCTTGGTGATAATTTGCATTTATTTCTAAAAACTACCCATTTCATTAGTTTCTCATCATAAAAATTGGAAAATTTTGCAAAAAATTTTAGATATGATTTTCTATGTTTAGGGCTTAGATCTGAGTCATTTTCATTGAGAAAATTAATTACAAAATTTTCCTATCATTTATGCATGCATATTTTGATGAAAAACATTGAAAAAGTGACAAAATTGCATATTATTTTCATTTCAAAGGATCAAAAAGCATTGCTTTATGTATTTTTTGGAAAAAATGGTCAATTACAATATTTAATTTCTGGAAATTATCACTTGAACATATTCAATTGTCCTAAATTTTTTGAAAATTGCATGCTTGTATGTGATTCATATAGCAAAATTAGTTTTTGGTGCCTTTCCATAAATTTGTTGACTTTCAGACTTGAACCTCTAAGACACATGACCCTCAAACACAGTTAATAATTTCCAAATTTAAAATTTTGAAAAATACCTATCTAGACTAGGGCGTCCTTGCAGCCTATTTTAGCCTAAAATTTGGTGTGCATATCTTTGTGTGTGTCCTCTATCCAGATCTGGTTCCTGTTTTGGAATTCTATTTTTCAAACCTATCTGATTTTACTGTGCATAACCAATTTTCCCTGATTTAGAGCAATACCCCCTAAAAAAGGGACAATAACAAGATGTTTTCTTTTCAAAAGTCTAGTTTTGATATAGCAAAGTATGGCTTGTCTAAAAAAAAATTGTGGCACTGCCTTGAACCCCATTCCATGTTGTCAAAAGGGATATACATAGCCTTTGCCCAACGAATAGTCTTTCTACCCATGAGAACATTATGATGGAACAAAATAAAATCATTGACACATTCATTAATATGAATTTACCTAATCTTTATTCTTCTCCCAACATCTCCCCTACTTGTGAGAGTGTTTTGGAGAAAGAGGATGCAATCACTGATAATCATGACAATCATAGTTATTCTTCTCCCGATGCCTCACCTACTTGTGAAGAAAGTATCTTGGTGTTAGAGGATCCAATCATTGAGCGTTATGAGAATCTTGCTTGTTTCTCTGGACCAATACCTCTCGTACTTGGGAGGATATTGTGGCATAAGAGGATGACATCATTGATATGTTTCTTTCAAATGAGAGTAAGATGGATTGCATAGATGAAGATGCTAAGGTGGCATTATATCTCCCATTGATGGAAGATCGTCAACAAGTAAATAACTCAGTTAAGGTAACCAAGTTATCACATCGTTGCTCACACATATAACATTAGAAATAATAAGCAAGCAAAACAAACATCAACATCCATCCCATTAACCCAACCATACCTTCCAACCACACCTAATATTCCTCAGTACAACGATAAAAATATGATCTTGTTGAACAACTTTGTAATACTCCAGCCAAAATTTCCCTTTGGGACTTGATTTCAACATCACCTACATACCACAAGATGCTCCAAGAGGCTTTACAAAAGATTGATGTCCCAACTTTTGTTAAATTGAATGATATAGTCACCTTATTTAATTGTATGCAAGTGACAAAGTTGAATATTGCATTCCCTCAACATGAATTACCCTCGCTTGAGATCCAAAATAAATATGAATCCTTAATGATAATGGTGGTTATTAATAAAACTGGAGTTAGGTGTACCCTCATAGATAATGGATCAAGTCTTACTATTTGTAGCATTGATCTCCTAGATAAGGTTGGTGTGGATAAAAATCTTATAGAAGCTAATGATGTTAATATATGTGGCTTTGACAATGTTAGTTTAAGCAACCATTAGGGGTGATCACACTACCCATTAAGGTAGGACTCATGATTTTACAAACACCTATCCATATCATGCCAAGACCTGTTTCATACAATCTTCTCCCAGGTAGACCATAGATTCATTCCATGAAGGGAGTCATGTCTACTCTTCACCATGAGATTAAGTATGGATATAATTACAAGATATATACAATTAAAGTAGATGAAAATAGTTATAATTCACAAGTCTAAGATGAACATAGCACTTCCAACACTCTTAATACTTTTATCCCAACTTCAAAGGTGAAGCCTATACATATTGATGATAATTCTGATTGTATGTCATCTATAACAAAATTCTTAGATGATGATTGGGGTTAATTAAATTTTACACCCTCCTTTATGGGAGAGTACAAAATCTCACAATCTAAAGGTAAAGAGTCTTGTGTTTCATTTTCTCAATCAATAGATTCAAAAACATCACCCCATGATGGTGATAGGAGCTTTTTTAACTTCTATCCCCCATGAGTGGAAGATGCCTAACTTTAAAAAACAAAAAGGATTTGCATGCTTGGGAAAAAGCCAATTATTCTCATGAGCATGTAGATATTATTTATTCATCTGATTTGGAAGGATGTTATAGCCTTGGGTATAAAATTCTTTCTAAAAATGGATAAATGCAAACATGGAACAAAATGATAGAGATCAAGTGAATTCTATATCGTACTTTTCCAAATGGGGTCTAGGTTTCCAACCTTTTCCCCCATCTTCATTGAATGTGTTATCATCTACTGTATGTATGACATCTTGTGGTAAGAGAGCAATTTTTTTTTGCAAGAGAAAGAAATGTCTTCTACTACTAAGAAAGATCATATTTTATTGAGGCTTCTCAAAGCTCGCTTGATTACTCTTCCTTCAAAAACACAAAAGAAATTTTATAAAAAAGACTCACTTTGTGCATATCATCGAGTGCATGGTCATTATACCAATGAATGTTATCCCTTGAGTACTAAAATACAACCTTAGTGATTGTGGTGCTCTCCCATGTTTTGAGGCACCTAATCACTCTAAACAATAATGACCTTTATTCTATAGTTTTGCTCCTCACTATGTGGAATTTGTAGCTTTATCATGTTTTCTCATTGACATTCATGGTAGTACAATCTTAAGTGAAACCATATTTTCCATGGAAAAAACATGATAGTCTATTGCATGGTTTTCCTTGTCTCCACACTTTGGGGCAAGGATAACTAGTTTTGAAGGTGTGCATTATTTTCTCCTTGAAATGCCAACATAACAAGTATGCTAACATTTTAAGGGGGGAGCATATATTACCCTATTCATTTTGTCTTGTGATATTTGACCTATTGACATACCCCTTTAGTGTTTGTTTTGTTTGTAATACCCCATGAGGCATGGTTATCAATTTGTCCCTTGTGATGTTGAGCATTTGTTCATTCCCAAGTATGTTAAGATTTTATGCACCCTCTGAGGTGATTGTCATTCATTCCCTTGAATGTTAAAATTTTATGCACCCCATGAGGTGATTGTCATTCGTCCCCTTGGACGTTAAAATTTATGCACCCCCTGAGGTGATTGTCGTTTGTCCCCTTGGATGTTAAAATTTTATGCACCCCTTGAGGTGATTGGAATTCATCCCCTTGTATATTTTTAATTTGTCCCCTTGGATGTGAAAATTTATGCACCCCTTGAGGTGATTTCATTCATCCCCTTGGAAATTTGATGTTCGTTCCCTTGGACGTTAAAATTTGTGCACCCTTGAGGTGATTGTCATTCATCCCCTTGGACGTTAAAATTTGTGCACCCCTTGAGGTGATTGTTGTTCATCCCCTTGGACGTTAAAATAGAATATTTTGTAAAATATTCCATGGATTCAACATAACATAGCTTGTTGATTCATGAACTTGAGCACCCTTTTTAACATGGCCACCTAGCATAACACAACTTACTTGCCAGTGGAGCCATGGGTTTCACCAGTGTATTAAAGCATAAACAACTTTCTAGCCTTGTAGAACCCATCATATTGAGTGGAAACCTAGCATATCGTAGCTTGCTAGCCAATAGATCCATTTGGCTTGTGAGTGACTTGGCATAACATAGATTGCTAGTCCTCACAAGAGAATTCCATTATCTAACATTAATTTGATGGATGGATTTTGGTATTTGAGACAAATTTAAGATTGAGGTCTCCTTTCCTTACTGGCTTGAATCCTTTTAGTACTAACTTTGTGTTTGTGTTTATATATGTTCTTATGTTCATATCATTATGTTGTGTTCGTATTGTTTTTGCATTGTGCTTATGCGTTGTGTTTTTGTCATGTATGTTTTATGTTGCCATGTTACATTACATACATGTGTGTTCCCTTGTATTTATGTTGTCCTGCCATAGGATCTTGAATCCTGGGGGCTTGTGCACTTCCCTTAGATTCATTACCATCCTATCTCTTCAACATTTGGATAATTGAACCCATTTTAAAATATTTTCTACTTTAGTGTGAGTTTGAGCGTAATTTCATACTCTCACTAAAGTGGGGGCTAAATGTAGCATTGTAAATTGTGACACTTGAAAATTTCACACTATGTTTTGCTCCCCCTTAAGTGATTGGACCTAATTGTGCCCTTAATTTCCTAAATTATGCATTTCATGGCCCCTCTTAATATGGCCCCAAAATTCAAAGTGTTTATGGTAGTAAATTAATATTTGAAATTCAAATTTTGATTATCGGCCATTGGCATTTAATTTTTGGGAAATTAGAGAAATTTCATATAAATACCTAGTCATTTTTATCATTTGAGATCTAAGTAAGAACAAACGATCATTTTAAGCAAGAATTGGAAATCAAGAGCATTATTAAGCAACTATTATCAAGTTAATAGCATTCAAGAGCATAAATATTGCATTTCAACATCAAAGAATCATGCCAAGTTTTATGTGAGTTTGTTCATGTTTATGCATACATTTTTGCTTGTGAGAACTAAACCTTGTAGGTCTTCAAAGCAATCCAAGCCAAATTGCAATCAAGCCTTGAGGAGATGTACATGACTTTTGTCCTTCAAGGAAATAAAATTTGAGAGGTGAGTTGTAGTCCATTGTTGATTCATGATTCATTTTTCATTTAGCCTATATCCCTCAAAAGGATAAGCTCTCTTTATCACCAATTTTGCCATTGTGGAGGTGGAAACACCAACAAAAGGTTTTATTGAAGCAAGCCCTTACATGGCACAACCCTTCCTCTCCTTTTGAATGTGTAGGTAAAAATATGAATAAGATTGAAGGAAGATTTGAAGACAATTCATTCATTCATGCATTCAAGCCCTACAACTAGACAAGATATGGAAACCACAATATCTCATCAACAGACGATGATCCGACAGTGAGATCTAGAATCAGGAAGTTATAGACTGGGTACCTAATGACTGTGAAAGTCGATTTCAATTTTAGATACCTGAACTAGGGCATCATTGCACCCTAGTCCACCTAAAAACAACTCAGATTTGATTTATAGGTGCATACATGTCTGCCCTTTCTAGATTTGGTCTCAGAATTTGACTTTTTGTTTCTAGTTATTTTGTATTTACATTAGAACAATGCATTTTCATAGTCATTTAGTTGCATCATTATATCTCATCAAAAATCAATTTTCTAGGGCATTAAAGGATCAAATTTCCAAGGCTGATTCACTCACCTTCAAGGTTGGAATTCAATCTAATCTCCTTGTCGATTTACATCCTAATGCTCTTTGAAAAGGATTGATGTTAGTGATCTATGCATTAGACCTATGATCCCTTTTTCAACTAAACATATATAGTCAAATTTTGAGTGAATAAAATTCCCAAGTTTTATTTTTTCATACTAATCCTCATTTAAGGAATGTATTCTCAATATTTTGTATTTTCAAGTTCTTTTAAATATTTGGTTATCCTTACTTCTCCTATTTATGTTGGAAAAAAATATTGAAATGTTATATTAGATTTTTTAGTGTCATATTAACCACTCGACACATAGATACATCTCTTTAATTGATCATATAATCCTTCTTAAATTTATGATTCAAGCTCTCCTTATTTATAGAATTATGGCTCTTATGGCTGCAAAAGTCAGCTTCCATGTTTTGGACCGTGGAATGGGAAAATTTATTTGGAAAGAAAATTTAAATAGAAAGAAATGGCATTTGGTTAAGTGATATAATATTTTTCAGCCTAAAGAGAGAGGTGGTTTAGGTATTATATTTTCCCTCCATAACAATATAGTTCCTATTGCCAAATTATATTGGAGATGGTAGGAGGAAGAGTATTCCTTATGGTGGACAATTCTTCAGCTAAAGTATCTAAATATGGAGAATCATACTTTCATCCCTAGGATGTTGACCCTTGGCAAAGGTTTTCAAATATGAAAAACTATGAAATTGGGTAGTAGTCCGAGTAAAGCTAGCATTTTTTGGATTGTGGGGAAGACCTTGGTATTTTATGGGATGATGCATGGGACCAACATAACCCTTTTTATGTGGAATTCCTTGATCTCCTAGGATCAAAATATAAGTACTAAAATTGGATAGATTTATGTTTTTGATTTTCAATATGCAATCATGATCCAATGATGTAAACATTTAGAAATGGAAACCCAAATATGTTTATCCTCATCAACAATTCCCTCTCATCAATTTTTTAGCTTTTCTTTTAGCATTCTAGAAGGTCTCTTTAGATGTAAATTCAAATTTCCTTGAATGGAGTTTGAAAGGTTATTGTATTTATACTATACAAATTTATTATAACTCTTATGGATGATAAATTGGAAGCTACAAACTCTAAGCTTTTTGAAAAAGGGTCTATCATCCTAAATGAAAAACTAAGGTTAATGCTTTTATGTGGCTTGTAACTTTAGATAAATTTATTCATTAAGATAATCTTCAAAAAAGAGGGTTTGTTGCCTTCAAGATGAAGGGTCTAGTAGACATCTTTTAGCTTGCCCCTTTGCCACTTTTCTTCACCAATTACAGTGCGATTTGTTGGGAATTTCATGGAATAATTTTGAGTCTATCTAAGATTCTCTTGTAAATCAATTGTGATATTATATCATCCTAGTTTGACATACTAGAATATTTGGTGGGAGTGAAATCAAAGGATTTAAACTGTACAACAAGGCATGTATAAGTTATTTTTGAAAGGGACTAAGGTATGTATAAATGCTTCCTAAAATAATCTTAAAGGAGAGAAATGTCCAAAATTTAAATCTTTATTATTACAAAAAGGAGAAACACATATAAAACACAAACAAAATCATACCAAAACGTAGTTGTACATGGGGAAAATCCTTTAAAAATAAAAAATCCACACTCCAAAGTAACCTAATGTATTATTCAATAATCTAAACACAATTACAATACACTTGTAGAGCAAGCCTTGCAAGAGCATCACCAACCAAAGATCTAGAGTAATTCCAACCAACATAATGATACTTACAAGATCACAACAATATATCTTCATCTTGAGCACCTTATAGCTAGGAGAAGTATCACACAAAACTATCAAATGGTAATTACAAAATCATGAGCTAAAACCACCCAAAAAAGTGGCACCCAAATACCTAGTTATAAAATCAATACCCAAATCCGAAGATGAGTTCACAAGATAAAAATAGCATATTCCTTCCACTAGCCATAAGTGTGTAATAATCCACTCACAAAATTGGATATTCTATTTTGGCTTCATTATCTTCATTCACAGATGTCTTATGATGTGTTGTAACACACATCATAAGTTGGTCAACAAGTGTAATTCTCTCTTACAATTTTTTCTTTATCTTGGATATTTTTACATTTTCAATGCAAGAGAAAAAAGTTCCAAAGGCCATAACTTTTGATTTGAGAAGTTGTTGGTGCCCCCATTTTTTAATTATAGAGATAAAAAGATCTACAAAACATAAATCCCTCAAAGTGATGTCAAATAACTAAAAAATATATTTTGTTAAAAAATGAAGTTTATAGCCCAAAAATTAAGTTTTTGTGTTTCATAGTTTGAAAATTGAATTCTTCATATAGTTAACATTAGGAGCAAGATGAATGATAATATTACTTAATAAACTACATGCCCGAGAAGATAGAATTGAAAATGGCTTTGCAACGGTCGAGGCATCAATGGCCGCCTAACGGTCAAAATACAGAAAATGACAGATCTCTAGGAATGCAGAGGCATCGAGATTCTGATAGAAGGCCAAATCATTATCATCAGCACATATCTAATCACGATCCATACCAAGGGAGGTCAAAAAAAGTAGTGTCTGATCATTGGAGGGAATGGGATACTAGAGGTGTTAGTTTGCGGCATTACCAAGCTCAATAGTAGACAAAATATGCCAAATATCGCTATAGTCAACTCCCTCATCGTCCACGCCAACATAATCGACAACCGTTGTAGGGGTCCACAAGCACAAAACCTTAGAACCCACAAATATGGTATAGGTTTTCCAGGCCTAACTAGAAGCCCTTTCGACATGCCAGACATTTAGACAGATCTAAGAAACCAATATTTGATATATATGAAGATAGGGCTCTTCCAGAAGAGGACATGAGTCATTTACAATGCAGATATGAAGAAAATGAAAAAGATCTGAAGGTAGCTCAAGTTCGCAATAAGCCACATTCATATAGGGTTTTTCACCTCTTAGGAGATCCCTTCAATCCAAACACTTTTGCCAAAGATTGTAAAGTTCAACAAAAGGAGGATGCGTTCAAGCCAAGTAATGTGGAAGTTCACCCTTCGATCCAACATGAAATCAATGGGGCGGGAGGTGATATGGGTCACAAAAATTTGCAAGCCTCAAACCCTAATCTAGTCAAAGTAGGGTCTAAAACCCTACCACACAAGGTTCAGCCTTTGATCCAGCATGAAATCAATGGAGTGAGAGTTGATATGGGTCACAAAGATTTGCAAGCCTCAAACCATAATTTGCATAAAGTAGGGTCTAAAACCCTACCGCACAAGGCTGTCAAGTAGCATAATGACTAGACAGATAGAAATAAGAAATGGCCTTCTAAGGAAAATATAGATTGTCAAGGAGCTCCTCTACATGGAAACAAAATTAGAAGAAAAAATCAAAATCCAAAAAGGAAAAGGGCTCAAAGAAAAAACCTGCTCATAAGAAAATCTGGAGACGAAAGGATCCCAAGAAGGCAGAAGACCTCCCTCATCAATCTAACTAGCAGAAGATACCAAAAATCACTTTTCCAAAGAGCATGCTACAACCTCAAATCCAAGACCTAAGGGATAAAGCCATAATATGTAAGTTTTGGAACCTATCTCTACCTTTATCTCAACTAAAAGATTTGATTTATGGAGATTGGGAAGGGGTACAACAAGTTTTTTACTTAAGTCTGGAAAAAGACATAGTATTTAGAATCAATTCATGGGTTTATCAAGGGTTAGGGTTAAGTATGCAACCTTGGATTCCAAATTTCAAACTGGATGATGCATCCTTTAGATTTGTTCCCTTTTGGTTTTAGTTACCAGAATTACCACTAGAATATAGGGAATTTAATCTGATTGAGTCTATTACTAATCATGTTGGAATCTTCCTTATGAATGATAAGGAATTTTTTAACAACCCCTCCAAACCCATTAGGGATTGTGCTCTTTTTGATATATCCAAGGAGCTCCCAACACAATTACAATTAGTCTCTAAGTTTGGCATCTAGCCTCAATGCATCCTTTTTGAATCTGTGGATACCACCTGCCCCCAATGTCATATTATTGGTCACCCATCTTCTCAATGTAATTCAACTTTTCCCTCAAAAGCTTGTAATCACATGGAAAATTCCAAGAGTGCTTTACATCGCCACTACCAATCTAATTCTTTAGTGACAAAGCCAGATGTCCCTATGTAGACAGAGCAGTCACAACCAGGTCAAGAGATTATTCAAAATTGTAGCATTTTATCCAAAAGGAAATGAGATGATCTTTGTACAGACTTGAGTCTCTTCTCCTCGTCAAGGTCAAGGAAGAAAGTTGTATATCAATTTAAAGTGACTCAATACATGTGGAATCTGATGCAAACTTTTTCTAGTTTATCTCTCAGAATGTATTATCCAGAGGTAAAATTAACATCATAACTACAATTAGATGATTTAGTCAACAAACTCATGTTTCAGGGTACAAAGGACTATCTATCCACTTGGTCACTAGAGGAAAATATACAACAGAATCAACCCATTTCTAAAGAGGTGCTCCCTTAAGAGGGTCAAGACAGCAGCCTTGCTCTAGTCATGCCAAAGAATTCTAAGGATGTTGGCCTTGAGTACTTGGCAGATAAATTACTATTCTCTATTGGGTCAAATTTAGTTGAGGAAATCGCATTAGAGGAGAGTTTTTGGGATAGTTGTACCCCCCAAGCCAGCAGGGAGATCATGTAGAGTTGTCACAAGAAGACGATCTAGCAAAATTAGTCAAAGCTCATAGTCTAGCAGTATCATCAATTCACTCAGATCAGATAGAGCCCCGAGAGGTTAGTTTTTCACAAGCAGAGAATACAAATTCTCAGGTATTAGAAAGCTTCAAACCTCTTTCTCTTTCTTAATCTCCACTCCAACCACCTGTGAAGAAATCTTTAGGGAAAAGAGGGAGGAAATCAAATCTCACGAAGATGAAGGAGCAAATCGAGGCATGGATTCAAAAAACAATATTGGAATCTATGTCAAATAAGCGTCCGAGAAGAGCATGCTGCTCTCCTCGGGTACAATGAGGATCTCCTCTTGGAATATCAGGGGAATTAATGCCCCTAACAAATGTGCTCGCATCAAGTAGCTGATAGATGCTTGTGGAGTAGACATTTTCCTTCTTCAAGAAATGAAGACTTCAGTTGATGTGTTTGAATCTTCAATCAAAAAATAGATTAGATGGGAATCCTTTCATTCTCCAACATAGGGAGCTTCAAGTGGTTTAATTACTTTGTGGAATCCAAAGGTGGTATTGGTTCAACCTTTGCGGAATGAAATTAATTGACAGGTAGTACAAGTGTCAACATTTGATCTACATTTCTGGCTCATAAATATATATGGCCCTACATCTACGTTGGATAAGAAAAAATTGTGGGATGAGCTCACTAGGCAGATCGGTCTGAATCATAGTGGGAAAATCATATTAGCAGGGGACTTTAATGCAATCACATCCCTATCAGAAAAGAGGGGAGGTATTTTCCCACCATCTAGGGTCATATCAGACTTTAGTCAGTTTATTGCAACCAATGCATTAAGGGATATTTATCTGACCTCAGACAGTTTTACTTGGACTAATAAAAGGAAAGGGTTTCTTCAAATAGCAGAAAGGTTAGATAGATTTTTGGTCTCTCCAAATTGGTTTCCATCATCACATAATTTAAGTTCAGAAATTCTCCCTTATCCTGGCTCGGATCATTACACAATTTGCTTAATCATTTCAAACATCTCTACTCCAAAACTAGTGAGTTCTTTTAAATTTTAAAGTATGTGGTTCAGGCACCCTCAGTTTTTGGATTTATTAAAACAATGGTGGGTCAATGCTCCATTCCAGCGAGGTAACAAAATGTTCCAATTTCACCAAAAGCTGAAATTCGTGAAGGAGCAAATAAAAATGTGGAATAAACAAGTATTTAAAAACATTTTTCAGCAAAAAGATTCAGTGTTTAGGGAGCTAATTGTTGTTCATGAGTTTATAATTAAAAATGGTTTGGATGCCAATCTTTATGACAAATATAAAAGGCTGCAAGAAGAATGGGAGGAATTATGTGCGAGAGAAGAGGTTTACTGGAGGCAAAAGTCTAGGGAGTTATGGCTAAAAGAAGGAGACCAAAACATCAAATTATTTCATGCATCTACATAGATCAAGAAGGTTGCAAAAGCTATTCACTCAATTTTGGACTCATCTTCAGGTGCCTAGCTCTCTAATGAATCAAACATTAATAAAGAAGGTGTAATTTTTTTTTAGATCTTCTCTCAGCTCCTTCTCATTTGAATGCCACCAAAATAAATGACCAGCATGAATTATTAAGCACAATTCCACATATTGTCACTAATGAGGATAATAACTTGCACATGAGACCTTTTACTATGGAGGAGCTAAAATTTGTAGTGTTTTCATTCCCGCCCGATAAGGCTCCTAGTCCAGATGGATTCACGGCCTTATTTTTTCAAAAATGTTGGGATTTTTGGTGCTTTGAGCTCCTATGGGCACTAGAGGAGTCTAGAAGATTGGGTTACATGCTTAAAAAATTTAATGTGACCAATATTGCAGTCTTGCCCAAAGTTAAAGACCCTAAATCCTTTGCGGAGTTTACACCTATTTCCTTATGTAACACCATTTACAAAATATTTAAGAAAGCAATTTACATCAAACTGTAGTCAATCATCCCAAGTATTGTATCTCATGAGCAAGGTGGTTTTGTCCCTAGACATGAGACCTATGAAGAAGCTATAGTTGCACATGAAGTGCTACATTCAATATCAACATCAAAAATTCCTTCCTTTATTGTCAACTTAGATATGATGAAAGCCTATGATAAGGTTGATTGGAATTTTTTCAATAAGGTGCTATCAAAATTTTGGTTTTTCTCACACTGGTGAAAATGGATAATGTCTTGTCTCTCAGGAGCTAAGTTCTCAATGATTATTAATGGAACTCCATCAAGGTTTTTTAATGCTTCACAAGGGGTTAGACAAAGTGACCCACTCTCACCGTTTCTCTTCATCATCTTGGCAGAAACTTTAGCAGATTCATCCTCTTGAAACACAATCAAAACCTATGGGAAGGAGTGCAGATAGCAAGCTCAAGTATTTCAGTAACGCATTCCCTCTTTTTTGATGATACTGTCTTATTCAACCAGTCATCAGTAGCGGAAGCAAAGCATGTCAAAGAGGTCCTTGATAAGTACTCATCTGCATCCGGTCAAAAAATCAATGTAGCAAAGTCAAAAATTTACATTTTAAATACTCCTGAGGATTTGAAAAAGAAAATTGTGAGAACGTTAGGCTTTCAAGAAGCAGAGCTTCCTTGCACATATTTAGGGATTCATTTCTTTAAAGGTGCAAACAAAGCTCACTATTGGGACAAGGTTATTAATAGACTTAAAGAAAGAATTTTATTATGGAAAGCAAGATGGCTCTCTTTGTCAGGTAGAATTCTTCTAATTAAATCTGTTCTTGCTTCCATTCCAAATTGTTTTTTTGCAGTTCTTAAAGCTCCAACATCAGTAATTTTAGAAATTGAAAAGATTATAAGATCTTTTATCTGGAAAGGTAACATCAATGAGCAGAAGAAAGTTCCTCTAATTTCGCTTGAAGGTTTGGCCAAGGGTAAGCAAGGAGGGGCTGGAGTCCAAAATCTCCCATGGAGAAATAAAGCATTTGGGGCTAAACTTGTATGGAAGATTTACACTAATCCAGAGCTCAAATGGACGAAGATAATGCAAGTTAAATATTTAGATAGTGCAGATCCAACACAAATTTTAACAGTTGCAAACCCGCCAAAAGGATCTGCCATATGGAATTTTATAATAAATAACAAGGATCTCATCACAAGATACTCGTCTTGGGAGGTAAACAATGGGTAGAGTGTAAAGTTTTAGGAAGACTCTTGGAACAGAAAACCTCCATTGGAAAAGGTCTGAGAACTTCAAGAAGTAAGGGAAATCTTATCTGAGGCCTGGGGTATTTACCTTTTAGACTATGTGCAATCATCAGATTCTTTGTCTAGGAGAGTAGTATGGAAAAAACCTTCTACCAGCCTCATCTCTCCTCAGTTGTTAGAAGTTTATTGCAATATTATGAAGGAAAGAATAGTGTATCTTTCTAATAAGCATGAAAAAATCATTTGGGAAACATCAAAATGTGGGTCTTATTATGTGAAAGAAGGTTATGCAATGCTAAGTCATTTGGAAAATTCATCTCAGCCCCATCATGCATTTTCTTTTTGTTGGAATAACAAAATCTTACCTAAAGCAGGTAGCTTTGTGTGGCTTGCTATACAAAGAAGAATCCTCACAAGTGATCGTCTAGTTAAGCTAAAAATTGTGGATCCTTTCAAATGTCCACTCTGCGAGCAAGAGTTTGAAACAACTGATCATTTGTTTATCCAATGCAAATTTTCCATTCAGTGTTGGGTCTTCATCAAAAGTAAGTTAGACCTTTATTTTCCTCTCCCAAACACGATATGGGATCTCTTCCAGAGTTGGCCCCTTATTTACCAATATTCATTCTTTTCTTGTATCTGGCACCTGGTCCCAACAATTGTAATATGGAACATCTGGTGGGAAAGAAACATGAGAATTTTTAGGAAAATCAAATCTCCAGTTGAGTTGACGTTAGTCAAAATTGAAAAGGCATTGTTAGAAGGAGTTAACACTTGTGTTCAAAAAGAAAAACCAATAAACTCTCTATTTACAAACTGGGACAACTTCATTTTATAGAATTGGAAAGGTATTAAATTGCCATTTGATGGTAGTCTTCTGACAAATAGCATCAAGAAAGTTGACAAAAACTTAATTGTTTGGTTTCCTCCACAAGAAGGATTTGTCAAATTGAATTTCGATGGGGAATCCAAAAGTGAATCAGGACAGTCAGGGGCATGAATTTGTATTAGAAACGCGTCAGGTGAAGTCTTAGCAGCCTCTTCTTTCCATTTAGTTCATGGTACAAATAATAGTGCAGAGGAATTAGCTTTGTTACTTGGGTTAGAGTTAGCATAAAAGTTGGTGTTTGCAAATATTCACATCGAAGGAGACTCTTTGATTGTTATTAATGCTTGTAGATCAAGAAAGGTACAAAATTGGAATCTAAGTTACATCTTAGAGAAAGCATGGGCTTTGATAGATGGTTTTAGTGCTTCTATAATTACCCACACATACAAGGAAGGCAATAGAATAGCAAATTACCTTGCCAATCTTGGTTGTGAGAATAGGGAGATATATGTTTTGTAGGACTTGAATCAGTTAAAAGCAATCCCTCAATTGTTTGATCTTATTCAACAAGAGGTAAAGAGGTAGTTTTTCTTTTAGATTGGCATAATTTTAATCTGTTTTCCAAAATTTATCAAAGTTATAAATCAATTCCACCGGTATTGCCATATGCCATATCAATTATGAGCTGGAAATATAAACTTGTGTCATCGCCAACGTGGATATCAAAGGTCATTTCAATTGTGAGCTGGTCTTTAAACATGTGGCTTATGCTTTCTTCGAGGTAATGATGAATTGTTAAGCCTCAGGGATTTTCGTAGCAGAACAAAGGACGGTTCGTATTAGTTTGAAAAGGCCATTCTTATCACTTGATGATGTGATCATGTCCGTTATCTATGCCAACTCCTTCAAAAGTACCTAAGAAACATATTTTTATTCCTAGCATACTGGGTAAATGATGTTTTTTAAATGCGATAACAACCGTCTTGTATTTAGGCATTTTTCTAGCACGAGTCAGTTTTGTGGAGGTACACAGAGGATTTAATTGCTCAACCTTCGCACAAATCTACATTATGGTTTCACACAACTCTTCATTATGATTTCGCACTCCACTGAGGCTGTAATTGGCATTAAATAGGCACTCAAAGGATTTTATTTGCATAGTTTCAATCTTCAAAAGTAAGGCATTGAGAAGAAATAATTCTCTGCGATTTCAAGAGTTGGTACCTCGACACTTGTCCATAAGTTCCATGGCATATCACCCTTGGAATTTGAGGATTTTGCTTCCAGTTAGGCCATGGGAGCGACCGGTGGAAGAATACCTCATGCGGGATGTTCTGCAGTCAATGTTCATTATCGACAATGCAAGAGTAGAAGACAACATCTAAATCATCTTGGGTCTTGAGATTACCAGTCTAAGGGCACGTCGAATTATCTACCCATCACAGGTGATCTCCATCTTTCAGTCAAATGCTCTTGATTTCATTCAGTCTCTGGTTGAATTGGAAGAATTGGCTAGGAAATATGTTAAAATTCAATTTATTTTGGATAATGAAATCCCCTGTTTCGTTCAAAAGTATACCTTCTTTGCTGGGGATGGGTTTATTGGAGGGCTCTTCCCTGAGGGATTTAGTGTAGAAAAGGCAGTGTTTTGAAGAATTCTTTGATGCCATTAAGTTGGCATTGCAGTTTAATAATGATAATATTCTACTGCGAGCCTTAAGGAAACACTAGAGGCACACTTGCTCAATGATGGAATTGGAAATAAAAGAGAGATATTATGCCTTGGATTTTCTTCGTGCTTTTGTCCCACCTCCTCCACAAAATGGTGTTCTTCTGGACTTCCAACTTGAATTAAATTTGCTAATTCGTGGTCAAATCCAAAATCACAATCATGCTCATTTGGCCCCATCCCGGGGGTTTGCTAGTGCTCAAATGCGTTCAACGATGGTAGCTGCATCACGACCACCTTCTTTTTCCAACCAAAATAGAGTCCCTGTTGTAGCAAAATATTTTTTGAGAGGGGTCTTCAATTGGCAGAGAAATTAGAAGGGCAAGATGAAAACTCGGTAAATGGGGGATCATTGAAAAAATGAAAATGTATAAGGGGTTTTTTCAAATTTTGTTGGGGCTTTTAAAATTGTAAGGGGTTTTTACAAATTTTGATGGGGCTTTAAAAATTGTAATTTGTGGAGTGAGTCCACATTCTATGGGGTTTCTACGGGGTTTTCATTTTAAAAATTATAATCGGTGGTATGAGGCCACATTCTATGGGGTTTTCTTTTTTGGTAAACTCGTAGTTTAACTTCGGGCTATAACTGGAGGTTTCTTACTAGTTCTTCCTGCTAGTATGCCCTTTGAACCAGTTTTTGTTATTATCTATCTATATAATATATTATTATAAGTGGCTGGCCACTTTTTTGCTTAAAAAAAAACATTAGGAGCAAGATTGAGACACTTTTTCTAACGAGGTTTGGGATAGATAAAAACTAATTTACAAGAAATCTATCAATTTGAGATTCAATATTATTAACTAAGTTCTTAGTGTGAATTCAAAGCTCTAATGATACTTGGTATTCCTATAGCTTCTTTCTCTTTTGCCTCTTTCAATAAAATCCCTAAAGATTATCAACTTACTCAATGAGAACATCCTCTACCAAACTTGGTTAAAATTAATGTTGAACATGCTTCAAAAGACAATCCTAGAAATGCTAGCATGGAAGGTGTTTGTTGAGATCATAATTGTAGAGTTAAGTTCTAGTTCACAAGTAGTCACAGTGTTGGTTCTAATTATAAAATATCATTAAAAACCAAAAAATATTTTTTTGTATTAGGTATATTATATAAAATAAAATTATATATTTTAACATCTACTGCTGATAACTATCCATAGTTATATGAATGCCATACAAGATGTCAAATGTCTTTGGATGCTTTCTTTATGCTATCTTTTCCTTGAAGACTTGTCAAGTAGTCTTTAGTTCATCATCATTGTGTCAAACTTCTTGTCTCTGGGAGACTGAGCCCTTTACTTCTCTAGTCACTGTGGCTTGAAGGCCACTATGAACTATGGCTTCATGGAATACTAAACCACCTTCATGATGAACATCATTGCTCATAGGTCTCTACTCTTCATGTATTTTGACCGTGCAAAACTTGTATACACTGTTATCACAGGGTTTACTTGATACTTGTATAGAATTTCAACTCCTTGTATGTCTTTTCCACATGAATGTATTCTTTCTACAAGCCCTTTTATCATAGGAATCACATCTTATTTTGTAGGGGCTATGATTATTTTCCAAGCTCTTTTACATGATAAGCAAAGTCATTTTATTAATATTTGAGATTATGACTCGAAAATCTTTGTTTATCATTTCAATAGAAAGTCCTCTCACTTCAAGTAGTGGCAATTGAATGAATGTAAGAAAGACATCAACATCCTCATTCATTGTTTCAATATTGTTAAGTAAAACCATACTAGAAAGGAAAGAAATCAAGTTGCTATTTTTTTGGCCAAACCAACTTTTAATTGGAATGACATTAAGGTTGATATTGGAAATGACTAGGATTTCCCTATATGGGATGAGTAGACACTTGAGCGATTTTGTGAATGCTGATTACAATATCTCTTAAGATGCATGATTCTTGTTGCTATGTTTCTTACTGGTGTGCAAATCCTTTTGGTGTTCTTTCTATTTATTCCACCATTTTAAAATTTACTATTACTATTTTAAATTGTTTTTCTATTGGTCAAATTTTTAACATAAGGGCAAACATTATTTCTAATAGTCAGATCATTTTCAATCTTTAAGGGAACAAATACTTGTGCCTTATTTATGGGGTTTGGAGATTTCCTTCTCTTGTTGATTATTTATTTTTAGTCCATCTAAAATTTTTAGATTCTCTACAATTGGTGTGTCATGAGTCTTTTTAATATAGTAAAACCTACTTTGTAATTTGTTATCTTAACATATTTTTTTTTACCTTTATGTTAAAACAAATTGGATGACCTATACATGCATAAGGATACTCCTCACTATGCTAGTAACAAATATATTTATAATGAAAAGAATTTTGACAAAAAATTAAAACATTTTAAATTATTTAATAATGAATCTTATATTAAGAATGATACGTAGTAATCAAGAAAATATATAAAATTTTCAACATAAATAAAAATGACAAGTATAAACACATAATAAAATTGGACATGTGATTTGTCCTAGAGAAAAATAATAGGGTGAAAATCTTTAGTTAGATAGAGAGTAAATACCTATTATTCCGCTGTCACAAAGGCCAATTACACATCTTGAACTTCTTGTAACACACTCTTACTTTCAATAAACTTGTAGATTCCTTGAAGATGGACTATAGCCATCATATAATGAGAGCCAATCCATTCCTCAATGTGGGAAAGCAACATATGACTTTCCTACAACTTTTCAACCTTGAAAATATGGAAACTCAATTGACAAAACAAAAAATCAAACATTAAAACTTTTGAAATTCCAATAATTGTTTGTGTTAAAATGAGTTCATTGGTTTTACCAATACGAGTTCAGTGCAACAAACAACACAATTGCCCCATGCTATGAGCAAAAAAACTCACCAAAGTGATTTTTTCAATTCATTCTAAGATTTGTAACTTTGATTATAATTATTTCTAAACGTGTCCCGCTCTATTCAAAATCATCGTCAACTATTAGCACAATATTTTTCATTGGCATGTTGATATATTCACTCTCCTAGCCCTCATAAAAAATGTCGTTGGAACTCTATGACCCTAATGGTTTAGTTCATTTTAGAGATTATTTTCAATTGGTGTATATGGCCACCTAGATGAAATGTGGAAAAAAATATCAATATTAAAATATATCCTTTGATTTGGTTGACATGTATTCTTTGTTTATGAATCCAAATGACACAATGTTGCTAACATGGATATTTTATTACAAGTTCAAATGATGCATTGACTAATTTCTATAGCGTATTTTTTAAACCTATTTTCTTGAAGCTGGCTCAAGCATTAAACCATGTACATTTCCATTGTTAATGCACTTTAAAAATAATGCATTAATTATAAATTATGTGTATCTAGGTTATTTGGAGGGTGTTCAAATAGATAACTAAAAATACAATTGTACACATTACAAAGTATATTTTCAACCTCTATTCCTTGATCTTTAACGTTCAACTACATATGCCCATTTCCTTGTTGGGTCTACATAATAATTCCAAAATTTTAAGATCTAACCACCAATATTTTTAGTACTTGACCATTGTGTATTTACCTCTTAAACTTTTAACCAACAATTTTACTCATATTATAGATTTTTTTATTCTACCTCATATCCTACATTTTTGTTTGAGTGTTTGAATGAGTGATTTTGGATTTTTGCTTCCTTGATATTTTTTCTTTTATGATTCTATAAGTGGTCATCTCAAAAATTCTATTACTTGTTACAATTCTATTTAATCTTCTTTTTATCTTTGAAATTAACCTAGTGACTTTATGCAATGAAATAACTTGCACAAGAGAAGAATATAATATGAAATATGCTACAAATACTTGATAAAAATTGAGCATAATAATCCAATTCAAGGGGGAAATACTTCAAAAGTATCCAATGAGAACATAATTTGCAATATGATGCTCATACACTAACTGCTAACTTTTACATGTATGTCATACTTATATCTTGAATGTCATCAGGCTAACTTATATACCTATATAAGACTATATAAATGATTATATAACTTAAATAAGGATTATGCTAGCCATATGTTACCTACACATATCCCAATACATTCAATGGGTTAAGGGTGTAGAATGGACCCTCTCTTCAAAGAAGTGGTTCCCTCAATTTTGATCAATTATTTTGCACAAAATATTCATTAATCATGTAACATCTTTGACTAAATAATTCTTCCATTTGATCAAATATTATGTGATCAAACTCATTGATTAGTGCAAGTTTGAATAATTTCATCTAGTCCCAAAATCACTCTTCCCTCTTTATCAAGCTTTAATAACTCAGTCTAGCTTGTAATTCTTTCTTTGATAACCTTCTTCAAACACAAGACATGAAAGATTGGATGTATTTTTTTCCAACATATAAAATTTGATTTATATTCTACACTACCAATCCTCTACAAAAAATTATAAGGATCATATTAGTTAGGTGCAAGTTTGTTATCTTTCTTTTGTTTTTTCAGTTACATTTTATTTTATGGTTGTCACACAAAGACCCAATTTCCTACTTCAAAATTCCTTTTACTGCATTGTTGATCTGCTTGTTGCTTCATTGTATTATATGCAATTGATATGTTCTCCATGAGAATCTTGTTGATGTTGGATGTGTTCTTCAATTGTTTGAACCTTTTGGCATGCATGTAATGAAGAGGTGATTGATTAAGGATGATACTCATACACTACCAAAAATTGAGACATTTTGGATGAAGTATGAAAAGAAATATTATACCACCATTCTACTAGTGACATCCATTGCACCCATCTCTCTTATCTATATAAAGAAAAAAATCATAGATAACACTTGCTGGTGTAAATAGGTGTTTTACCTATCATCATTATTAGGTCCTATTTGCATGTATGTTAAGTCCACTTAGGTCCTAGGAGGGAATCTTTCTAGATTGTGTTAATTGCCACTAGATCTTATTTTATCTTTTGGCATTTAATGCTTGTGTCCTAATTCAATTAATATTTGTTGAGGTAGTTGTCTCATTATCCAAGATTAAAATACATGTTAAGATCTTGTCTAATCCTATCTCACAACTTGCCTTTATAAGAAAGACATCATATGTACATTAGATATTCAATCTATAAGGAAGCTAAGGTAGTGGAACAACTTCCTACACTAATCTTGAGAGGAGAATAATGCAAAATTTTATAGATCTTTAACAGTTATAGAAACTTAAACAAAAATAAACATAAATATCATGCATACCACAACATTGTGATTTACGTGGGGAAAACCCTTTCGGGAGAAAAACCCCACACTCCAAAAGTCACCCAACATATTATTCATAAATCACAAAGATTACAATATACTTGCAGAGCAAGCTTCTCACACGAGTATCACCAACTAGAGATCCAGAGACAAATTGACCACTATCAGACTCTTAGAATACATCATCATCTACAATCGTAGTACAACACCCTCATAAAACAGGGTTACTTTCTAGGGCAAGACATGCCAACAAAATATCCACCATTAGATCTAAAACCTAATAATTAACTGTCTAGATTTACAATATATCATTTATTTAGGAGTTTTTTGAAAAAGTTAACAAAAAAATGTTTACACGCATCCCACTCCTCCCCTCCACCCCGTGCTCCCATAGTATATTACACCTATTGGTGTAACTAGGATATATATATATATATATATCCTATCAACAACAACCTTTATATAATTGCAAGCTTGAGACATAATTTCCCAACAAATCTCCCACTTGTTGAACACCTTGCAAGAGCAACATGAGGGAGTAAACATTGTCTCCTAATTGCTAGGGGCCGAAAGGTCCATATTATCTGAACACCATCTAAAATTCTTTGTGCTCATAGGCTTAGTTAAAGAATCAATAACATTCATCAAAGTCTCTACCTTAACTAGATTCACCTACCATTTTTTACCATATCTCAAAAAAAATGATACTGTACATCAATGTGCTTGGTCCTGGAATGAAATGTCGGGTTCTTGGCTAGACATATCACACTCTGACTGTTGCAATAAATTATCATTGCACCTTGTTTTATTCCAATATCTGAACATAGTATATTAAGCCAAATGACTTCTTTACAAGCATGAGTAGGTGCCATATACTCTGCTTCAGTAGTGGACAAAACAACCATAGCCTGTCACTTTCTCATACAGCTAATTGCACTGCCAAATAAAGTAAATACATAAGCACTGGTGGATCATATGCTATCAATATCATCTTCCCAGACTAAATCCACATAACCATGAATATCAAGGGAAATCTCATCTTTAGTCATATTACGATGATAACACAAGGAATACTCTAAGGTACCGTGTAAATATTTGAAGACCCTTTTAACTGCATCCCAATGAACTCTACAGGATTAGACATATATATGGAAAGAACTCCCATTGCTTGGAAAATGTTTGGTCTAGTACAAACCATAGCATACATCAAAATTCCAACTACACTTTGGTAAGGCACTTTTCTCATGTCTTCCATCTCTGATGGAGATGTTGGATAATCTAAAATAGATAACTTTTTTCCAATAGAAAGAGGAACACACAATGGTCTACAATCATGCAATATGTTAAATCTCTATAAAATTGAATTGGCATACTTACTTTGGCCAAGCCATAACTTTCTATTCACTCCATCTCTTTTAATTTCCATCCCAAGAATGTGTTTAGCTGCACCAAGGTCTTTCATTTCAAATTTAGCAGCAAGTTGAGATTTTAGTTCTGAAATCATACCTTTCCCTTTTCCAATAAATAACATATCATTGACATATAATGCAATAAATAGGAAATGATCACCATCAGTTTTATAATAAACACGATGATCTGATTTAGAATGCTCAAATCCCAAACTCAACACATATGTATCAAATTTATGGTACCACATCCTAGGACTCTGTTTTAAGCCATACAAAGATTTCTTCAATTTGCAAACCAACTTACTTTTACCTTTCACCACATAGTGCTCTAGCTGTGTCATATAAATATCCTCCTCCAAGTCACCATGAAGGGAAGTAGTTTTCACATCCATTTGTTCAACCTCTAGATCATAAGCAATAACAATAAAAAGAAATAATCTAATGGATGTCATTTTTGCAATAGGAGAAAATATCTCACCATAATCAACACCCTCAACTTGAGAGTAACCCTTCGTAACCAACCTTGCTTTGTACTTCTCAATACTTCCATCTGAACCAATCTTTTTCTTGAACACCCATTTGCAACCAATAAGTTTTTGTCCTTCAAGAAATGGTACAAGAACCCATGTATCATTCTTTTTAAAAGGTGCCATTTCTTCATCCATAGCAATCTTCCAAGATTCTGCATCATTCATACCTAATGCCTCTTCTATAGATTTGGGTTCATCCATGTTAGTATTCAAAGCAAAAATACATTTCCAATCATCAAGTGAATACCTTTTAGGTGGTTGTCTATGCCTTGTAGACCTACAAACAAGTTGAGTTGGAGGTTCTTCCTCCTCTTCTGAAGATTCAGAGCTAGATGAGCTCTCCTCAACTTCTTGTCTATCCATGGGCCTCGATTCAACTTTCTCAGGTGTAGAAGGAAATTGAATCACATCTTCTTGTTTACTTTGTTATGGCTGCAATGTAACATAAGAAGGCTTAGTTTATCTAAAAATAACACTTCTACTATATATTACCTTTTGTGCCTCTATAGGTGTCTTATCAACAAGAGATGATGTAGGAGACATGTTAATCAGGTAACAAGTAATGGCAACAACTTCAGCCCAAAGCCTTTGTTCTAGGCCAACACCACTCAACAACTCCTAGCCTTCTCCATCAGTGTCCTGTTCATTCTTTCTGCTACTTCATTTTGTTGTGGAGAATACGAAGTTGTCTTTTATCTATGAATACCACAATCTTTACAGAATCTATCAAAATTGTTAGAGCAAAATTCACTACCATTATTAGTCCTCAAACATTTTATTTTCTTTCCAATGTGCAACTCAACCATTGATTTAAATTCTTTAAATTGATTGAAAACTTCAAATTTACTCTTTAGAAAATATACCCATGTCCTTCTACTATAGTCATCAATAAATGAAACATAATATGTGAATTTACCAATCAAAGGAACATATACAGGACCAAACACATCAGAGTGAATAAGATCCAATACACCACAAGATTTATGAGAACTCAAGTAAAAATGAACGTGATTTTATTTTCCATAAATGAAATGCTCACAGAAATCGAATTCAAGATTACAATCAGACAAACCTTCAATAAGGTTTTTATTTTTCAAGATCCTTAGACACTTTTCTCCAATGTGGCCAAGTCTTTGGTGCCATAACATAGTTTTATCTATAGGTAACTTTGATTCAGAAGAAAGAGCACCCTTGGGTACTTAGAAGCTTTGACCATTTGTTGAAGGTGAAACCCTCACCTTTTCCACAAACTTGTTTTTCATAGAAGTACTATTGCACTTAACAATGCATGCATCAAGCTTATACAATGTGCCATATCTGACACCTCTAGAAATCGTCATAACACCTCTAACCATCTTACATCCTACATCAAAAAATACTACCTGCACACCCACATCTACTAGTTTTCTCATAGATAATAGATTTTGTGCTAATCCAGGGATATGCAACATGCCATTAATCTTTTTTATTCTACCATCAAGAAACCTGATGCTAACTTTACCATGACCAACAATGTTTAAACAAGAATCATCACCCAAGTACACCTTACCTCCATCAAATTCTTCATATTTAGAAAACCAATCACTATTAAAGATCATATGAAAATATGCACCCGAGTCAATTAACCATGCATCATTACCTACACGAGTTACCAAAGCTATAATGAATGTGTCACCATCTTCCTTCTCGGACTCAGAATTAGAATGAAATCTCTTCTTTTTCTTCTTCTTTTCTTCTTTGCATTCCTTACGAATATGTCCAAGCTTACCACAGTTCCAACAAATAACTTTGGACTTTCCAGGAGATTTAGAACTCCCCTTGGATTTGGATTTGTCACGTTTCTCATTCTTCTTTCCTTTTTCCTTAGGTCTTCCACAAAAATTTAGGGCCTCCTTGGCAGTGATGGATACCTTCTTCCTCATCTCTTCAGAAAGAAAAAAACCCACCACATCTCTAGTCTTCAAAATAATAGAAGAACTCCCAATAGCCATACCAAGAGAATCCCACAAATCATGCAAAGAACAAAGCAAGATCTGACATTTCTCCTCCTCATCCATTTTGACACCAATTGATGCCAATTGAGCCACCAACATATTAAATGATTTTAGGTGGTTTGTGATTCGTCCACCCTCTTCCATTCTCAAGAAATATAATTTCTTCCAAAAGAAAATATTATTCACTAAATATTTGGCTTGATACATCTTACCAAGTTTCTTCCATAGTATTTGTGCAAAGGTCTCTTCATGGACATTAATTAAAATAGAGTCTTCAAAGCACAATCTGATTAGACCCTTGGCTTTACGGTCCATAACATCATACTGAGTTGCCCAAGTAGCTTATAGATTAATGAAATTGCATTTTAATAGAACTTATGAATTACAATTGGTAATCCGTCTATGTTAGAGTTCATTCCTATTAAGGTTCACAAACATTACATTCCATGAGACCACATTTCTTTGAGGAGTTTTTTCAAACAATTCACTACCTTTTCTATTGTACCATTATTTTCATACATGTCTACCAAAACATTTTTATCAAACACTCAATTTGAGAATACACATGATTTCAAGCTCTGTTGAATGAATTTACATTTGACATTATTTTGTTTTTTGAACTCTTGTAATGAAGTGGGAAACTAATTTTTATTTCAAAAGAAGTTAAAATTAATGAAAAATGATATGAAAAGAAATGTATAATATTTTTTGAGAAGAACTATTTGAAAATATGCCTCAAAGAATTGTGGTCTCATAGACAAGGCAAAAAAGATGAAAAGAGCAGCTTATGACAGTCTTATGGAATTGATTCTTTTGATTGATTAAAAAATTCAAACAAATGGATACAACTTAATGAAATATATGTCATTACAGTGTTCATTCAAAAGTAATATAATCATCTTGATGATAATAAATGTCACTCAATGTTCATTCAAGCTTAATAACATGTAAAAGGTATAAAATCATCTTGAATAAGAATCACTATCTTTCAACCATAGGGGTTTGATGCAACCTTCAAAAAAAGTCCTTACAACTGAACAAGATACATGCTTATTAGATTGTTCATGTGAAATCTATACAATAATCATGATCAACAATTAATACATCACTCAACCATGATGCAACCATTAAACAAACCAAATGAGTGTGATACAACCATTAAACAAACCAAATACAACTCCATGACATGCATGTTATTTGACCTTCCACATGCAATTTGTATTATCGTAATGCACAACAATGAATGTTGCTAACCATAATGCATCAATAAGCAAACTTCACACAAAAGCAATAACACTGATATGATATTGTCATATATGTCAATCAACCTTGACCCACACCAAACTTGCTATATCACAATTGTTGTCATATATGCCATTCAACCTAACATAATTGAGGTTTTGTATTTGGTAAGAATTTGTGCAGCAAAGAAAGTGAGAGATGATGGTTAAGGTGGATTTGAAAAAATGAAGTTGTTGTCATAAGCATTGAAAACTCTATCAAACAAAGGGATCTTGTTGTCCTAAGCGTTGAAATTGAAGGAAAACAACTAAAGACTAAAATTAACCACTTACAAAAGGAATGAAAAGATAAGAAGAATATTTTATTGTTAATGAAAAGGAGGTTAGTTTGCTCTAAAAAAAGTTTCGTGTGTGGATGGGTATGCTTAGGCTACGAATGGTCGTGTTTCGAACCCAAACATGCCAAAACAGTTAGAGCTAGATTGGATTGACAATATCCCTTAAGAGTCTAAAGTGCAAAAAGACAACAATCTTTGACGGGATATTAGTTAGAGCCCGTGACACTTAAAAACTCTATGTCTAAGGCTACAGGATCGTGTTGGGACCCTTTACGATAAAATTTCTCAATTTTTTCTATCTCGGAGGCATTTTTTCATGGGGACAACGTTTCAGTTGAGGGAAAAATTGTCAGATAGAAGCAGTGTAAAGTTGCAAAGTGGTGCAAATTTTATTCTGCAACTTGTACAACCAAACGGATGGTTCCAACACATCCATATGGGTACATTTATGCTATGAATGGTACTCTTTTGCACCCAAACATGCCGAATCACTTTGAGATATTGTCAACCAACTCGATCCATTAAGAGTCCAATGTGCAAAAAGACACCAATATTTGATGGGCTATTACTCGAAAACTATGATTCTTACAAACTCTCTGTCTAAGGCTACGAGATCATGTTGGGACCCTCTACAATATCCTCTCTCGATTTTTGGTATCTCGGAGGAGTTTTCTCGTGGTGACAAGTTTTTAGTTGAGGAAAAACTTGTTAGATGCAAGCAGTGTAAAGTTGCAAAGTGGTACAACTTTCGTTCTGCAACTCGTACGGCCAAACAAAGTGTTCCAACATGTTTGGATGGATACGTTTACACTAGACATGGTCCTATTTCACACCAAAACATGCCAAATCACATTGAGCTACGTTCAACCAATTCAATCCTTTAAGAGTCCAAAGTGCAAAAAGACAACAAGACAACAATCTTTGACAGGATATTACTCAAAAACCATGATGCTTACAGACTCTTCGTCTGAGGCTATGAGATCATGTTGGGACCCTTTACAATAACCTCTCTCAATTTTTTCTATCTCGGAGGTTTTTTACTGTGGTGACGACTTTTTAGTTGAAGAAAAAGTTGTCAAATGTAAGTAGTGTAAAGTTGCAAAGTGGTGCAACGTTCGTTCTGCAACTCGTACGACCAAACAGACTATTCCAACATGTCTAGATGGGTAAGTTTACACTAGGAATGGTCCTCTTTTACACCCAAACACATTGAATCACTCTGAGCTACGTTCAACCGCCTTGATCCCTTAAGAGTTCAAAGTGCAAAAAGACAACAATCTTTGATGGGCTATTACTCAGAAACTATGACGCTGACAGACTCTCCTTCTAAGACTATAGGATCGTGTGTGGACCATCTACAATAAAATATCTTATTTTTTTCTATTTCAGAGGAGTTTTCCTATGGTGACGAGTTTTCAGTTGAGGAAAAACTTGTCAGATGCAAGTAGTGTAAATTTACAAAGTGGTGCAACTTTCGTTCTGTAATTTGTACGACCAAATGGATTGTTCCAACACATCCAAATGGGTACATTTATGCTAGGAATGGTCCTCTTTCACACCCAAACACGTCAATCACTTTGAGCTACATTCAGTTGGCTCGATCCCTTAAGAGTCCAAAGTGCAAAAAGGAAACAATCTTTGATGAGCTATTACTCAAAAATTGTGATGCTTAAAGACTCTTCGCCTAAGGCTATGGGACCGTGTTGGGACCCTCTACAATAACCTCTCTCTCATTTTCTCTATTTCAAAGGCATTTTCTCATGGTGACAAGTTTTCAGTTGAGGAAAAACTTGTCAGATGCAAGCAGTGTAAAGTTGTAAAGTGGTGCAACTTTCGTTCTACAACTTGTACAACCAAACAGACAATTCCAACACATTTGGATGGGTATGTTTACACTAGGAATGGTCCTCTTTCTCACCCAAACATGTTGAATCACTTTAAGCTACATTCAGCTAGCTCGATCCCTTAAGAGTCCAAAATGCAAAAAGGAAACAATCTTTGATGGGCTATTATTCAGAAACTGCAACGCTTAAAAAATCTCCATCTGAGGCTACAAGATCATGTTGGGATCCTCTACAATAATCTCTTAGTTTTTGCTATCTCGAAGGTGTTTTTCCCATGGTGACAAGTTTTCAGTTAAAGAAAAACTTGTCAGATGCAAGCAATGTAAAGTTGCAAAGTGGTGCAACTTTTGTTCTACAACTCTTATGACCAAACAAACTATTCCAACATGTCTGAATGGGTACGTTTACACTAGGAATGGTCCTCTTTCACACCCAAACATGCTGAATCACTCTGAGCTATGTTTAACCAGCTCGATCCTTTAAGAGTCCAAAGTGTAAAAAAGACAACAATCTTTGATAGGCTATTACTCAAAAACTGTGACGCTTACAGACTCTTCGTTCGAGGCTACGGGATTGTGTTGGGACCCTCTATAATAAACTCTTGGTTTTTGCTATCTCAGAGGCATTTTCCTGTGGTGATGAGTTTTTAGTTGAGGAAAAAGTTGTCAAATGCAAGCAATGTAAAGTTGCAAAGTGGCACAACTTTCGTTTTGCAACTCGTATGACCAAACAAACTATTCTAACATGTCCAGATGGGTACGTTTATGCTAGGCATGGTCCTCTTTTCAACCCAAACATGTCGAATCACTCCAAGCTACATCGGACCAACAATTTCCCTTAAGATTCCAAAGTGCTAAAAGACAACAATCTTTGACAAGCTATTACTTAGAAATTGTGTCACCTAGAAACAATTCGTCTAAGTCTACGAGATCACATAGGGCCCCTCTACAATAACCTCTCTTGGTTTTTGATATCTCTAATTCATTTTCCTGTGGTGTCAAGTTTTTAGTTGATGGAAAAAGGGTCAGATGGATGTAGTGTAAAGGTATAAAGGGGTTTAGGTTTAGTTCTACTCCTCATGAGTAAGTGAATAACTGAATCATTTACTCAAATATACTTAAATCATGAACTACACACATGAATACTCATAATTCACAAAGTATACACAAGTTATAAACTATACACTTAAATACATAGAAAGTATACACAATATGCATGATATTATCATTCAAGAATTGCTATCAAATATAGGATTTACAAAATGCCACATAGGAATACAACAAACGACCCTACTACATAGTCATTTCCTAGTAGGGGAAGGAAATAAATGACACGTTTCCTTCATAGTCAACACACTCTTCCACAATAGTAGCATGTTGACGTTCTGGAGTGACATGCACCTGTACAAACCATCAAGGTAGTAATTAAAATACATACAAGCATCACAAAAATTTTCAATAATAGGCCATAGAAGAGAAAATATAATGTGAAATTTACTAATCTGTCACATACCTCTACCAAAGGATCAGAGCTTGCTATTGTTGTAGCAACTCCATGATCCGTCATGCCACAAACATCATAATATACTTTGAATGAAAAATCTATATGATCACAATAGAAAAGATGCTTAGACTAACAAATATATAATTCTAAACAACCTAAATGATGATGAAATAGTAATGCAAACTAGAAAATATGCTTCGAATAATAAATCTTTATTATTCTAATCTACCCCCTACCTCTGCCAAAGGATTAGAGCTAGCTATTGTTGCAACAAATCCATGATCCATTGTACCACAAACATCACAATATACTTTGAATGACACATCTATATGATCACAATAGAAAAGATGCTTAGAATAACAAATCTATATTATTTTAAACAACCTAAATGGTGATGAAATGTTAATGCAAACTAGAAAAGATGCTTAGAATAATAAATCTATATTATTCTAAACAACCTAAATAATGAACCTTGGCAAATAAATAATATCAAAATGTGATGAAAAATATCATACCTATCCCATACAACAAATGATTCGCTACTCAAGTGTTCCTGAAGGGTCATCTCTTACCTTCAGAGTTTTGAGTAATGCTTCATGATCAACACTATTGATTGTCCATAGTTCCTTTGTTTTTGGTCTAGCATGATGTCTCAATAAATTAAAATTTGTTGCTATAACAAGGTGTGAATATTGAGAATGGTTTTGTGTTTCTCATAGTCTTCAAATGTAGGTATGTCATTCTTTCTAATCATATATGTTCACAACCAAGTTCCAGAAACAACAACTGAACCTGTATGATCATAAGTTTTTTATCAACATCTAAATTTACTTAGAATAACAAATCTATATCATACTAAACAAACTAAATGATGATGAAATGGTAATGCAAACTAGAAAATATGCTTAGAATAACAAATATATATTATTCTAAACAACCTAAATGATGATGAAATGGTAATGCAACCAAGTTTGAGAAACAACAACTGAACTTGTAGGATACATTAACACATCATCATTTGTCATCAGTTGTGTTAGCTTTTTCTTTCCCTGTACAGATCGTTCCAACCAATAGTTTGATCCCTCTTCATTCCCATGTGGTGCTATAACTATATAGACATGTCCTGGTTGTACAAGATTTGAAAGATGGTCATAGTCAAGTGAACTTTCCATTTCATCTTCTAAAGAGGATTGTACTATAGATAAAGGGGTTAGGTACTATGGAATCCATGTATGTACCCACTCACTTGACTCACATTGATCCCAATTACACCGAATACAATTCTAACCAAAAAAAGCCAACTCTCGTGTCCATGTGGTCCATGTACCCGCATCTGAGCTTTGAAATGAATGCATCTTTGAAGAATCTCTAAATGCTTGACATTCCAATTTTTCTCCCACTATGCCATCCTCAACCAACCAAAAGAACCTACACACTTATGAATCAAGTTTCCCTCCTTGTGATAATGCATAAGTACACCAATCAACAATAGAACATGCATCACTGAATGTTGCACCACCTATGATCTTCATTTGTTCCTTAACCAAAGCTCTCTTCACACATGCATCTATGCCATCATGCTCGCCTTTTCCATGCCCAACTTAAAAAAAAACTCCAATTATATGGTACACCCCTCTCTATATGCATCCTGCTCAACCAATAAAACATGCGAGCATTCTTGAATTGCCCCATGTAATTACCTGTCCAAATAAGATGTAGACCCATTGCAATACCTTTTTCTTGCAAGAACTCAAAAAAGTTTTCAAAACAATGTTGTACAAACTCAAATGAATGAGATCTATCATCACTCATGTAAAAATGGTGCTCCCTGATTATCTTCCTGTCCTCTTTTGTACTATCAGGGCCATGTCTATATGTTATGTGGACAAAAATAGCAATTGGAATAAAATTATAATATTGTGATTGTACTTCATTTTGTGGTTGCAATGTGTAATTTTTAGAAAAATCAACTATGGATACAATAGTTCCAATCGGGAAAGAGTCCTTACACATCCTGAATTGTCGATCCACCCACTATGACTTGTGGCTATGCCTTGCATACATATAGAAAATATTTTTCTTAAAATCATAAATAAAATCAGAAATACTTACCTCTCTTGCAACCAACTCGCATCTAGAACCCTCACCTCCACTCTTCAATGTGTATTTGACTGTTTCAAACCCTTTTTTCTCAACAATCTTGTTACCAAAATCATGATCGCTACTCTCATGAAAGCATGTTACAAACTTCGATAAACGACCATAAAACAAACACATTTCATTTAAACAATCATATTTATAAAATAAGAAACCATCACCTCTAATGCATAAAAATGAATCCAGCAAGTTCTTGGATGACTTGGGAAGTTGCATTGCATGACACTCCTACAACATTTTGTTAGTATGCATAATAGAACAAATATGGCATAATAATTCATGATACATTGAAAACTCAACATGGCATTTACAACAACATGTATTATGAACATTAATAGGTACACAATAAAATGGCTTGTAAGACTCAAAATCCCTTTGTGAGATTTGTAAATTTGGATGTCCTTGACAAATTTTTTTGTACAAAATTGTTGGGCTACATTCCAAGAAATGTTTAGGATGAGATGTGCGATCTTGATTACCAATTCGTAACTTTAAAACATCCTTTACATTCGGTGATACTCTAGATTCAAAGTTCCAAAAATTTTGAATTTGCATCTTTACATTATTGGTTAGCCTCTTATCAACACATGAAAGCCTCCCACTAAAAGCCCATGTATCATTTTGAAGAGGACTATTGAGTCTTACTCTTCTTGAGAGTGCTCTATTCAATGTTTTACGATTTAGATTTAAATCAATACAAGTTTGTCTCATTAAACGATCCTTTCTCAAATGATGGCTTACTAGTGAGGTTGTGATCACTCTATGAGCAACCCTTTTATCTTTTTCCTTACTAGTCTTTCCAATAGAGGTTAAAGCATTAAAAATATTTTTTACAATAATACTATTTTTTTCTGATTTTTTGGTGACACGAATCTTCAATTTTTTTTTAATAATGGTATCATTTTGTAAGACTTAAGTAATTGCACAAAAAATTGACATAGTTCGGTTAATTTCTTATAAGAAAAGTATTCATTGAACATATTGGTATCCCACAAACAAATTGTTCGTTGTGACCTTTTTCTTGAAGATTATCTGTTATGTTCTCATCTATTTCAAGCAACCATTTAGGGGTTCTCATGTAATTAGGTGTTACATATGGTTCATTTTCAACATTTTCAATGTTATCAACATTTTCATTTTCAAGTTCAATGTTATTAACATTTTCGTTCTCACTATTTTCAATATTTTCAACATTTTCAATAACAATTTCATTTCAACAACATTGTCATTTTCAATAACAATTTCAGTTTCAACAACATTTTCATTTTTAATAACAATTTTATTTTCAACAACATTTTCATTTTTAATAACAATTTTATTTTCAGCAACATTTTCATTTTCAATAACAATTTCATTTTCAATAACATTTTCAACAACATTTTCATTTTCAATGTTGTTCACATTTTCATTTTCAATTTCAATATGATGTTCGATATTTTCAAATTCTATTTCATCTTCACTCGAATTAACTTTTAACGGTGCAAAAGAAGCTTCAATTTGAATATTTGTCATACCTTGTCTTCTTTTCCTATGAATTTCTCTATCTTTTGCTCTATATGCTTAAATTTGATCTACTGTTAGTTTCCTTTTACCTTTTTTCTTACAGAAACTGTCGCTTCCCATTGCACAAACAAAAAAACACACACAAATGATTGTAATTGTAAATAAAGTGTAAAAGAATCTTCCAAAAGGAGAATTTTGTCTGATACAGATAGAAAGCACAAGATTTTTGTGACAAAAAGAATGTAGGGACCATTGAAATACTCAAAACGGTCCCATTTTTATTTTTTTATATAACTTACTAAATGGATATCCGTTCCAAAACAGATATCCATCTCAAATGAATATCCATTTTGAAATGGATATCTGTTATGTCTTGCACTTGACATGCCCGCCGCTGCTCGTGCAAGTCTATCTTTATAACCTATAACAAAGGAAACGAATATCCGTTTACTTTAGTTTTAAGAATTATTATTTGTTATGATATATATATATATATATATATATATATATATTTATTATATATTAATTTACTAAATTAATTTATTATATATATTTATATAATATATACTATATATTAATATTATATTAATATTAATATATATAATATATTAAATATATAATATATATTATCCCACTCTCCCTCTCTCTCCCTCTCCCTTTCAGGTCTTTTTGTAAGATGTCCCCTCCTCGCTAGCCATTTAGAATGCTGCTTAGCCTTTTTAATTTCCAAAGGCAAATGTTGAAAACAAGGAATCATTTATTTAATTATTTAATTATCGCCTAATCTTCTAAGGTGATGTTAAGTAATTAATTAAATTATCTTTATAAAGTGACTTAGTGAAATGTCCTTTTAAGTGATCAAATGAAATATTTAAATTTAACTTTACAAAGTCACTTTTGTGGTGGAGAGGAAAATTAAAAGAAAAGGAGAGTTTTTTTTTTTTTTTTTACGGGCATTCTAGGAAAATATAAGGAAAAATAACACATTTTATTTGACACTTTTTAGATGAACATCTTTCTCATGACAGATTAAACGCGTTCTTTTGTTTTAAAAAAAAAAAAACCCTATATCCCCCATTTTAGTTGTGAGACACTAGCCCTAGTTGGGAAAATGGTGAAGTGGATAAGTGATAATATTTTAGATTTTCGAAATCATTATTCTTTGGATCATGGTATCTCCATGGAGGTCGATTTGAGGTTCCATTCAAAGTTTTGAAGGTGTGGTTTTGCTAAATAACCCCAGCCGCCTCTTATTTCAACAATACCTGAAGTTAAAGTCATGGTTTAAGAAGGAATCGAAAGGCATTGGAAAAAAATGTGACTGTTGGGCACGGGAACAAACTTGTTTCATCTCATGCCAGGTCATGGTATTTTGGAGGCTGAAAGAAACATGTGAATCTCTCATGGCTAGGTGTGTCACTTCGTAAGGAGTCAAGAGGACCAAACAAACTTGCAAGGCAACTTATAGGTAGACTCTTGCCGAGAAAACTTTGCATCTTCTCTTGGTGACACTTCATGAGGTCGTGGGATCCTCTACAGGTTGGATCGATACCTCTCTTGCTATGAGAGTATTTATTTATTAATGTTGGTTTATATGTAATGTGTCTAATGCTAGGAGTGTATGTGAATGAGTAAAATCTGTATATCATTGTCAAATATATGCAATGTTGTAGCTGGGTAGGATGAAATATGCCAAATATATGTAATATTACAGCTAGGTGTGATGATACATGAAATATTCAACCTACTGTATGTGTTTTTTAGTCAGTTTTGTACTCATAAATTGCATTACAGTCTGTTGTGAATTCCCTCCATTTAGTTCTATACATTGTCAGTGATTTCCACAAATCTTTCGGAAGTAAGGGTGTCTTATTTGGGTTGTCTCAGTCTTAAATCTCTCGTACCAACAATGGAATATATTATGGTTTAGAAATACAGTGAAAATATGAAGAATTATGTTATTTTTCATTTATACAATTTATTGAATGGGTTACATTTATATGAAATGATTCTATCTTGTGACAAACAAAACTATTACAAAATAAGACACACAAAAATAAATCATACAAGAAAAACCAAACAAGAACTTTTACCAACAGATAGTGCTTGCAAAGGAAGTGCTTGACAAAGATTCCAGAGAGATAAATTGAAAATTTAGAGTAAAATTTGCAAGGCACTTTACAGTGGTATTAGAGCTAGCATTCCTGCCAGCCTGTGTGTTAGAATTGGGTTATGAACAAGGACATTCCAAATATCAACCCACTTGACATCCATTATAGAAGATTGAGAAGAGGTTTGGGAGGTCACTTGATTTCATGGGGAATATAGCAGATATACTTGAGGGAAACACCCAACATATTCTGAATGACCTAGCTAGGTCAACATGAAATAACACAAAAAATAGCACAACTTGTACAACAACTAGTTGGTGGTAGAAACGAAAACAATGGTAATAGTGGCAATGATGGGAAGAATGGGTGTAATGGAGGTCATGATAATAATGCAAAAGTTAGTAACTCAACTTAGAGCAATGCTAGGGAAGCTAGCAAGGTGACATCGAGGCCTCTCATGCCTCAATTCTTGGAAGAACATGATGCTGCAAACCCGAGGCAACAAACTCAAGAAGGGGGCTTCACAAAATATTTTAGAGAGTACCAAAATTTAGGGGATGAATTTCATGTTGCAATGTCATTGGGAGATTTTTGCACTATCAAATACAAGAATAGGCCAAGAAACAACAATAAAGGGCAACAAAACTAGGATCTACTACAGAAGGTTGGGAAACTTTCAATCCCTTCCTTTGATGGGTCTAGTAAATTTACAGCTAGAGCTTGGGTTCAGAAGTTGTAAACTTACTTCCAACTCAACCCTATGTTGGAGACCGAAATAATTAAGTACACTACTCTACATTTGGATGACGAAGCACATGAGTGGTTGTACCATGGACTTGTCACTTTGGGACATGCCAATATCACATCCTATTTGGAGTTCACACAAAAACTAATGGATAGATTTGATCAGAAGGATCTTGAACTTCATTTTAGGGAGTTAGCACAACTTAAGCAGAGTGGCCCAGTTGATGCATACATCTCAAAATTTCAGCAGTTGGCAGTCATGGTGACAGATATATTGGAGTAGAGGTTGGTTATGCTCTTCATTGAGGGTCTATCTAAACCACTTCATGGTTGGATCAAGGCTTTCAAATCTGATTCCCTACACGATGTGATCACTAGAGCAAGAGACATGGAGTACTCCACTCCTAGCAGAAAACTCCCTTCTAAACTCTTCATTCCTAAAAAGAATAAGGGAAAGAAGCCTTTCTAGAAGAAGGGAAACAAGAAAAGTGATCCAGATGAGGAGTATCACAAGGAATGAAAAATAAAGGGAATACGTTACCATTTCAAGGGACACTGGGAGCCTAAACATCGTTGCCTAGGTAAAGGAAAGGTTTATCTCATTGAGGTCATATTTGAGGATGAGAGTAGTGATGATGAGCAACCACAGGACAATGATGATAGCAGATCAAATGAGTAGTAACCCTAGAAAAAGGGCAATAGTAGTACTATAGCTACTCTTTCAGGCACACCTAGATTCAACTCTTTTAGAGTTAGGGGTGTTTTATAGGGACATCACATAGCAGTGTTGATTGATAGTGGGGTCACCCACAACTTTATTGATGCAACCCTAGTAGCAAAGCAAAAGCTACCTTCAGAGGACTTTGAGGGATTTAATGTGATGGCGACAAATAGTTATAATATGACATGCACTCGGAGGGTCCCATAGTTGCATATTACTTTGGGCAATTATACAGTCACAAATGACTTCTATGTGGTGGATTTGGGTGACACTCATGCTATACTTGGAGTTCAGTGGTTACATTCATTAGGGAAATATTCACAAAACTTTCAGACCATGGAACTTAAGTTCAGGACAACAGCTAGGTAGCGAGTAGTGCTTAGAGGCATGGCTACTGGATTAGCCAAGGTTATGTCTGCTAGACACATGGAGAGCATTTTATGACATGATGATATAGTTTGGGTAGCAGAGTGTTTGATTACCACTAAGGAGGCTATAGATTCAAAGAAGCCATATCACATTGACATTCAGGAGCTTCTTGGTAAGCATGATAAGGTGTTTGGAGAGATACCTCCAGGGAGGCCACCTGATAGGGGTTTTGAGCACACCATTGAGTTGGAGGAGGGGGCCAAACTAGTCATCACCACCCCCTATCGTCATCCTAAGGAATTAAAGGATGAGATTGAGAAAGCAATCATGGAATTGCTTGAGATGGGACACATTAGACCGAGCTCCTATCCATTTTCTTCTTCTGTGGTCCTGGTAAAGAAGAAGGATGGAACCATGCGGATGTGCATTGACTACAGAGCTCTCAATAAGAAAACCATTAAGAACAAGTACCCCATACCCAGGATAGATGAGTTGTTGGATGAACTTCATGGGGAAATGTACTTTTTGAAGATTGATCTTTGTTCAGGGTACCATCAGATCAGAGTCAAAGAGCAGGACATACAAAAAACAACATTCTGTTGTCACTATGGGCACTATGAGTTCCTGGTCATGCCATTTGGTTTGAAAAACTCACTTGCCACATTTCAATCCTGCATGAATCATATAATCAATAAGTAGTTGCATAAATTTTTGTTGGTGTTCTTTGATGACTTGCTCATATATAGCAAGACTTGGGGGGAGTATTTGAGGCAACTTGATGAGATATTGACTATCATGGAGGAGCAATCACTCTATGCTAAGGATTCAAAATAAGAGTTTGGCCTTAGAGAGATATTGTACTTGGGGCATGTGATCAATGCAGATGAAGTGCAAGTCCATCAGGAGAAGAGACAGGTGATACTTGATTTGCCACCACCTAGTACACTCATAGAGTTGCGAGGCTTCCTTGGATTGTGCAGTTATTATAGGCAGTTTGTGAGGGGATTTTCAAAGTTGGGAGCACCTTTGAAAAATTTGACCAAGAGAGGTGCATTCAGTTGGTTAGAGGAGGCACAAAGAGATTTTGATAAGCTCAAGGAGGTGATGATTAGTTGTCTAGTATTGGCGCTTCCATATTTCACACAATTGTTTGTTGTTGAGTGTGATGCATCAAGTGAGGGCATAGGAGCAGTGTTGATGCAAAATAGACACCCCATAGCTTTTGAGAGCCGCAAGTTGAGGGACTAGAGAGAATATACTCCAGATCAGTTGTAAGAGGATGATGGCCAGGTGTTGAAAAAGTTCTATAATGAAGAAAGGGTATATGATGAACCTATCCTAGACCCAAGCTTTGATGATGAAGATATGACATCAATTGATGAGTTCACCAGACCAGTCTTAGTGTATACTCAATATTGGATTGATGATTTTTGTAAAGCTTTGAGAGAAAGAGGAATTGAGCCCACATTCTCATAAGATAAAAGGAGGAAGCAAAGAGATGAAACAACATTTGAGAGTGGAGAGCCTACTAAGAAGAGAAGGAAAACTCGTAAGGCGGCTCTAGGTATAAGAATTGAAGAAAGAACCCTTGAAATTGAAAGACAATAAATTACCATGAAACCATTTGAAAAACATAAAGATGCAGAGATAGGTAAAGATAAATCAAAAGTAAGACCTAAAGGTGCATCTTCCTCTACAACAAAACCAAGAACTAGAGTGATTATTGATGAAGAAGCAGGAGTAACAGAAAATATTGGTGCACAAACCAGGTTTGCATCTCAAAGGGTTGCAACATTGTTTACTTCTCCCCCTTTTGTTAATATGGCTAGTATGAAACAAACACCGGGAGGGACTCCTGTGGTTTTGGAGGAAATTTTTGAAGAAGATGAAGCTAGAATTAAAGAACAGGTGGACAAATGGGGTGCTATGTGGGAGAAAGTGAAAGAAAAGAAGTCTAAAGACAAACCCATGGTACACCCAGTGATAGAATAAATTCAAGATATAGATTCTAATCCTATAAATGTTGAAGAAGAAGTGTTTATAAAAGGAACACTCGCCTCCGAGGTGGGAAATCCTAATGTACTTGAGATGGAGATAGGGGAGACTGCAATGCAGGATCCTATTGATGAAAGAATTGTTGAAGATACTTTTGATTCCCAACCTTCACTTGGTAATGTGCCAAATGTTAATGAGCAGTCACAGGTCTTTGAAGAACTAGAAAAAGGCCATGATGAAGTAGAGATTGAAGTTGAAGAAGAGGAAGCTACATAGTTTTTAGGTGATAGAATTGAAAATGAAGAGAACCTTATGTAGCAATGAATGAAGAAAGTAATGTTCAGAGAGATGATGAAATTGAAAATATGGATAGATAGGAAAATATAAGTCTTCAAATAGAGGAGACAGTGTCAAACCCTACTAATCTTGAATCTATGCCAGAAATCATTGAAGAAATTCCCATTTCAGAAAATGTGATAGATCAAAGAGAAGAAGCTCCTAAATCAAGTGGAAAACAAGAACAAATAAATGTTACTGAGTTAGAACAAGATGATGATACACCTGATTGGTTGATTGAGGAATTAGCTTCCCCAATGGAAGTGGAAGTATTACCTCTGAATCTTAATAATTTCATACAAGAAGTAAACACTCCTAAACCTAGGCGTAGAGAAAGACAAAACATGTCATACAAAGAAATGCAGATGGTAACAGAACCATCCAGATAGCTACTCCAACAACTGATAAAGATAGACATGAAATAACGCCTAAGGAATACAAGATAAAAAGTATTAACCTTGGACACTCATCTTGGAAGCAAGAGTTCGAGGAAATAAAAGTGAATTTGAATGCTACTGTTGCCAAAGTGTAGAAATACAAACAAAAGAAGAGAGAATTGAAAGAACAGGTTGCTACCTTGGAATATTTCATAAAGTCATTAACTTTATCTGGTCAAGCACAAGTTGAGCTGCCCCAACATCCAGTACTGATGTGACGGGAACAAGTGGATGCAATTGCAATAGTTCGCCATAAAATGAACATGTTTGAAGAATGGATTAAGTACTGGGTAAAGCAAGGAGAAGAATTCATTACGGATGCAATAAGGAAGTACAAGGAAGCATACCGCTGTTTAGAGAAATTAAGAAGATTTGAAAATGAATGCAGATTTTTCCAGGAGCAAGTTTTTGAAGAAAGGCAAAACATTGAAATTCTCATATAGTTAAATATCCAAGAGTTAATACAAAGTGATGTAATATTAGAACAAGAACTTCCATTATCAAAAAAATGGAAGAAATAGTTGAAATGGGAAGGTGACATGTTAATACAATGTATTGAAGGATTCAAAAAGCTCACCGAAGAATGCAGAAAATTGATTAGTGAAAATCAATAATTTATTGAAATACTAGCACATCAAGGTTGTGATCCCCAAACATTAGGACATGAAGGAAAAGAAGCTCAATCCTTCAAGGAATGGATAGAAAGAATAAACAGAGACCCTGTTCAGTTGTTAACATGAGAGGTTATTGATGAAATTATATAGTGTAGGAACACTATAGCCAAATATGAAGCAGACAAAGTGTAGAAGAATGGTATCATACTCCAGGTATTTGAAGAGTATACTATGCTCAAGCTCACTTGGAAGGCAATACAAGGGATTTCAAAAGAATGTATGCATCAAGTATTAAATGCTTTCTGAGAGTATCAGTTGAAGAAAGGTGAAGAAAGAATCCCGGAGCCCGAGTCATAAGTGAGAAGATGAAGAACTATATATTGGACACCAGAAGTGTGATGGAAGTTTATTTTTGTTTACAATTTTGAGTTTGCAAGTTGATCCCGGTCCCGGTAGATGTTCCTTATTCTGGTATTTTGGAAAGAAGTCGATAACCTCGACATATGCAAAGTGTTCGTGTTGGAGCATGAAGTAAAAGTGTTGCTGTTGCCGAAGTCAAAGCCTTGACTTAGTCTAGAATATTCTTGATGACAGTTGGTAGATGCCATGTGCCACATTTTAATTTGTTATTTATGATTCTCTGGATAGACTTTTAAGTTGAACTTCTTGGGGCCTTGTTCCTATAAAAGGCCATTTCCTACTTTATTTTTATTTTAGGTTCAAAATTTGTCGATGTGAGAGGAGCATAAACTTTAAGTTTTGTTATTTTTTCCTATTTTCTGAACCATTCCGACGTAAAAATTTGTATGCACGTAGACATTGATTAATATCAGAGCTTATTAGATAGCTACCTATCTTAGTATCTTTTGTAGCTGGTTTTGTTAGTTTAGTAGAACAATATTGTATGCTGCACTGTTTAAGGGTTCATATAGAACCTACTTAGTGTCCAGAAACGAAACCCTTCTCTTTAAAAACTTGCACCATTTTATATGTAGCTGTGAAGCAATCTGGTGAAGTATAAAGCGGTTTGCTGTGTTTTAATTGATTCTTTGGGGCATCCATGGAGAATAACTGGGATAAACTTTTAATTTTTAGTATTTTTTAAATGCTTTATTTTAGAGTAGATGTTTAAATTCTTGAAAATGTTCCAAAAGTTGAATAAATGGAATGAATTTTATTGAAAATCTTTTGTTTTCCATAAAATTACTGAATGTTAATGCTAAATCTACTTAAGTGATAGCAAATAATTTGTGATGTTCATGAAATATTATTGTAAATATTTTGATTTCATGATGATATTTTTATGAATGAAGTGGAAATTTTGTGTGTAATGTTTATAATTCCTAGCAAAACTAGAAATAACCGTAGTCCCTTTGAGATTAACAACAATATCACATCAGTACCCGAGAGCAACCCTAGTGCAACCATGACCCAGGGTTATCAGAGACTTGGGATTGAACGAAAGCCAATCTTTTCCTTGTTAATGCAAAATCCCCTCTTAGGTTGTCTTTGTTCCATATCTTTCAAGAAGGATAGGCTCTTTGCAGTCTTTTATGTGAAATCATATTTTGGTAAGATTAATTTTGTTCAAAAATTTATTACTGGATTTGTTGAAATAGTGAAACCACTCAATGATATGTTAAAGAAAGATGCCAAAATAGAGTGGAAAAACGAAGCCAAGATTTCCTTCAAGAATATAAAGACTGCAATCACAGAAGCACCGATATTGGTAAGTTTGGATTATGTCAAACCTTTTTAAATTTACTCTTTTGCTTCTAGTCACACTTGTGCAACAATATTAACACAAAAGGGTGAAAATAAAGAAGAAAAAGCAATTGCTTTTATGAGTGCTCTATTCAAGGAAGCGGAGCTGAGATATACATACATTGAAAAATAAGCCTTTTCTTTGGTCAAAGCGGTACGTAAATTTAGACATTACATCCTCAGGAGTATAGTCAAAGCTATTGTTCCAGATTCTGTGATCAAAATGTTGTTAACATAGAGCGAGCTCAGAGAAAAAAGAGCCAAATGGGTCACAGTTTTACAAGAATTTGATCTAGAAATAATACCCATGAGATTGGTTCGGGGACAAGCTTTGGTTAGATCTATTGCAGAAATAGACCCGCAAATTTTGAGTCAACAATACACTTTGGATGTAGAAGACCAAGAAGACTGGTATTCAGACATCTAGCACTATTTGGTTAGCCATTCTTACCCTGATCATATGCAAAGGAATCAAAGAAGATCCCTTAAGATAAAATCATAGAGTTACATAATCAAAGGAGGAGCTCTATTCAAAAGAAACCACAAAGGAATTTATTTAAGATGTTTAAATAGAATAGAAGCTGATAAAGTGTTACAGGAGCTACACGATAAATTTGGGATAGCTTATGGAGCGCCCCTAGCCACTGCACACCTCATCCTGAGAGTTGGTTATTACTAGCCCACAATTTTCAAAGATACATACGAACATGTTAAACACTGATATACCTATCAAACTGCGTCAGATAAAGGAAGCTTCAATGCTCAACTGTTACAACCGGTGATGGAGATGTGCCCCTTTTCACAATGGGTACTAGATTTTATTGGAACCATCAATTCTCCATCCTCCACTAGCCATAGATTTATATTAACTGCTACAAACTATTGTACCAGATGGACAAAGGTGTGTCCTAGAAAACAATGCACTTCGAAAGTGGTCATCAAATTCTTGGAAGAGAATATAATCACCATGCTTGGAACACCATATGCATTGGTATGTGATAATGGCCCTGCTTTTGCTTCATTGAAATTTTCTAACTTGGGCATTTGAATATGGCATAACACTAAAATTTGCATCTAACTATTATCCGCAAGGAAATGGATTAGCTGAATGATCAAATAAAAATCTACTGGATATAATTAAAAAATTGATTGAAAAGAATCCTAGGGAATGGCATTCTTTGTTAAAATTCGCCCTTTGGGTAGATCGTACTAGTATGAAAGTTGCATTAGGGAATTCTCATTATCACTTAGTTCATGGGGTAAATCTTATACTACCAATAAACTTAAAAATCCCTACTTGGTAGTTTGCACAAGAATATATTGGATTAGATGACCAAACAGAAGCCCGATTGTTGCAACTAATGCATTTAGATGAAAAACGTACTCAAGCTATAGATCATTTTGCTAGGCATCAATCTGTGGTAAAAATATGGTTTGATAAGAGAGCTAGATTGAAGACTTTTAGAATAGCTAATTTGGTTCTGTATTGGAATAAAGCTCATGAATGTAAGGGTGAACATGGTAAATTTGACAAATTATGGACATGCCCATATCAAATTTCTGAAATCTTGGGTGATAGCACTTATAGGTTGAAGTCTTTGACTGGTGAATATATCCCATTACCTGTTAATGGGTAGTTTCTGAAGCATTATTTCCAGTCATAGGTTTTTTTGTAGATAGTTGTTTGTTGCTTTTGTTTTTTTTTTTTTTTGGGTGTTGTGTCATTTGACTTTACAATGACCAATAAATTTTGAAGGTGAACAAGTTAATAGAACGTCAACTCTAGAACTTTGATCTATGCCTTGACCGGAAATAGTCTTCAATTTATAAATTGTTCAAAAATAATTCAACTCTTTATACTCGGGTTAGCATGAATCATTCAGTTGATGTTGAGCTACAAACAAATACATTTAAGTCATTCTACTAAAATTTGGGATAGCAGTTGTTTGCATTAATTGAAAAATCAAAAGAATACCTTTGCTACCACTGTAATTCCTAACCTAATAGTGGGCTTCATTGCTTGAAAGTTGATAAAAGAGCTATCATTAAAATATAAAAAGAAAAAAGTGAGCTCCCTCCCTCTCTCTCTCTCTCTCTCTCTCTCTCCCTCTCAACTCTCCCCCCTCTCTCTCTCTCTCTCTCTCAGGTCCTTCCCACTCTCTCCCTCCCTCCCTCTCTCTCTCCCTCTCTCCTCTCTCTCCCTCCTCTCTCTCTCTCTCTCTCTCCTCTCTCTCTCCTCCTCTCTCTCTCTCTCTCTCTCTCTCTCTCTCTCTCTCTCTCTCTCTCCTCTCCTCTCTCTCTCTCATTCTGCCACTCCTCAAGTCTCTCTCTCCCCCTCTCTCCCTCCCTCCCTTTCTCTCTCAAGTCTCTCTCTTCCTTTATCCCTCTCAAGTCTCTCTCTCTCTCTCTCTCTCTCTCTCTCTCTCTCTCTCTCTCTCTCTCTCTCTCTCTCCTCTCTCTCTCTTCCTCCACCCCTCTCTCTCCCCTCCTCCACGCCTCTCTCAAGTCTCTCTCTTCCTCCAATCCCTCCCTCTCTCTCTCTCTCTCCCCCTCCTCTGCCTCTCCCTCTCAAGACTCTCTCCTCTCCTCAAGTATTTCTCCTCCCTCTCAAGTCTCTCCCTCTCTCCCCTCCTGCTCTCCCTCTCAAAGTCTCTCTCTCCCTTTCTCTCTCTTTCTGGAGGTCTCTCCTCCCTCTCTCTCTCTCTCAAGTGACCTTTCTCTCCTGTCATGTGGGTCCTCCTCCCTCCCTCCTCCCACTCCTCTCTCTCTCCTCCTCTCTCTCTCTCTCTCTCTCTCTCTCTCCTCTCTCTCTCTCTCTCTCTCTCTCTCCTCTCTCTCTCTCTTCCTCTCCCTCTCAAGTCTCTCTCTCTCCCCCTCCCTCACAGGTCTCTCTCTCTCAAGATTCTCTCTCCCTCTCAAGTCTCTCTCTCTATCCCTCTCTCCCTCTCTCTCTCTCTCTCTCCATCTCAAGTCTTTCTCTCTCGCTCTCTCCCTCTTAACTCTCTCTCTCTCTCTCTCTCTCCCTCCCTCCATCTCAAGTTTTTCTTTCTCACTCTCTCCCTCTCAACTCTCTCTCTCTCAAGTCTTTCTCTCTTGCTCTCTCCCTCTCAACTCTCTCCCTCCCTTTCCCTCTCAAGTCTCTCTCTTCTTCTCTCCCTCTCAAGTCTCTCTCTCTCTCTCTCTCTCAAGACTCCCTCTCTCCCTCCCTCCCTCCCTCCCTCTCAAGTATTTCTCTCTCACTCTCCCTCTCAGATCTCTCTCTCCCTCTCTCCCTCGGCTCTCCCCTCTCAGCTCTCTCTCTCCTCTCTCTCTCCCCATCTCAAATCATCTTTCTCTCTTTCTCCCTCTCCTTTGCTCTGGGTCCTCCATCACTCCCTCTCTCTCTCTCCCCCTCTGGGGTCTCTCTCTCTCTCTCTCTCTTCCTCTCTCCCTCTCAAATTATCTCCCCTCTCAAGTCTCTCTCTCTCCCTCTCAGGATTCTCTGTCCTCTCTCTCTCCCCTCTCAAATTATCTCTCCTCCCTCCTCTCCTCTCAGGATCTCTCTCAAATTATCCTCTCTCTCTCTCAAGTCTCACTCTCTGCCTCCCTCTCAAGTCTCTCTCTCAAGTCTCTCCCACTCTCTCTCTCTCTCTCTCCCTCCCTCTTTCCCTCTCAACTCTCTCTCTTCCCTCTCAATTCTCTCTCTCCCCATCCCTCTCAGGTCTCTCACTCCCTCTGAGGTCTTTCTCTCTCCCTCTCTCTCTCAAGTCTCTCACTCTCTCTCTCTTGGATTGGCCCGCATCAATAAATATATAAATACTACACTATGTAATTATATAATGTATAATATATTATATAATATATATAATATATTATATAATATATATAATATATATTGCATAATAGTAATATAATATTTAATATTTAATATATACTATATAGTATATAATATATAATAAACTATACAAAATATATGTAGTATATAGTATACAATATAATATAATAATATAATAATATATAATATAATGATATATAATATAATAATATATAATATAATATAATAATATATAATATAATATAATAATATATAATATAATATAATAATATATAATATAATAATGAATAATATAATGTATAATATATAATATATATTAGTATATTAGTATATATTAAAATATTAAATATTATGTATTATAAATAATACAGGTAAATGATATCCGTTTTTTCTGACAAAATCAATAGGCTCGAGATTTGGCTCAGGATTTGGTTCGGGATTGCCTAACTTAGAAAGTCAACCCAAAAAATGTGTTTAGAAAATTTGCTTAGCTTTCTAAAGTTTGCCCTTGTGGTTGACGACTTTTTTTTTATCCGAATTTCATGAAACGAAAAGGGTTTATAGAAAAAAATGTCATTTCTCCACCAATATAAGTTATGCCTTATTTTGAATTTAATAAATAATTATTATTGATTTTCTACATACATTACGACTAAAGTCCTGATTGATAGGTTGATTGAAAAACTTCTATAACTTTCAAACTACTTAACATTTTTTGAACCTACAAGATGCGTCACATTCTATGCTTCGCATACTATAGGATACAAAAAAAAATTTGAATTTCATAATTTTTTGACCAAGTTATGGTGGTCAGATACACACGTTTTAATAATTCTGAAACGTTCTAATAAAAAAATCATAACTAATTATTTACATGGAAAAGAATTACAAAAATAACCCGACACATTTGGGCATGTGTCCTCTACTTATATTGAAAGATTCAGAAAATAATATATATTTTTTCTTGTACTTAGGGTGGTCAGACATACACTTGCTTCTTATCTTTTTCCTGAAAATTTAGTACCACTACATTGAAATTTTAAATTTAAATGCAAAACAAAAAATTACTTTTTTCCAAAAAAGGATTAGTAGCCTAGAAATTACATTCAATTTGCTACAACTTTTGTTCTTATGTATATTTTTCAAATTATGTTAATAACCTATTCAATTTTTTATGTCAAGTTGCCTAAATTTGTTTTTTTGAATTTTCATTGCCACTTAGAGGCTTAGTTTGGACCCCCATGATCCTACACTGACCCACAAGGCCATTGGAACTGATTCATACTTATTTTTTCAGACCTACCATAAAAAAGAGTCTTCAAGGAGAAAGGAATTTTATGTTGCTCATTGATGATTTCTTTAGGATGACATGGGTTACATTCATAAAAGAAAAATCATAATCTTTGAGTCTACAAGTTTAAGATTTTCAAGTCATTGGTTGAAAATGAAATGAATGCTAGAATCAAGTACTTAAGGTTTGATAGAGGCACGATGAGTTCACATCAAATGATTTTGAGGAATTTTGTGAAGAACATGGAATAAAGGGGCATCTATCTACTTCTCAAACTCCTCAGCAAAATGGAGTAGTGGAAAGGAAGAATAGAACTGTTTAGGAGATGGAAAGAACAATGTTGAGTGAAGCCAATTTACCTGATGTATATTGGAAAGAAGAAGTCCATACTATTGTCTATATTCTTAGCAGAGGACAACTAAGAGTGAACAACATGAAAATCCCTTATGAGCTATGGTATGGAAGACCATCAACTGTCAAGTACTTCCAAATTTTTGGAAGAAAATACTACATCAAAAGAGATGAAGAAGGTTTGGGAAAATTTAACTCAAGATCTAATGAATGAATCTTTCTTGGATACTCAACTCGAAGTAAAGCTTACAAGTGCTATAATAAATATTGAGGAAGATAGAGAGTGCAAATGTTAGGGTTGATGAAGAGTCACATGAAGTCACATATGAGCAAGAAGGCTGTTAGTTAGATAAACTTGTCTACATAGAAGAAGAAGAAGAAATAGAAGAAAAGGAAGAAACACAAGAGAAGACCACCAAAGCTCCTACCGAGTATGTTCAAAAGAAACACTTAGAAGATTAGATAATTGGAGATAAGAATGAAGTAATGCATACTAGAAGAAGATTTGCAAGGGAAAATGAATAGGTAAACTTTTATTTACTGTCAAGAATAGAACCTAAAACTTTTGTTGATGCTAGCAAGGATGAACTTGGATGAATACAAGCAATGGAAGAAGAACTAAATCAGATAGAGAAAAAATAGACTTGGGAATTGGTGCCAAGGCTTGTAGAAAAAAATGTGATAGGAACAAAATGGGTCAGAAATAAATTAAATGAAGATGGAGAGGTGGTGAGAAATAAAGCAATATTGTTGCACAAAGGTTATTCACAAGTGGAAGTAATTGACTTTGAGGAGAAATTTTATTTGGTGGAAAGAATTAAAGCAATTGTAATTTTCTTGCATTTGCAGTTCACAAGGAATTCAAGGTATATCAAATGTATGTCAAATATGCCTTCTTGAATGGTGACTTGAAGAAGTTTACATAGAGCATCCTGATGGATTTCAGTTAAATTTGAAGACCCAAACATGGAATGCATACTTAAAAAGGATTTATATGATCTCAAACAAGCCCCTAGAGCTTGGTATGCAAGGTTGAGCACGTACTTACTCTAGTAGGGCTTCAAGAAAGGTACTGCAAATACTAATCTTTACATCAAAATTAAGGATGAACATATTCTAATAGTTGTTGTATATGTTGATGATATAATCTTTGATGGAAATGATGAAATGTGTAAGAAGTTTGTAGAAGAAATGCAAAAGGAATTTGAAATATATATGATAGGTGAGTTATATCATTCTTTCTTGAACTCCAAATTGCTCAATCAGATGATGGTAAATTTTTATCTCTCAAACAAAGTATGTCAAGGATATGTTGAAGAAATTTGGTATGGAAGATTGTAAACCACTAAGTACTCTTATGGTAACTGGTTATCATTTGAGCAAAGATGATGAGTCACCTTATGCTGATTAGACTTTGTATAGGTCTATGATTGAGGTCCTACTATAGTTAACAACATCAAGGCCTGCCATTATGCAAGCTATCTGCTTGGTTGCAAGGTTTCAAGCTGATCCAAGATAAATTCATGTCAAGGCAGTCAAGGAGATTTTTAGATATTTGAAGAGCACTTTGGATTATGGATTATGATATCAAAAGGGTGATGATTTTCCTTAAGTGCATATATTGATGCAAATCGGGTTGGTAGTGTTGATGATAGAAGAAGTACTAGTGGTGGAGCCTTCTTTTTTGGGGAGATAGACTAGTCTCATGGTTTATAGCAAGAAGCAGGATTCAATATCCTTATCAACATCAAAAGTAGAGTATATAGCTATAGCATCCTATTGCACTCCAGTGTTATGAATAAAGCAAGCATTGAAGGATATCAAGGTAATGTATAATGAGCCCATTCCTATTCTATGTGAAAGTACAAGTGCCATCAATATTTCAAAGAATTCAGTGATGCATTCCATAACCAAGCACATATCTATCAAGTATCACTTTTTAAGAGAGAAGGTTGCAAATCAAGAGGTAACATTGGAATGTACCTATAAAGGATCAGGTTGTAGACCTCTTTACAAAGACAATTTATAAGGACACATTTGAATACCTTAGATAGAAGTTAGGGGTTGTTGCCCCTCCTTACTAGATGCATAGTTGGTGCATTTGTCTTGGGGGAGCAGATCATGACATATCTTTTTCCTTGGATTGATGGGGGATGCCTCTTAGGGGGAGCCTGTATGTTGATGCAGGTATAGAGGAAGATCACTAGCCCTTTTCCCTTGATGTGATCTTGCGGTTTGGAGGATAAGTTCAAATTGTATACATGTATGTTTTCTCATTTTAAGTTTCAAGAGTTGAGGTGTAGTGTAAGCTTAGTTTTCAATGCTCTATTTCGAGGCCGTGTATTCAAAATTTGCAAGTGATATTGGGTATTGTGTCTATTTGTTTGCGTTACCATGAAGTAGCATGAAGTTGTGAATTGGATTGTATGAGAATGTTTTTTCAAGTCATATAATATTTGTGAAGTGATCCATGTGATGTTATTTGGTCTCTCCGGTACCACCTTAGGTATGGAGCTAATAGAAAGCTAAGTGTTTGTTGGGTTGACGATATGTTGTGATGATTGTGCTAGGTGTCTAGAAGTATGCACCAGTATGTAGATGTGTGCTAAGATAAAACATGTCCTGATTATCTCTTGGTTTGAATCACATTTGATTTATACTTACCACAGCTATCTTGGAGTTGACTTGTTGTGGTTGTTGTGCACGTTTCATGTTACATGTTTTATCTTGGCCAACAAAGGAGAAACCTTTTGAAGCTTGTGGAGGATATAAATAAAAGTTCAAGTGTGTTACAAAATATAAGTGTGTGTGAATGTGCGAAGATGTATGCATAACTATGGATGTGAGTATATGTGTGTGTGGAAGTGTGTTGAAGATAATAGAGGTTGTTGAGAAGAGGTGTTCAAGATACATGTCAATGTCAAGGGTATTGATGTTGCGAAGGTGATTGATCAACACATTTTTCCAAGTATGTTGTACAAAGGTTGTAGCCTCTTTTTGTGAGTGTTGTAGACTATAGGGAGTTGTAGCCTCCTTTGGTTGAAGCCATAAAATTGTATTTTAGGGAGTTGTAGCTTCCTTTAGGTTGTAGCCCATAAATAATGTTGTAAATCTTGTTTTTATTTGTGAGGTTGGATTTGTATAGTAGATCCAAGCAGCTTCCTCACCATGTTTTTTCCTTTTTAGGGTTTTCCACATAAATTTGGTGTTATGATTGTGTGTTTGTGCTTTATTGCATAGTTTGATATTCCTCATTTGGTGAAGAAAGTAGAATGATTTGGTTGATAAAGTTGAATTGGGTTAATTTGTAGCATATACTAATTCACACCCCCTCTTAGTATATCAGTGTGCTCTAGCAAGTTCATCTTTGCCATCACTTATTTTTTTCCCACTTAAATTTCTATTGCTCTACATGTATTTTATACCCAACTAACTAAAGTGGGCAACATAATGGATTTAAAATATTTATTTGTAAGATATTTTAGGATTTGTATTTTATTGTTAGGAATTAAAAATATTATATGTTTTTATTTTAAATGTGTATAAAAAATAGTATTATATATGTAAAAAGCATAATAGAAACATTGATTTATTTTTTATTTTTTAAATATATAATTTTATATAACTTGATATTGTTTGAAATTTAATGTCTTTTATTTAAAATATGTATCTTCAATTTTATATGTAATTATTTATTATATACTTTTAATTTCTTGGTTTGATTTTGAAAAAAAATAGTTTCACAATTTGTATTTTAGTTAACAATTATTTAAATTGTAATACATACATACATACATACATACATACATACATACATACATACATACATACATACATACACACACATATATATAATCTACAAAATATGTACCTTCTAACTTTCCACCAAAAGATTTTTATTCACAATATTTCCATTGAAAAATAATTGCACTTTAAATATGAATTTGTTTGACTTGCTTGTCTTTCACATTCATAAAAACTTATAATTTATAAATCAAATTAGGAAAATTAACTCTTTTTAAAATGTCTTCACATTCAACTAAAAATGAATTAAATTATTTATCTAATTGAATATATATTTTTCTTTAAATATAAGTACCCATTTAATCTCTTTTACTATTTTCCATTGACTTTATTTGCCCTAATGTCAAAGAGAAAGAAATTCTTTTTATTAGGTTGAATTAGGATCATTTAGGTGCCCCTTTATTAGAAAAAAATTGCCCATGTTTAAAAAGAGACATTTATAAAGAAAAATGATGTTGTGAATATGTTTGTTTGTTTGTTTGTTTGTTTTTTTTTTTTTTTGACAAAAAGGGATAAAATTATATTAAACAAGAAGTCTTAAGAGAATACATAGATATTTCCAAATAATAATAGCTCTCTTGGAAAATAAGATAGGGAAAAATCAAAGAGGTTTCCCACCAATCAATTGCCACCAAGAATCTAAATAACAAACGAAATTTAATATGTAGAAACAATGACCAAAGCTTATCATTTTGAAGAAGATGAAGAAATTGAGTAGCTTGTTCTAGGGATAAAAAATCCCAAGCAAAAACATTCCATTTTTGAAAAGTAGTAGAGACCCATTTAGATATTTTTCCATATATAATTCATAAAATTAATTTTTTAAAGCGAAAAGCTAATTATTTATAAAACTTAAAAAATATTGACTCTTGAAAATCTACTTATATTAAATCATTAACTTAAATTACTTATATATCATAATCATAAAAAACAACTTATAATTTGGAGCCAATGTCTGATCTCCAATGGATAGTGGATTTCCATACCACCCATGAAGTGGTGTGAGGAGTTCACTTAATCTCCCGCATAAAATCCACTTTCTCTGAGATCAATGGATAGTGGATTTCGATACCACCCATGAAGTGATGTGAGGAGTTCACTTAATCTCCCGCATAAAATCCACTTTCTCTGAGATCAATGGATAGTGGAATAAAATACCACCCATGAAGTGATGTGAGGATGTGAGGAGTTCACTTAATCTCCCGCATAAAATCCACTTTCTTTGTGTTTTTCTCACTCTTTGGTATGAAGCTTCTATTATGTATTGACCTCCACGCATAAAACAACTAGTATATGGGACATTTTGCATTTTGTTTTGTTCCCCTATCCATCTTTACTTTATAAGCTTTTATGCTAAATATATGTAATTCCAAAACTTTTATATTAACAATAAATTACAGACTTTTTTACCTTTTATCTATTATCTTTTTATAAATTATTATTCGTAAGATATAAATTAATAAAATTAAATCACTTATATCTTTACACTATTTAGATTCCCTTCCCATATTCTCATGCACCAATGATGTATTGTACAACAAATTAACTTAAAAAACCCTAGATAATAAACTCATACCACGTTTTAACTTACCAAAGCATTGTTTAAGATTGGAAATGCTATCCTAACAAGAGAATCGTATTAGTTGCAATTGTGTATAAACTCAGCAACTGCAACTGGAACTGGTCCATCCACAACACAAACACTGGCGACCAATTCTTCCAGATGGTTGGAAAAGTGATGCTACTTACACGACACTCTCGCTCTTTATTCCCCACCACAAAAGCCCAGAGACAGTACTTATGTCATCCATCGTAACCACCAAATTTATATGTTTTAAACGCATCAATGTCTCTTCACTTAGAGCTCATGTTGGTTGCGTGGGTTGTGTTCAAAGGAGTAATCTGCAAGTCCAAAGAGGGCCCACGCATATCAGAAAATAGGCTTGCATGAATAGAGAATGAAATACTTGAACCAGATAGAGTATTAAATGAAAGCTGGCAAGGGTATCATGCTTGAAGCATCAAACAAATAGATATTTGTACTTACACTCTTCTTCCTTTCTTGAACTGAAATTGATTATTTTCTACGCTTAGTATCATCAACATAAAATTATTATAACCTGCTAACTGTTATATAAATGGACGAGTCATGGGCAGAATATACATTAACTGGGCTTTCTGCTCTGTGATTTGTAACAAATCCTTCTCCATGGCAGGACCTTGCAGATTATTAGCCCAACTAGTGCTCCTAATATGTTGTTTTGCAGTTTATGCCGAGTCTCAGAAACAGGTCTTACATATTGCTCTTAATGTAAAAACATTTCAAGTTCTGTGTGGTATTAGTAAAAAAGGGGTATATTTATATGTTGGGTGTTTACTTGTGCAGGCTTATGTTGTTTACATGGGGTCTTCCAATGGTGCTGAGAAAGGCTACCTCAAATCCTCCCATCTAAACATTCTGACTTCTGCTGTTAAAAGGTAGCAACCATGGTGTTTGATGGCTTTTGGTGGATATCTGTATCTAAATTACCATTTAATGCTAAAGACTTACTTTTGTTGGGCTATTGTGCAGTTTAAAGTTGGCTAGGCAGTCTCTGCTATATTCATATTCCCATTCCATCAATGGGTTCTCTGCAGTTCTCTCTGAAGAACAAGCTCAGTTAATTGCTTGTACGTTCTTTTCTTTCTTTTGGTGTATATCAAGGTCCAAATAAAGGTGGCCACTGGGATAATTCACAAAACCTTATGAATGATGCAAATCTTGAATTCATGGAGGGTCAATTATGTAATTTTTGCAAAAGGCTAATTTAGTCTGGTTTTTCTGTAATATGTAGAAATGATTATTAATGATAACCGGTCATTATTGTTGGTGTAGCTATGGTGGGAGTTATTTCAGTGTTTCCCAGCAGGATGCACAGTCTGCACACAACAAGATCATGGGATTTTCTGGGCTTGGATGCAGACTATGTGGGAGGCAGTTTAGAATCTAAATTACCTGCTCCTGGCACAAGTGATGTGATTATAGGCTTACTTGACACAGGTACAGGGAACCATTTAAATATATCAGAACTGAGATTATGTGGTATTTTCAATTTGAAAACTTGTATTGCCAAACACTTCAAGTTCTGTTTTTCGTGTAGGCGTGTGGCCCGAATTGGAAAGCTTCAACGACGAAGGAATGGGACCCATTCCTCCTAAGTGGAAAGGGAAATGTGTTCTAGCCCAGGATTTCAATTCGTCTAATTGTAACAAGTTGGTATCAAAATCAATGCATCATTGCTTTCCAATGAAATTAATTTAGATTTTTTCTCCTCTTTTTATCTCATTATGAAGTATGATTATAATATAATCTAAAAATATACCCATCAATCTCTATATATTTAGTTTATGGATTTGAATACTTTTAAAAGCTTTTTCTTAAATTATAATAAAGAAACTGATCTAATTGTATAGTTAGAAAATGGGAGGTATTATAAACTCTGAAAACATTCAATATTTATAATTAAATCTGTAGATGTTATTAAAAATGTTGGGTGTCTGCGTGTACGCCACTTTGATGATACATAGGTATAAGAAAAACAATCGTCTGAACAAAGCATTGGCAGGAAAACAAAATAGCTTTGGTTTCTTAAAAGATTTTTTTATTTTAATTTTAACAATAGCTATATCTTACGTGTTCAACTTTTCTTTGTGCTAATTGGTTTTATATGATACAAATTTGTTAGATATGGTTTTATATAATTAAAATTTGATCAGTGATTTGGCGTGTGAGACTTTTCAAATTTTTAAGGAATTATTTTTCCATTTATTTTATATATATATATTTTCAGTAAAATATACAACCTACCCTTCAAACATGAACTACATAGAGTCAGTTTGCTTACAATGGAAAAAGAAATGCATGAAGTTCAAGTATTTACTCATAAAATTTCATTTAAAGATATTCACAGTTCACAAACTTCCATGTTTTTAGAATTCAGTCTTTAGCAGAATTTGAGAGAATTATGAATTGGAGGTTATAAATAGAACTAATTTTGCATTGGTTGTATGGCAAATTTCACGGAATTCTAAGGGTGATATCAGGATATGGGTAGAAAGTATAGCTTGAGTATGGTCCGGCTATGAACTCTTTAGAACAGTTTTAGTAACAATTGAGATGAAATAATAAGGCAGTAACAGTGAAAAAAAATGTACTTAGTACACGTTTATGACTTTCTGTTTTTTGTTTTGTTTTGTTGCAATGGCAGAAAACTGATTGGGGCTCGTTTCTATGGTGAGGGAGCATCTGTGTCTACGTACCATGAAGCAAACTTTCCTGTTTATAAGGGTCCCAGTAATGATATGAATCGATTTTCAAGAGCATCTGCATCTTATGGATCTACAAGGGATTCCCTCGGACATGGCAGCCACACTGCTACAACTGCAGGAGGAAGAGCAGTCCCAAATGCAAGTTACTATGGTTTGGCAAAAGGAGTTGCCAGAGGAGGAGCTCCCCTTTCTAGAATTGCTGCCTATAAAGTTTGCTCTGAAGACGGATGCTCTGATGCAGACATACTTGCAGCCTTTGATGATGCCATCAATGATGGTGTAGATGTTTTATCTCTTTCTCTTGGTGGTCCTTCGTATCTAACCCCAAACCTATTGACAGATGGCATAGCCATTGGTGCATTTCATGCCGTACAGAATGGCATCCTCGTTGTTTGCTCTGCTGGAAATGATGGACCTTACTCTTATACAGCAGTCAATACTGCACCCTGGATTTTGACTGTGGCAGCATCCACACTTGACAGATTTTTTGATTCCAAGGTGGTATTGGGCGATAACACAACATTTGAGGTGAGGGGCTTCACCCCATTTTCATGCTATATCTATCCAATATTAAGATCACTAGAATTTTTTCATTTAATCCTCACAGACCCTAAGATTATATAATGGAATTTTTCATTTAATCCTCATAGACCCAAGAATCTATGAGAGTGATTTGCAAAAGGAATTACTTATGTTAATATGGAACAGTTTAGTGGCTCTTAATTGTGTATATTTTGATTAATGATTTAAATCATATCCAATGATCATTTTCTTTATATTTAGTGATCATTCTTCTTATTTTGATGATAGATTGTTTAGTGTGATCCAAAACGTCCATACGAAAACATACAAATTAAGTGATTATTATATAAATTGTGAAAAACTCAAGCCTGCTTAGCTAGATTGTGAGTTCCCCCATATGTTCGTATTAACATTTTATTCTTATTCATAATTGCTTTTTTGGTTTGGGGCTTCGCAGGGACAAGCATTGAACTATTTCAAGCTCAACGAAAGCTCTTATCCCATTGTTTTTGGAGGGGATATTGCAGCACCTGATGTTTCCAACAGTTCTGCAGGGTAAGTGTTTTAATACCTAGTGTCACAGCCATCCGTTTTGCAGAAAACAATCTACACTTTAAACTGTAAAGTGAACCATATAATTCATTGTTAGAGCTCTGCAACATACAAAATGCAATCTCCCAAGTTAATTCCATAAGAAAAGAAAAGAAAACAGATTGTATTATAATAGAATTACTGATTTTTTTACAATACAGGCGTTGCATAAGCGATTCTCTAGATGAAACGAAAGCAAAAGGCAAAATAGTGTTGTGTTTTCAGGATGCGTTGGACCAAAGCAGACAATCGAAGAGCTATAGTGTTCAAAGTGCAGGAGGCGTAGGAATGATCATAGCCGATGACAATAACAAGTTCTTCCCTTCTATTTATGCTTTTCCTGCCACTCAAGTCTCAAAAGAGGATGGAAACACAATCCTCGCTTATACCAGATCTGCCAAGTAATTCTACTTTCTTCAAACAACATTATATGTCAATAACTCATTGTTTTAATATCATTAGCTGACGATAGGTTTATGTGAATATGATAAGTAGAGAAGCAAGTGGAACCATTCTTCCAGCAGAAACGGTTATAAACTTCAAGCCAGCGCCAGTTGTTGCCAGATTTTCAGCACGGGGCCCCAGCAAACTCACCGAAAACATTCTCAAGGCAAGTTTCAGAATTCTTGATTTGGTTTATTTGAATTCTTGGTTGAACATGGAATTAATTAAGAATTTTCTTACCAACTATGATCTGTTGCTTACAAATGATGGGTATAGCCGGATATTGCTGCCCCTGGAGTGAACATATTGGCCGGATGGACGCTGTCAAACCCGTATAGTGATCCCCCTACAGGGGAAAATCCTTCCACCTACGCCATAATCTCAGGGACGTCCATGTCCTGTCCACACGTCAGTGGAGCTGCAGCCTACTTAAAATCTGTCCATCCCACATGGAGTGCCTCTGCAATCAAATCTGCAATCATGACTACAGGTACTAATGCACTTACATATACATTTTCAAACTTCTCTTAACAACATACTACCTATTAATAGCAATAAGTTTTCACCATTATGGATATTTTTGGATTGAAATTGTGTGCGAATTTTTACATCCAGATCATACTCTGTGATCCATCATCAATGTTGTGCATATCATTTTTTTTCTCTATCTGTACATCATCGTCATGATGGATCATGGAACATGATTCAAAACATTGATGTAAAAAATCACACACAGTTTCAATCCAGAAATCTTGCACTATTTAACCTACTACCCAGATCTCTTTTTCTCACTTTTTAAATTTTTTTGTTTACTTCAATTGATTAAGTTAGATTTAATAATTCAATAATTTACAAATTTCGTCACCTAATTCTTTTTATACATATTTGTTTTTTTTATTAAGAAGGGTAAACGTTTTTGATTCAAAATCATGAGGTCAGAAACGGGGACCCATCCCCAATATAAATTCTCAACAATTACACCCCTTTTTATACACATTTGTCATTTTTTCTTATATTTAATTATTAATTTTTATTTAAGAATTATTTTGTCTTGTTTTTTATTTAAAAAATAGTAAATATTTTATATTTATATGTGTTATTAATTAAATTATTGATAATTGATTATGATTAAATCAAATTTATATCACATTTTAAGATAATCTATATAAAATATGTGAAAAGATTTTGAGCTTTCTATTTTTTTTTATTAGCAAACTTAAAATAAAAACAAAAAATATTGTGATTAAAAAGAATGAAAATAGAATGTTGTGATTCTGTCCATTTTAAACAATTGAAAAAATCAATAAAAAATCATTACACATGAAAATAAAATGTGAATTTTTCTTTTGCTATAATTATACAACTTATTTTTATAAAACTTTAATATAAATAAATAAATAAGCACAATTATTTTAAAATATTTGATTTAATTATATATATACCACAATTTGATGATTTTTTTTCAATAATAATAAAGTAAGTATTTATTACTTGAAAAATATAAAAATATCATTAATTGTTGGATTATTAATTTTTTTAATATAATACAAAATTATTTGACCGTTAAACCTTTTAATGGTTATGTGAACATTTATGTTACAGCAAGTACGATAAACAATGCGAACACGCACATAACGAATGACACCGGGTTTGCCGCCACAGAATTCGACTTGGGAACAGGAGAGCTAAATCCCATGAAAGCATTGGATCCAGGACTAGTCTATGAAATCGACCCAAATGACCATTTCTTGTTTCTGTGCTACTTTGGATACAACCAAACTCAAATTGGTACCATCTCTGGAAACACATCTTTCGTCTGTCCTGAGAAATCTAGCAAAGAGCTCATTAGCAACCTTAACTATCCCTCAATTGCCATAGCCAAATTGAATGGCACTATGTCAGTGGTTAGGACCTTGACAAATGTGGGCCCTGCTAATTCTACATATAAAACAAGTGTTGTTTCGCCTCAAGGTGTAACTGTGACAGTATCCCCTGAAGAACTGGTGTTTTCAACAGATAAGAAGAGCATTACTGTGAATATAGAGTTGAAGGTGACACAGACTCCAAGTGCATCAATTGTTAAAAACTATGTGTTTGGAAGTTTGAGCTTCAGTGATGGTACTCATACAGTCACTACACCTATTATTGTTAATCCTGTTTCTATGTAACATTCATTCATGGTGTTACATCGATCATCTGTTAAGAGTTGAATAAAATCCCATGTTAATAATGGTCATTTCACTTGAGTTGAAGGTGACTGACTCCGAGTGCATCAATTGTTAAAAGCTATGAGTTTGAGCTTCTTTGATGACACTCATACAGTCACTACTATTATTGTTAATCCTGTTTCTATGTAACATTTATTTATGATGTTACATCAATCAACTGTTAAGAGTTGAATAAAGTTATTTAACTGGAGTTGCTGTATATGAATTATATAATTTAATTAAGATTCTAACATCAATTAACTAAATAAAGAGCTAAGAAAAATGTAGATGATGGAGATCAATGAATTAATGAGACAACCATTTATGTATGGTAAGAGTTTACTTACAGTATTTTTAAATGCATTTCAACTAATCTAGTTAAACGATAACAAATCAACTGTATACTTCGGTAGATAAATAATGAGCTTGAATTTGAGGGACGTGGCCTGTTTCTTTATAAGAAGGGCACATCAGAGCCAAAAGCATAGACATTATAACTATATGATATAAACTCTTAGTGTATAAGATAACATCACCAAAAATATATCAGTGTACATATTTGTTACTGCTTGACCCTACATCCGTTTCCAACGATCCAAATTTGTACATGAGTTGTTAATAAACTTATTTGTTATATATAGGTGCTCCCCATCATTTAATTAAATTTGTGTGATAAAATAAAGTTTATGGAGGGTGTTAAAATATAAATTTTATTTAGTTACAAAGAGTCACGTCTCATTCAAGAGACACACCTGTCCATAGATGTACTTAAAGATCTTTGGATGAGACATGACTCTTTGTAACTAAATAAAGTTTATATTTTAACACAGCTGTCATATGCTATGTTGTACACACATATTGGGATTAATTTTACTTCAATAGAATCTGATTGTTCTTTCATCTTTGGTAAACGGTTGAGTTAAGTTTTGATTTGTTTAATTGGCTCATTTCTCAAATCACACTCGTTTCTTTAATAATATTGTGGAAGTGGAAACCTAAACGTAAATCCACAAACTTAAATAATATTGCAGCACAAGTTAGTTGCAAAGAACTGACAAAAAAAATTAATCAAAGTAACAAATTAGACACAAATTTACGTGGTAAAACCTTGACAATATGTCAAGGAAACATCCATGGGACAAAATATTGGTATTCTTATTGGTCAGAGAAATTGGTTACAATTTTCACAACAACTGCTGCTATTCAATTACAATTCATTGTTTTGCCTTCAAGACAACAAGATATATATAATCTCTTCAAATAACAACCACTGTTTAATCTTAGGAAAAACTAACTTTGTTTTATTGCTTTAATTGTTTTTCCTTGTTTTTGTTTTATTGTTTTATTGCTTTATCTTCATCATAAGATAAAATTTTGATTTATTTTATCATTATTCAACAAATAAGACCCACCTATTAATGTGATTTAAGATAAACATCTTAAACAAATCAAAATTTAGAATGTGTTGCTTAAAAATCTTCAGACTATACACAATAAAATCTCTGCGCCCTTCCCTAGACAACAAAGCCTGCTCCAAATAGGTCATTGTATAGTCACTTGTGATTTCTAGGAACCATATTATTATGCATAATGTTCTGCAGGTATTTCTCCATAATCTCCATATGAATCATCTGTTCTTTCATATCCGATCTTATCCTCTGTACCCAATATTCCATTTCATCTCCTTCCATTTTCGTTTTGGATCCCGAGCCTTGGAGCTTCACACCATTGATATGCAGAAATCATGTGCAACCCACAAGATTCTATTAAACCTTAGCTGCTCTGGATTCTTCAATTCAAAAAATCTTATAAGATTACCGTTGTAAGGAAGACAAAACAATATCATCATTTGTCTTGCACAATTTAGCTGCACAATATTAGGAGCTGTGCGTGCGAGCAATGTACCACCATTATTACACCGTAATCAGCCACCTTAACTCAACCAAGCATAACACATCAAAACCATGATGAGCGCTATTCAATTATTATATCATTAAAACATTTATGTCTTAACTAAGAAAGATAATAGCTTTGAGAGGCACCTTAGATAGCTAATAGATCTCCTAACCTATTTTGTTCTTTTGAGCAATATGATATTGTACATAATTTTAATTTTTTTAAAATATTTTTTCTAGAGATGATCTTAAAGTCAATTTAGAACAATTTTTTTGTTTATATTATTTTGATTGGAGGTAAAAAATGGGTTTTGAAGGGTGCCTAGAACCCTTTACAAAAAAAGCAACTGATAAAAATAGAAAACAACATTACGCAACAATAGCCCAACGACAACAAACCAACAACCAAAAAGAAGGCAACCAACCAACACCACTACATATTGTTCAAAATCTCAACAACCTCCATTTCACTAGCAACCATCTTCTGTACATTATCCATAGTATCAGACACCTCTAAACCAGAGGCCCCGCCTGAGCTTTCATTTGTTTCTAGTTTGGCCCCCGGCCCACCAATTTTTACCTCACCAGTCAAAACACTACCTTTAACACCACCCTTCTCACCAGCGCAATCCACATCCAACAACTTACCCACAACAACAGTATCATCAACAAACACAAGTATCCTTTCTCTTTTTCATAGTAATCAAGGGGAGATCACCTTGGCAGAGTTAAAATAGCCAAAACCTTAGGGACATCTCCACTCTTCATCACAACATTCCACATTTTATCAATTTTATCCTCAAGGGATAAGATTCTCCCTTCCAAGTTCTGTTTCAAATTGATGGTTTCCTCTACCACAATATTAGCCACAATGTTAAGAGAGTCCATCATATCATCAATTTGGCTTTGCCTCAACCTTACTAGCAATACCTCTAATTCTAACATTAGTCCTGTTAATCTCATGGAAGAACCACTTAAAAAGTTTAAACAACACATTAGCACTATCACGAGCCAAACCCTGCACATCAACATCCTCTCTGTCAAAGTTCTCAATCCCTTTCCCCACAACCACATCCTCATTAGAAGAACTAACATGAACCTTATCAATAGAAATATCCTTACCTTTGCCAATGGAGACATGAGTCTTCATCTTTTGAATGGAGTAGGTGATTTCCTCCGCAATAGTCTTCCTTTTCATCAGCCTATCTACATCTGCTTTGCTAGTTCCCATAGTATGTCCTCCACCCACAACCCTTTCCTTCCCCTGCTTCTACATCCCAATGTCAGCACCCAAAGAAGCCTCACCAAAGATACCTCCAGCCAAGGAAAGAGGGAAACCCTTCTCCAAGAGTTAGCCAACAATTGTCAACACCCTTCTCTTCTGACTCCCATCCTCAGTCTCCTGCAGTTGTCTAGTCATTGGGGGAGGAGAGGAAGCTTCCCCATAAAGTTCATTTTTATCCTTAACCCCCTTAGAATGAACATTCGCTGCCACCTCATCACTACATGTCGTATAGCCCTCTTTGTCATCCGACTTCCTTTTCCCAGTCTTACCCGAAACAAGGGAATTGGGGCCCTCCTCAAAAGAGGCATACAAATCCGGGACATAATCAACATCATCATCCTTATCAGACTCAAACTTCTTTTTTCAAAATAAGCCTCCTTCTTAGATTTTTTAATAACCCTTTCCTCTTCTGACACCGTCTCATAACCCTCCTAGGGTTTTGCAATATCTTCCTTCAGGGACACAAGAGGTTTTTGCACCTCATGAACTTTGACGTGTTCATAGATCAAGAGAACTAACCCCACATGCAGGATAGGGTTTCTGGGGTTTTTCATATGATCCTTAATCCCCAAGTCAAGTGACATCAACAAGTAGTATGGAAAGGAAATCCATTTCTTATGCCTAAAATGGTTAAGCAAAAAGAAATGGTAAGTGTTAATCACGGTATACCTACCTTCCAAGGTGACATACCTCATAATCTCTTCAAAAACATCATGCCATAGTGCTTTTAAGGAGCTCCTTTGATAACCACCACTCTTTAACATCTTCAAATCAACAGCCTCATTCCCTTTAAAGAAAATAGACATCACAGCCTGTGATTTTGTTTTGTCTCTGAACACCTTCATACCTTGCATAGACAAGCTAGTAATTCGAGCTATGAATTCTTCATCAACCACAACTTCCCTTCCGCCCAAATTTAGGGTTCTATCATTCCACCCTTGAACAACCAAATCAATGACCTGGGGGTTGTTACCATGCAGTTTCTCCATATACGGAGTTAAGCCAACCTTCTCTAAAATCTCTCACACCTCCTTCTGCTTATCAAAAATGCAAGACTTAGGCTCAATATGGTTTCTATCCCCACCCATCATAGAAGACTTAACAAACAGAGGCCAAGCACAACACATAAACCTCATGAGAATAAGACAGATACCACCCAGAGTAGAATTATAAAATAGAAGACTCTAGAAACTAAGACGAATATCACCCAGAATCCGTGTGAAGCCAGCAGAAGGATAGATATGAAATGATGAACTTAAACTCGGGTTCATGTGAAAGTCATCCCCCATACTTAAAACTTGAGCATCCCCATTCATAATATTAGGCCACGTGATCAAGGACATGCACAACTCAATACAAAATAAGATCAAAATCAACTTGAGATTAGCATTCATTGTTAATAATAGTTGTTGCCTCAAAAGGAATAGGATCATTTAAATCCCAATCCTTTCTTTCTCTAACACCAAAGTTAGTGAAGAAATCAGCTAACATATTTCCCTCTCTCAAAATGTGGGAGATATAACAAGTATCAAAGGAATTGATAATTTCAATGGAATCCCTAACCAAGGCCTCAATAGTCCAAGACAGAGGTGAAGCATTCTTCAAATTATTTATAATGTTCAAAGAGTCACCCTCCAACTATACCTTCCTATACCCTTTGCTTTGAGCCATTTTCCATGATATAGGCAGTTTTTGTTTATATTGTTGATCACAATTTGAGAGACATTTTTAATTTCAACCAATTTGTAATCAATTTTCATTGTTGTCTTGTAAACTTATCAAAAAAGCAGGCCATTTCACATAATTATTTGTTTGTTTATCTAGAAACTGAGATCCTCCCGATAAGAATGTCTTACACCACAAATTCATGTCCCAACTAAATTTGGATTGCCTTTAGAGGTACCATCAAAGTTTAGTTTACAAGTGGGTAGGTCATCTCTCTCAACCAACACCCCTCTCTTAATATTTATACCCCTATTGAAAGAAAGGTGTTTGATTTGATTGGGAAGGCCGACTATCTAGAGTGGTTCTCAAAATAATTCATTTGCATTGGGCTATCATGAAGGGGGAATTTGAATTGGAAAATCATCTTTTGTTGTTGAGAATCCTTATGGATAATAAGGCTCCTCAAATGGGGCTATCAATAGTTTGGCCTCTACCCCTAACACCCCTACTATTTATAAGAAGAGAGAGATCTCTTAGGGAAGAAGATATTTAACCCTTACCTAGTTATATAAGTAGGAGCTCCCCTTTCTCACATCATTATGGAAGAAGTTTTTGAATAAGTGACATTTGAAAGTGGAGATATTTTTTTGTATATCCCCTTTATTTCTAAGCATGCCTATGTATAGATGGATAGTCCAAACTATTAGATCTAAGTTATTTTTGTGAACCAACCTAATATCATGTATAGAATGTGAACCGACTACTGGACTCTCCAATATGAGTTAGGACATTAATAGAAAAAATATAGGATTATAATTTTGTGTGTTACAATTGTGACATACACATGTCACAACTCATGCTCCACACACAATGTTAAATTGATAACATCATGAATAAAGTACACAAAATCACTTCCAAAAGCATGAATTCACATGATTATGCATACTAAAAACACAATCATATTAGTAGAAGACATGCACATGATCTAATTATGGGATAACACCACTAGATGAAGGATGAAGGAGATCGAGTCTCCTAGTCTCCTCTTTATTGATAAAAGAGTGCACACTCTTATCTTGACAACATGAAGGGAAATAATGAGAAGGATTGAAGCACAAGCACAAGCTCATCCATCTCCCATCTAAGCCTACAAATATATATGTAAACAACCCCCAAAAAATTGAACATTTATTTAGTCATGTAGAATCTCATGAGAAGTTAGTTGCAAGGGAGATACAAAAACTCATCTAGATTAGAACACAAACAACACAAGAATAAAAAATAACATAATAAAACACAAACATATCAAATCAATTTGATGGGAAGGACAAGTAGACCATAAGGTACAACCTTTCTAAGTTAGAATTAAAAAAAAAAACATTGACACTATCTATTATTTTAGGAACACCCAAGGTACTGAATAGAATCACCCTTATTGCTAGTTAAAATTACCCTTATTTATCCTAGAATCACCCCTAGCCATCTTAGAATTTCCCCTAATCAAGACATACAATTTTGAATAGTACACAAGGCCTCTAAAGAATAAGAGGGTTCCTAGAGACACCAAATTCATCTTTGAAGATGATGAAGGGATTCCCAAAAATAATACCAACTAAAATGAAATTAAGAGCTAGGATTCAACACTTACAAACATGAACATAGTTCACAATACCAAAACCTAGTGCATGGCCAAGCTAATGTAAGCCTAAACAAACTCACATTGAACAAACCAAAATTTCCTTGATTTAACAACTATTAAATAATGGTTTGAAACATTAAATTAAAATAAATATAAGCCATTTAATATGCCATTATTAAATCTCACAAAAAGGACAATGCTATTTTTTTCTTCTAAAATTATGACTTCACATGTAAATAACCATCTACTCAAAGATTTGATGATGGAAACCTACAATAAAACATAACTTTGATCTATAGGAGCTAAGAGAATATGTAAATAATTAATTGTGATATATCCACTAATTCAAATTTCAATTATGAATGAAATCTAAGCCTGAACACATAATTAGGACATTACATGACAAGATATTTCCATTGCAAACATGATACTAGTTCAATATGATATTTGAATGTAATCCATTTACAAAATGATATACTCTAATTCAAATATAATGGTTAATTTGTTACAATGGGATATCCACTTCTCTAACGTGGATAGGTTATAAGAAATTACAAGATGATTCACAAAAAAAGTGAAATGAGGTTCAAGCTCACTCTCCATGATGCATCACCATGATCCTAAAAAGCACACCCCAATAGTGATCAACACCACCGAACCATGTGGGACCCTAAGCCTAAGGTCCACTCTTATAGACTAGGAGGAATCCATAGTTAACAAGTACAAACATGACACACAAGGTTTGCCTCAAACACACCAAAATAAAATATTGTTTTTGAACACATAATTAATGACAATAAATTATATTAGACACAAGGAATAATAAAAGAGATATAGAGGAGAAGATTTCCATTATACCACAAATTTCAAAGCATGAGGAAGGAACTTGAGGCATTCACATATCTCCAAGAAAGTACTCACCTCAAGGAACACTTTTCATTAATCATAACACATTGACCAATAATGGATTGTCCTAATGAGGCATCACACATCAACCACATATGAATTGATTCTAATGATGCATCACACATCAACCGCATATGGATTCATTTGATGATAGATTCATTTTACCTAATTTTTCTAAACACTATTCATCAACCACACCATGGGTTGGTATCAATGTTAAGTTCTTTTTTAGATTTTAATCTCATTTTCATTCATGTTTTATTATATATTACATCTCAACTCCAGTGGGTCTATCACAATTTTTATAAATTTATTTGTTAAGTTCCTTTTTTATCTTTTTCAAACATTACACATTGATACCACATATGGAGTGGTCCCAATATTTTTACTCTAAACCTCCAAATTCATCCTCATTTCTATAAAAATATAAGAAGACCATTTTACAAATGACTCTTAGGATGGTTCAAATTAGGTTTATTATGCACACACCTAATTCACCTCTACCCTATTTCACTACCCCTTATTATTTTTCACTTCATAAAATAAAACATATAAAATAATATTCAAATATTTAAACTTCATTTTTTATCTTTTCACAAAGGACCATGTAAAATATAGATTCCAACATTGATGAACCTTCAATTTTTCTTCAAAATTAAAACTAAAAAAATAAAAAAATTCAAAAATAGCCTTTTGATCTAATTTCTAAGGGTACTTTTCAAGTTACCTAAAATTTATGAGGATTTTTCAATGGTTTGGAGATAAAATTTATGTTTTCATAAAATTTAGCAATACATCCAATTAAATTTATAATACTATTGTTGGAAGCTTGTCATTGATGATGTTGTCCGACAACAGAGCATGGTATGCATATTTTGCATGATCTAGTGTTGTCATTGATGTCAACATGGTTGCGGATCATTCTAGCATGATTTATAAGTTTTTTTGAAGACATTTGTATAGGATAAGTTGGTCCATATCTAGCTACATAGAAAAATGCATAAGTATCAAATCTGCTAGTACAGTGGTTTAGTGTGTCAAGTTTTGGGTCCACACTCCACAACAAATAGAGATATCACTCTACGATTCTAACAAGTTTTTAGTGATCGTCAGATGCATTTAAATCCAAGAGTTTTTTTTGTTTAGTGAAACTTATCCTGGAAGATATGAATGATAGAGTTCAGTTTTGTATATTGCAATTATTTTTTGTATAGAGTGTCAGTGTGGGAGATTCCACATTCCTTCGCTAATGATT
>VDFB02281492.1:89665719-89697842 GCA_007258455.2 Sequoia sempervirens
TCACCTTCCCTACACTCTAACTTTCTCCAACCCTCTCCCACACTCTCTAACCCTCTCTCGCACCCTATCCCACCCTATCCCATGCTCTCCCACCCTCTCTCACCCTCTCCCACCCTCTCTCACTCTTGAGTAACTCTCTTCCACCCTCTCCCACTCTCTCCAATTCTCTCCCACCCTCAACCACCTTCTCTCCCACCCTCTCCAACTCTCTCCCACACTCTCCCACCACCTCTCTGACCCTCTTCGACCCTCTCCCACTCTCAAATAACTATCTCCCACACTCTTCCACTCTCCCACCCCTATCCCACTCTCTCCCACCCCTATCCAACTCCCTCAAGCCCTCTCTCCAACTCTCTCCAACTCTCTCCCACACCCTCCAACCAACTCCAACCCTATCTCCTACTCACCCACTCTCTCCAACCTTGTCTCCCACACTCTCCCTCCCTATCTCCCTCTCTGCCACTCTCTCCCATGCTCTACCACCCTATACCCTCTCCCACTCCCACCCCCTCTCCCATAAGCATACGTACATGACACACCAATATACATATACATACAAACATACAAACATATAAACAAACATTCAATAAAGTGGCATTTAACTAAAGGAAGACATAACGCGAGCGCGGTATTTGTTGCTAGTAATGCTCCCCGAAGAGGAAAAATGTCAAAAGCAAAACATAACGCGAACGCGTTATAGTAATGCTCCCCGAAGAGGAAAAATGTCAAAAGCAAAAAATAACGCGAACGCGTTATTTTTTGCATTGGAAATCCCCGAGCCTTAGCTTTGGTATTTGCCTTGGAATACCAACCCAAAGGCTTGGAGGGCATTCCCAAAGACTAGAGACGTGTTTTTTCCAAATTCAACAAATTTTCACATAATCGGGTTCGTGCTCACCATCAAGATTGCATCCGTTCAATATCAAAAAATCAAGACATGGGTAATGTTAGGTTCTTTATTAGCTTTCCAACGATGTAATTTTTTTCACTTTCTAACAATGTTAAGCCTTTCATCCATAATTTCTTTTGTTTGTATGTCCGTTTTTCTTCAAAAAGCAGTGTTTGGTATTTTTTTCACTATAAATTAACCGTTCATCAAAATTTGAAATAAATTATATTTCTAGAAACTAGACTCCATTCTACAATTTAAAAAAAATAAAATTTTAAAAAAATCTATTAGTTTCAAAAATTTGAAGGAGCACAACCAAAATTCTACTTTTTAGGAAGTGCCCACTTAGAAAATTAATAAAAATCAAATATTCATTAAAAAATTATCAGAAAATATCCAGTCCTTACTACATACTGTTATCTAACTTCTGACTGGAGCGATTTTAAAAATACTACAAAAAAGTCCACCGTGCTCGGGTCACACAAGAGTTGTTATGTTATGTTTTTCTGACATAAATAACAGCAATTTGTGTGTGTCCCTCTTTTGAACCTCTTAATCTCAACCATTTTCAAAATAAATTAGTAGTTTCGAAAGTAGACTCAGAGCACTGCGGTCCTTGTTTTTGTTCCATCAAAAAAATTTGAGTGTAGCTATCCTCAATCTCACGTCCAAGGTCAGTATTTCCTAATTTCAGAAAAAAAGTGGCCACTTAAGCCCCTTTTTTGGGAACCATCTTGGTGCACTTACCCATTAATTAGTTCTTGTAGGTGGGAGAAAGGAAGGAGCAGAGAGGAAGTTTGAAGTATAACGTTATTTATCCATTGTATCAAGTGTCTTTAGACACTTTTGGAAACAATTATAATTCCAAGTTTAAGGATTTTACTCTTTCAAGCTTTTTAGGACTCAATAGATTTCAATTTGGGTTTCAAATGAATAAGGCAAAAGGTTAAAAAGAAATTTAGACAAACTTACTAGATTTTGTTCAAGGTTAACAATTGAACAAACAGCCTTCATCTTTCGTTTTGGTGCTTTAAAAAGAATCAAATCATTGCTTTGAGGATTTAAAATGAACATGTGCATCTTTGTTTTGTAATCACTTACCCAAAATAATACCATCAAAAAGACGTATGCACTTCTCTCACGCCTCATGGCGATCTTGAGAATCAAAAAGCTTTATGGTGACATTAAGTTGTGTAAGTGATTACCTACACACTTCAATTTGGATCCTAAAATTGAACAAATCTTGCGAGTGTGAGTGGAGTATATCACGTGTGTTGAACTCTCTTTGTTTCTCAATGAAGATTGATCAAACTATAGATGTATTTGCTCGCTTTTTTTTTATCTTAGAGGGCCTACCTTGTGGGAAAAAGTAATCACCCAAGGGAACGACCCAACTAGGAACACGCTAAAGCCAAGCAACTTCCACCCAAGATATAAGTGTGGGTACTTGAGGAAAGGAAATTATCATGAGGATTGTTCCGACAAGAAGGGCAGCAATGGTCTCTCGTTGTATGGATGATCCCCCGTGAACAAAATTCCCGTATTAAAACCCCTTGTTTAAAAAGGCCAAAATCCTTATATATTTGTTGGTGCAAGAATGGTTGTTCTGAAGCCACCCCACACTTTTACAGCTTTTAGTAGAGATGGAAAGCATGCCATGGGAGATTCATGGGTACTGATGCTTGGTTGACCTGAGAACTGAGTGCACTGTAAGGGGGAGCCTGTGTGGTCAAGCATCTAACCATCCACTAAAAGTAGGCATAGTTGGACTTGTCCAAGTGGGGACTCAACAAATATTGTCTCAAATATCCATAGGGTTGTGCATGTTCTTGAAATCAAAACACTTTGCTTGATCGAAAACATTGGAAAAACAAACATTTAACATGGGCATCAAATCTCCAACCCTTTAGGAGAAGAAAATATCCTTGAACAAATTCACAAGCTATTGCTTGCCCTTGGGATTCGTATCCTTAAAGGTTTCTAGGCACTTGGATTCCGTCTCAATTTTCTCCTACTAAAGTCAACATTAGGTAACTTCTACCTTGATTTCCTCGATTTCCACATGATACACTTTGTAGGATGAAAAGAAGTTAAGACATTAGACATCTAGTTTCAAAACCTAATCAAGAAGTGTTTGTGGTAAAAAGAACTAAGCAAAGCTAAGAACAATTGAATCTCACAAATGTGCCTCATCAAATGATTTCAAAAAAGATCAAAATCTGGAAACCCAAGTTCAAAGCTCTTAGTCCAAAAACTCATCAAAATCGTCTCTCAACACTCTACGAGTTTAGAGAGATATTGGTCTTCAACTTCTACAAAAGAGCTTCAAGAAACAATCCCAATTTGTACTCATTTTATTATTGTCAAAATATGACACTTTTTCAAAGGTTTGAACATCTTTTTTAGAGTAAAGTGTGTTCTTCAAAATTGAGATCTTGTAAACAAGAGTATTTTTAGGTACACATAGGATCAAAGTCAACCTTCATCCATCCTTCATGCTAAACTTTTTGGAAAATCCATGAATCAAAATCCTTGAACCAAAATCCTTAAATCAAATATCAAATCTTATTTGGCTAGATATGTGTGGATGAATCCTTCTCCATATACTTAGTCAAATAATCATCAAATCATCTTTGTTTGGTTAGGTGTGGGTAGATGCATCCTTCTCCCTACACTTAGTCAAACTATCATCTTGTGAGCAAGTTTATCCCATAGATAGCATCCAACATCTGGGGATCTATTTGTTCATTATACAATTCCAAAATAAAAACAATCCAAAACCAAATCAAGGTCAAAAGCCAAATCCAAGAATCCAAAACCCAAGAATCAAATCAAACAAATCAAAATCCAAGAAAGTCCCAAAATTCCAGCATCCCCCTCAAGATCTTCTAAGAGTTCAAACATCCATATCATCCACCTTTCACAAAATTCACCATTACACCTTTGATCCTTAAGCATCCTAGATTTTCTCTTTTGAGCCTCATTTTATGGTTCAAACTAGATCGCAACATAAGAAGAACATGGAGTATAACAAAGAAACATCAACTTCAAGTGACCTAATTCAAACCACACCCGAGATCAATCTTGTTGGACCTAGCAACCCACTACCTAATCTTTCTCTCATAACACAAGATCCTCAAGAGGAAGGGCAGGTGGAAGACATCACCAATACGGAGATGACCCAAGATGAGATCATCAAAATGCTTCAAAACCCCAATAACCACCGAATTGTCAAAGCCATTATGAAACTACATCCCTCCCAATACATGCTTGAATTAGCAAAGGAAGGAGCAAAACTCCCTTCTGATTTTGATGTAAGCACTATTATGGAGAAGCCTTTTATGCCACTTGTACCATTCACCTCACCCACTCAGAGCATTGTCCAACCCATTCTGCAATCCACATCATCCATTGCCACCACACAACCTATTGTCAACAAGGGGAGTGTGTTACTCTATGCCCTTCAACAACATCCCCTTGTCAATAATCAAAATTTGGATGCCAATACCATCGCGGGTACATAAAGTACCATGCCTCAAAATCCCGTCCACCAATACATCCCACTCACATTCCATGATTCCAACAACACATCTTTTCACGCAACACCAACATATGCTCTTGACCCACAAGTTTCACTCCCATTGGTACAAGCAGGCTTATTTGAACAAGGCAAGCTCTTCGGGGCTTCATCATCGCTCATTCTAGGAAGTCTTCCAACAATTCCAGTTCCAATCCCACCATTACCTCCATGACCAATATCCACATTGTTTCTTGGTTTAAGACTTCCCCCTTTACCTAACACAAATCAATCAATCCAAGGAAATCCGCCAAACACCAATCAAATCATCACATCTAGTCCTTTGAATACACCACCGATATTGCAAAAATAGGTGGTATCCCTCCAAGCAACGACATCAATCCCAACACCCCAAAACACGGTCTCTCAAGGACCCAGCACCTCAATCATACCATCCACCATAATCACTCAAAACACATCTCAACCACTCACCACCACATCTAACATCACAAATCCACCATTCCCACCACCAAATCCAAATGCGGCAAGCCAATACAGCATAGCACTTCAATCTCACCAATCCTACCAAAAGAAACTCCAACAATACCAAGCTACGCAACAAAAACAAACCGCTCAAGCAACTCAAGTTTCTCAGGTTGCTCAAGCCGCCGAAGCCGCTCAATCTTCTCAAAAAACACAAATCACACAACAATCAACACAAGCTCGACAAGTGCAACAAGCCACCTAGGCTCAATCCCAAGTGTTGTTGCAACAACAACAAGCCCAACAGGCTGCTCAAGTTGCTCAAGCCACTCAAGCTACTCAAGCTCCCACCCAAGCTGCCCAACAAGCACAAGCACAGGCACAGGCGTAAGCACAGTACCTTGCACAGCAATAAGCAACCCAACAACAAACATACTAGCAAGTGCTTAAACAATACCAAGAGTAGCAAGAAGTAGCCCAACTAGCAACCCAACAACAAGCATTGTTGGCACAACAACAACAAGCTCAACAACAAGTATTAATAGCGCAGCAACAACAGGACCAACAACAAGCGTTGTTGGTACAACAACAATTACAAACATAATTGGCGCAGCAAAACGTGTAAATACCATCCACCAACACACCAACCAATCCACCCATCCCTCCAACGATTGAACCACCACATAACACCTTTATCCCACCCCCTGATCCTCAAGGCAATGTATCAATACAAATCAAATTCCTTTCACAACAAGTGCTTGATCTTCAATCAGGGAAAACCACAAATCCACCAAAGAACTTGTGCCCCTATCCATTCAACAAGAGCATTATCATGAAACTGTTCCCCAAGGGATTTGAGATCCCAAAATTTGATAAATATCATGGAACAGGAAACCCTGAAGATCACATCGGGGAGTTTCCAGTGCATTACATGGAGGTTGCATATGACAAAACTTATCTAATGTGACTGTTCCCCTAGAGCTTAGCAAGAAACGCCATTGACTAGTTCTCCCATCTCTCAGGAATATAAAAATTCCAAGAAATCGTGGACGCATTCATACAAAATTATTCTTTCAACATAGCTATGGATGTGACCCTGGAAGAGCTTTCAGCTATGAAACAATCCAAGGGAGAGGCATTTGATTCATTCTTACAATGATGGCAATCAAAGTCCAATAGAAGTAAATGGGCCATGCCCGAGGAACAACAAGTGTGCACCATCATCACAAATCTTGACATATTCTTATCCTTCCATCTCAAACTGCAACGTATCACAACCTATGATCAATTGATCCCCAAGGCACTTAATATCGAACGAGCCCTTATCTCACAAGAGGGAGGTCCTTCTTATCAAGAAAGTTTTCCACCTACCAGATATAATGATAAACCTCGCACATGGGCAAAAAATAGAAACATTACCAACGATGGTGTGGTCGATGCCAAAGTTGTCATTAGTGCACCTCAACAAAACACACAAGCACCTCAACAACCACAAACCAATAATCAGAACAATCGACAAAACAACACTGTCACACAATAGCCGAACAACCAAATAGTCAACAACGTGGACAATCAAAGAAGACCACCTCAGCGAATCATAAATTCCCCCAAACGGAAATACACACCCCTTGGGGAATCAGCTGAATCTATCACGAAAAGACTGGTGTAGGAAAAACTCATCATAGTCCACACCTATGACAACTATCAAAAGCCCTTGGTGAAACTATCATGGTACAATGAAAGCCACCTTTGTAATTTCCACAAAATCAAGAGGCATACAACTACTAGCTGCATGAGGTTGAAAAACTTAATCCAAGACCTCATAGACGACAAAGTTATAAATGTGGAACAACCAGTTGGGAATCAAAATCTCAAGATTTACATGAATCTGATGCCAAACCACAATAAAGGAAATAATAACAATGATAAAGGAAAGTGTACCTTCAAAAGTGTGAACCATGTGTATGACAATGTGGTCGCCTCTCTAGAAGAAATGGTCACTGTCATCACTATCAAAGGAGCCCAAGCCAATTGTGGAGTCACCACAAGAGGTGGAAAAATTACCATCGTAGGATCATCTCAGCCTCCTAGAGCACCCACTTTCAACCCAAGATCTGGTCCTAGCAGTTATAATGTCCTCGACCAGTTAAAGAGAACCCCAACTCAGATCTCCATCATGGAGTTGCTGAAGATCTCACTAGCCCACAAGAACATCTTTGAAGAATCCTTGGCCTCATCTTATGTCCCCACTGATCTCGATGTGGATCAGTTCCAGGCTATGGTCATGCTCCTCACTACACCTCACCTTCTGACATTTTCAGAACAAGATCTTCCAACATAACCATCTCACAATCGTGTGCTTCACCTTGAGGATTTTTTTCATAAGAACAAAGTCAAAAGGGTCCTATGGATGGAGTTGCAAGGTTGAACATATGCACCTTTAAATTAATAAAAAGCTTGGGCTTCTCTAAAGATGTTGTTGAAAAAGGAAAATGCATTACCATCAGAGCCTACAATGATCAAGAAAGATTGTCTCATGACACAATCCAACTCCCTATTCAAGTAGGGTCGGCCATCATGGAAACAACCTATCAAGTTCTTGACCTAGAATTGCCTTATAACATTCTCTGGGGGTGTCACTAGATTCACAGGATGCAAGTTGTAGCCTCCACCTTCCACCAGTGTGTAAAGTTTCCATACCAAGGCCAAGAGGTCACTATCCATGGGGATCCTGAACCCTTTTACTATTAAAAAAATTTGGAGGAAAAATATTACAAAATCTCGCAAGTGCCCAAGAACGATGAGGGCCCCTCAACTGCATACATAGACCCAACTACCCTTGCCTCCACTTCTGCGACAGAGAAACCCACCATCCCTGCCATCTCCGATATCAAGGTCATTATCCAGGACAATGGGTGTGGGGACTATACAATTCCAAAAAATGATTTTGTGGTAGGAGAGTTGTCACAATCTCCTAGGTCACAAGGACAACCATAGTCAAATAATGCTTCCTCATCCCAAACCTTCACAGCAAGCTCCTTCAGCTTTAGGAGTTGGGGAGATCTAGGCCGGGAAATAATAGAAGAGGATCCATTGAACCTCTTGTACCAAGACAATAGGCCAACAGCTGACCTACCTATGGATGATAGTAGCAAAGGCTTACAAATGATGCTCGCCATGGGCTATGACAGAAATAAAAAGCTTGGACAAAATGAAAATGGACTTCTAATACCCCTCATGTTAGAGATGCGTATGAGAAATCTTGGTCTTGGATGTACCCTTCGAAGATGACCATACTTGGAAAAGGTGCCTCGGTTAGGAAGGTCAAAACTCCTCAGCAATCTACATCCACCCTTCGCTTACCCATATCCACCAGTCAAGTTATAGACAACTTCACCTTTGATGTAACTAATGTGTGTAGTAGTGACGAGGACCCCATAACTGATTTGCCTATGCTTTTCAAAGACACCTCCCTACTCATGATTAGTACTTTTTATTTTGAGACTAATGACCATCAAACCCATGAAATCAGCCTAGTCTACCCATAGCTCATCAATTATGACCAACGAGGACCGCCAATTCTGGACACTTTCAAAAATGATGAGGCACTCTCATAATTCATGGGACTATGGGACACGATGCCACATGGGGATCACAAGGTTGGGTTTGACATCATACTGGACACACAAGCCTACTACGGGGAGACGATTAAATCCTTTAGTCGCAAAAGCAAAAATTTGAGAATAATCTCAAGGTCTTTGAGTGAAAACCACACTATGGCATTCTCTGACCCAAAAATAGTAAAAATAAAGGACGTATCCAATGGTGAAAACCTCTTTGAGGTGCCTGAAGATGAAGGATTCAATCTTCCTCTCAATCCTCTACATCAGGAAAAGTCAACGATCCTAGCTAAGAAGTGTAACCTAGTCAACTTAGGAACAGATGAAACTTCGTATATCACATTTTATGTTGAATCACTGATGTTAGAAGAACAGGAGCTCCTAACTTCCTTCTTAAGGGAGAGAAAGGTCAACTTTTCTTGGACCTATGCCGACATGCTCAGGCTTGATCTAGAGATTGTGGTCCACCATTTAACAATTTACCCTGAAGCAAAGCCCATTAGACAAAAGCTTAGAAAAATGCATCCTCAAATAGCCTTGTTGGTTAAAATGGAGTCAAGAAGAAGTTACTTGATACAGGGTTTATATGGCCGATCGACAATCCGGAGTGGGTATCAAACTTTGTACATGTTTCAAAGCCCATTGGGGGAATCTGTATCTACACAGATTTTAGAGACTTGAACAAGGCATGTCCCAAAGATGACTTCCCGCTTCCCAACATTGATATGATTGTAGATATGACCACAGGACATGAGATGCTTTCACTGATGGACGAATTCTCTAGGTATAACCAAATCATGATAGCCAAAGAAGATCAACACAAAATAGCTTTTACCTATCCATGGGGGACATATTGTTGGAACATGATGTCGTTTGGCCTAAAGAACGCTAGAGAAACATATCAAAGGGCTATGACCTTAATCTTTCATGACATGATCCATAAAATTGTGGAAGATTATGTTGATGACATATTGGCAAAATCCAGAAAAAGGAGGGACCACATAGCAGCCTTAAGTGCCATCTTTGATAGACTTAAGGAATACAAGGTCTGCCTTAATCCAAAGAAGTGTGTCTTCGGCGTACAATTAGGGAAGTTTTTGGGATACATCGTGTCCATGAGAGGGATTGAAATAGATCCAGCTAAAGTAAAGGAAATCCTCGAGATGTAGGCACCCAAGACTTTGAAGCAGCTAAGAGGCCTACAAGGAAAGCTCCAATCAATTTTCCAATTCATAGCTCAACTAGCGGACAATTCAATCCCATATTCTCACCTACTCCACAAGGGGGTAGCATACAAGTGGGATGACAAGTGTGATCAATCCTTTAATAATATTAAAGAGTATTTTCTCACACCTCCTGTGCTTATGCGGCCAATCCTAGAAAAACCTCTAATCCTTTATATATCACCAACAGTAGTAGCTCTTGGTGCTCTCCTAGCTTAGCACGATAAAAATGGAATAGAGAGGGCCATCTATTACATCAGCCAAACCATGGTAGGTCATGAGTTAAATTATTCATTCATTGAAAAATCCTATCTAGCAGTGGTGTTTTCCTCATAGAAGTTCAGACACTACATGTTAGCACATAAAATCAAGCTCATTACTAAGATCGACCCACTCAAGTACCTGCTTTCCAAAGCAATGCTCATAGGAAGGATGGCCAAGTGGGTCATGATCCTATCAGAATATGACATTGAGTATGTCAAACAAAAGGCTATCAAGGGACAAGTGATTGTAGACCAACTAGAAAAATCACCTATGTACTCAGAGAACCCGCTAATTTTAGAATTCCCCAATGAATCCATCTTCAACTTGAGCATAGAAGACCATTGGAAGTTGTAATTTTATGGTTCCTACACATGTCATGGATTGGGAGCCGGGGTCTTTTTCATAACTCCACAAGGAGACTACATACCAAGATCTTACAAGTTGGCATCGCAAAATATGAGGCTCTAACCATAGGACTTAGAATAGTAGTGTAGTGGCATATCATGGCTCTCAAGGTTTATGGGGACTCACAACTAATAATCAATCAAGTGAATGATGAGTACTAGACTAAGGACAACAAGCTAACTCCATACAAGAAATTGGTGGAAAGCGTTAAGGAATCCTTCATCGAAATCACATTCAAGCAAATACCTAGAGCAAACAATAGAGCAAAAGATGCCATGGTGACAATTGGATCCCTATTGGACATCCCTCGCAATGTCCCAAAGCATGAATTCCTAGTAGAGAAGCTTCTCTGCCTACATTCGAGGTACTGGAGTCAAAATTTGTGTGAAATCGTTGGTCCCGATGATCCCTAGTATCACGATATATACACCTACTTGCGAATAGGGGTCCTTCCAGCTAACATAACCTCAAACCTTAAGAAAACCTTTATCAAGAAAGCATCTCGTTTTGTCATCTTAGGAGATACCCTTTACCATAGAAGCATTGAAGGAACCCTGTTATGTTGCCTAAATGTTGAGGAGGCATTGACTGCCTTAACTGAAGTACATAATGGCATATGTGGTTCACATTCGAGCGGTATGACCTTGCCCAAGAAATTGTTGAGGATGGGGTATTATTGGCCTACTATGGAAAGAGAAGCACATAAACATGTCAGGAAATGCCTGCAATGTCAATAGCATGGGGACCTCATCCATGTACCAACTCAAGAGCTCCATTTGATTGTCACACCTTGGCCCTTTTCATAGTGGGGGCTCGATCTCATTGGAAAAATCACCCCCATCTCATCTAATGGACATAAATTCATCATCACTGCCACTGAGTACTTCACAAAGTGGGTAGAAGCCATCCCCATGACTTACATAACTAGAAAGCAGATATCCAAGTTCATCTTGAACTACCTAATATGTCGCTACGGTGTCCCACAAGCCATTATCTCAGATAATGGGACACCATTCAAAAAATAGGATGCTTGTGACCTATGCTACAAGTTCAAGATCCAACATCACTTTTCCACCCCATACTATCCCCAAGGAAACGGCCAAGCTGAGGCTGCGAACAAGACCATTCTAAAAATTCTCAAGAAAATGATCAATGAAGTTGGTTGTGTTTGGCATCTCCAACTAAATCCTACCCTCTAGGCATATCAAACTAGCATATGCACACCAACAGGTGCCACTACCTTCTCCCTGGTCTATGGATCAAAAGCCATACTCCCCATCAAGATCGAGCTCTCGTCACTAAGAATATCACTGCAGAATCTCATCATAGATGAGTAATATTGGGTGTCAAGACTGAACAAGCTAGAACTACTAGATGAACGGTGAATGGAGGCCTTGAACCACTTGCAGGTGTATCAGAACTGACTCAAGCAGGACTATAACAAAAGGATCAAGAGCAGGACCTTCTAGGTTGGAGAACTTGTGCTAAAGGAAAATCAGAAGAACTTCCCTAATCCAGATAACAAGGGTAAATTTGAACCCAATTGGTTGGGAACATTTCTCATCACAGCAAGTTACAAGTCAGGGGCATATCAGTTATCAACACTAGAAGGCAAGCCTCTGTAGGAGCCCATGAACAACTCCCATCTCAAAAAAATTATGCCTAAATCTTTCAAGGTATAGAACCAAAAATACAAAAAAATCAAAAAATGTCTTGAAAAAATGGTCACCTTGATGAAAACTTGGAAAAAAAGTATCTTGGTGACAACAAAAAAATTAGAAAATACAAAAATCCAAAAAAAATAGAAAAAGGATTAAAAAGCAGTAAAAAAGAAAAATCATCCTATAGTGAAAACCACTTTGGTGGCGCTTTGGGCAAGTACCTCGGTGAAAACCTGGAAAATAGGCACCTTGTGTAAATAAGCACTTTTCATCCACCAGGATCTCCATGGCTTGTTCTGCTTCATTCATCCATCATTCTTCCATCATCCATCTATTACGCTATCTCCATCCATCACTCATCCACGTCTGCATCATAGCTTGGTCTTGTGTTCGTATCATGATCCCTCCTAGTACTAGTCAACTCATTCTCAAGGTCAGTTTGTCCTGCCTTTATTGGAGTATTCTATTGCATCACGTTGGGGGAATGTTCTCATCAGATCAGATTCATGTATGTTCTTGAAGTCACAAAATCATAAAATCCAAAACATCAAAAAATTGAAAACTCCAAAACATTCATAAAATTAAAAAAAATCCAAAAAACATTCAAAACATATCAAAATCCAAAAACAGGTCAAAAGTCAAAAAGTCAAAAAAAATAGAGTTGTCTTGTTGAACTATGGGTCTCTGAGCTCTAAACATAGGCAAGGGTGATCTTTGATCATCCCCTGAGACACTTAGGTCAGTCCTCTAGGAGTCTGTCATAATAAACTGGCAATCCATCTGTTCATATCTCATCAATAATTGACTCTATGTCAGTCGAACTACGTGCTCTCTGAATGTATAACGTAGGTAAGGCTAATCAAGTTGATCAACCCATGAGGCCCCTAGGATAGGTCTTTAGGTTAGTCTCTTGGTCAAAATCTCAGAAAACCCCAAAACATTGGGAAATTTGAAAATCAAAACATCTGTAAAACATCTTGAAAATACAAAAAAAAAGCCTCAAAACATTTCAAAACATCAAAAACACCCAAATATTTGAAAAAATACACCTGTCTCATCTCACTTTCACCCACAATAAACATCACTCACAATAAATCAATCATCATCCCCAACCTTTGGTGAAACAAGTCTAGTAGGTTAAAAAGTGAAAACTCAAATGTCTAGGTCTCAATCTAGGTCAATAAGTAAAAAAGTTGGTCAATTCTTTGTGTCAATAGCTTATCATCGAATCAATCCCAAATCAATCATCTGATATCATCATGTCCTAGGATGAATCCTTCCTACAATGGAAATCAACATCAGGCATCACCATAGTTCTAGTCTTGGCTAGCAATATTGAAGAACATTAACTTGTTTGTTTACTTTGTCTTTGTCTTTTGACTCATCTTTTTTGTGCTCATTTTGATGACCTCTCAATGATGTCCCAAACGAAGGGATTTAGAGAGAAAAAAATGGGGCAATGATCATTATCTTTTTATCTGTTGTGCTTGTTGGATATTCTTGTTGAAAAATATGCCTCAATCTCACAGGCTGAAACCTCTAAGAAAGCTTAGTCGTTGTGACATTTCTGTTGTCTGGCTGACTGGTAGTTTACCTTGTGTTTTTGCTCATGTCGCCAAGACAATGCTTTTGTCTTGCCGAATAAGCCTATCGCTGTGGCTTATGGCCTTCGCTATAATATCCTATCGAGTGGAATGTCTCAACGACATAAGGGTTTGTTATCGGGCTTCGGGGAGACTCATCGTGACTTAGAGTCTTCGGGATAACAAATGGATTCGGTAGGAAGTCTTGGCAACCAGGAGAAGTCTCACCGACAATCAAGTTCGGGGTGACTTGAACTCTCAGGAAGATCTCTTGGCGACTAAGGAATGTTTCACCGACGGTATTCACTCGGTGTAACTCAACGGTCTCGGTGAAAAGTCTCGACAACGATAGGAAATCTTGTCGATATCGACATGACCTTCGGTCTATCTGGCCAATGAAGAAATCAGTATGACTTGTTCCTATCGGCATGATCTCTTAGTGACTGGGAGATGTCTCGGTGATAGTGTTAGGGGTCATCAGTGTAATATTGTTTCGATATGATGTCTCATCAAGTATCAGAAGTCTCGCCGACAGCATGTGGGGTCATCAGTTCGGTGTGACTCTTGGCGAATAGTTGTTTCAGGATAACATGGAAGCCTCAGTAAGAAGTCTTGCCAAAGGTTGATTCTCTCACCGACAGTGGAACACATCGATGACTTAAAGGCTTTGGTATGAAGTCTTGGTGAAAGCAGTAATTCTATCCGACAAGATTGAATCGGGGTGACTTGGAACCTGTGGGGTGATGTCTTGGCGAAGAGCAATTGTCTTGCTGATGGGAATCCTATTGTCGCTATGACTCTTGGCGACTGGTCAGTGTTCGGTATAACATGAAGGCATCGATATGATCTCTTGGTGAATGTTGAATGTCTGGCCGATGGTGGGCCTTCGGTATGACTTAAAGGCATCGATATGATTTCTTAGCGAAGTGGAATTGTCTCGCCGATGAGGTAGTCTGAGTTCGGTATAACATGAAGCTCGTTGTGACGTCTTGGCAAAAGACGATAGTCTTGCCGATAGATGGATGCCGATAGAAATACAATGGGTTTCGGCATGACTTGAAGACTTGATATGATCTCTCAATGAATGACTAAAGTCTTGGCAACTAAGGAACATTTCAGAATGACTTATGAGCTCGGTGTGATGTCTCATCGAATGGTGATTATCTCGCGGATGAGAATGCTGAAATCAATATGACTTGTGGATATCGGTAGAACCTCTTGCTGATGGAGATAACTCTTGGTGACAACATGTAATCGGGTCTTGTGGCATTGGGGAGACACTTCTAGTGTCTCACCGACATGCGACACAAGTTGATCACTGTTGACCAAGTGAAGATTGTCCAGCGTAGTGCGATATGGACAAATCAGAGAAAGCAGGATGTGAACCATTGTTGAGTTGGTTGATTCGACAGTTGTGATCTCGTAGTTGAAAACAAATCATTTCATAGAGCTGAAGCTGAAGAGAAGCAAGAAGTAGAATAGCTGACGAGATGTGAAGGGCCGAGAGGCCGGTTCTATGGCCGAGGGGCCTTGAGGCCGGAATAGAGGAGAAGAGAGATCTTTTGATCATGAATTTGGTTTGACTCCTCTTATGTTGATCTGCACTGTATATGTGGTGGTATTGGAAAAATGTGAAGATCATTTAGTTTGAGAGGGTGATCAGAAACTATACAGGGAAATCTGTTGTTACCAAGTTGTTTCTAGAATGAACAAGATGAATCTCTGAAGAGGCTATGAGCCTGAATTTGTATTGTAACCTTTCTGTTGCTAAATAATACAATGGCTCGATCTTTGGAGTGTGGGGTTTTTTATCCTAAAGGATTTTCCCCATGTAAATCTTTGTGTTCTGGTTTTTTTTTTCATCTTTCATGTATGTTGGTTCGTATAGTAGAATCTGTTAATGCTTGCTGTTGAATTTACATGTGTTTCTCTCAGATGGATCAATGTAGGAAAATGAACTGTGTCTATTCCGCATTTGGACATAGTTGTTCATGTCTTTGAGACAACCTAATTGACATGAAAGTTACCAAAGGCACTACTGTATGGAGTTTTCAGAAGATGTGCTCCTAGATTTCCTTACAAGTGGTATCAGAGCCTTCTTCTGGTTGTTTGGTTCTGGATATTTCTCCTGTGAAGATTTCTTAGCTTGAATGGCTGGAAGAAATCTGGAGGAATGGACTGATGTATTGATCCTTTGATGAGTGGAAGCCTTGTGGTATTCTGAGACAGCATGCAGCTTGAAGGATGGTCAAGATGGAAAAGGGAGTTGATCATGTTGTGATCTGTGTCTCCTGGCTGGTAGAGGTATATCTTTGGAGTATGAGGTGGATTTCTTTGCTCTGTGGCTATGTAGCAGTAAAGCTTTCATATTGGGCATCTGTGTGTCAGGCTCCTGGGTGATATGGAGAAGCCTAGGTTGTTTCTCAGTCATGGAAGAGAGTGCTTATGCTAGGTGGTGTTTCCTGGTGTTGGAAGGCATGATTTCCCTGTTAACCTCGAATACTTGAAGGCTATGGAGTTAATCATTAGATGATTTGCAAGCTTCTGAAATAGCCTTTCTCTCTTTCTCGGATACATGTACATGGTGGTGGTTTAGAGTTGGCCTGAAAGGGGCCTCAATTCTCTTGAACTCTTGTTTTCTTTCTAAGGATGATTTGTACTTGCATGGATCTGTGGTTTTTCAGGTTTTACACGGTTAAGCAAAACTTGTGGTTATGTGGAGTTGTTGATAAGCTATTTTCTAGAGCCTGACTTTTGAGGTATTGCTGGATGAGATGGTTGCAGGTCTACATGCATACTTGGTGCATGGTTTTGAGGAGGTATGATTCTTTCTCTCCATGGGAGTGTTGGGAAGTGTTTTGTCACTCAGCATTCTTGTGGTAATGCTTATGGTTTCCTTGATTATGGTGCTCATTGTGGACATGATTGATCACATAGGAAGGATTTCCTTCCTATGTTTTGGTCTGAGATTTTTGGAATATCTTAACTACATTTTGAACAAGGTTCTATATGCCAGGTATGAACAAGAGTACTCCTATCTAATTGTTGAGTCAAAGTCCATCACACTAGGTGCAACGCCATCTTGGTTCTTTATACCTTGATGCATCATACCTATGTGTGTTATCAAACATAAGGTAAATGGCCCTTTTAAAATCCCAACTCCTCGGTAAGAAAATCATCATCATCATTATCATCTCTTGACTTGTTAGAGTCTCTTTCTTTCTTCTATCTTCTTTCTGCACTAACATAGTACCATGACAGTTAATCACAAATCATTATCACCATTGCATCCATCTTGCATCCATAAACCATCATCATACTAAATAATGCATAGCATATCATATAAAAATCATTAAATCATATCACCTACAATGCATTTTCATCATTGCATAATATAGATTGGTTATTCTAAACATCTCATAAACCATACATGTGTGTTTATTGCATAAGCATAAAAGAAACCATCCCATATGCATTATTAAATTCATATCATACACCCCATCAAGACATCAATTGCATAATAATATAGGCATATCATGTATATCATATACATAGGAATTATTAACATCCATTGCATCATAGGCATCATATCATAACATATACATCATTACATATGTCATTACATACATCATTAAGGGAATCATATCGTAACATCATGCATCACTAAATCATATCATCATCATAACATCCATAAATGCATCGCCATATCATACACGAAAATGAAAAAGAGAAAAATATTGCATCTCATACATGTAATCATCATCATCCATTAAAGCATCAAAATATCTATCTATTAGTCTAAGCATTCGTACATCATAAATGTAGCACCATATCATATATAGAAAAGATACTAAAAATGAAAATGCATTCATAAATCACTGTATCACATCATCATATCATAAAGTTATACATCCCATAGCATCATTGTCACATAAGCACTATATAGAATCACATCATACATAAGATAGAATCATGACATCGCACATAGAAAATAAAATCCATCCATAAATGCATAAAATAGAACAGAACATATCACCAGATCAAATCATCTCATATATATCATCAAATAATAATATTGTCATGGTACAAAGTCTGGATCAAGTGTGTATCAAATACATAAAGTACAAACGCCCATGGGGCTATCAAAAATGAGCCCACGGGGCATAAAAGAATCATGTCTCTGATCAAAGAGTAGGCTAACCCTATTGGCTGCCCTCGCCCTCGTCGGGCTATCTCTCTTTGTGGTCCTCGGGGGATCTATATCATGTCTTTTGAGAAAAGTCAGGTAACTGGGATGCTTGGGGCACAGCCTGATGGTAATGAACTCTATAGTAATCGAACTCCTTGACCGCCTCCCTATATGCGCGTAATGACACTGAACTCTGGGAGGAGGAGGCGGACATGCTCTCCAACTGCTGCCTGCGGCCCATCTCCTGAGCTACCCTAAGCTCTATGGCCTATCTCTATTGGATGGCTCAATCCCTCTCTAGCCATAGCTGGTCCCTCTCTACCATTAGGGCAGCAACCTATCCCTGTAGCCCTAGCATCTAAGCCTACAACTACTCTATCTAGGCATCCCTCTAAATAGGTGGAGGTGGCGGTATTATTGGTGGTGGAGGTCCCCAATCTCTCCATGGTAGTTGGTCCACCTATCTATCCTATCCATCTTGGTCCTGCCACTCCTGGTCCTGATCCTATCTTAGGGAATCTTGTTATGGCTGATCCTATGGCCCCTTACCCTAATCTGGCTGTTGGTGACCATCCTTGTCTCTGTCCCCTTGGCCTCCCTAGCCCCGGCCTCATCCTACCCCTCTGCCTCTGGCCTTGCATCGTGCCAATGGTGTCCCCAACAGTGTCAATATAAGAGGTGGATTGAACCAGTTTCTATAGGCATGGGTTGTCCCTGCATCGGCCTAACCCTGATCGTATGGCCACGGCCTAGCCACTAGCTACCTGAATGAATAGATGGCCTCCTATGCTGGAATGTATCAACCCCACGAAGTCTCCCTCATAGTATGCACAAATATCACAACGTACAGGTCATCGGGTCTGTCCTATGACTCCCCAAATTATTTGTGAACTCGACCTGGTAGGTACCTCTCGATCATAGTATGCTCCTTGCCCTACATCAATCTATCCTGCTGAGCAAAAAAGAGTTGTTGAGCATCGTCATACCAGGCAAGCCATCCAAGATACAGTCACCATGTGAAAACTCTCATATCATCCAAAACTCTCCTTCAATGAGGAATGTTAGCTTGTCCTGTGAAAGTGAACGAAACTCCTCCCCTATATCTCCAAACAACAAGATTGTCCGGCTCCATATCGATGGCTATCACTCTCAGATGAAGCACTATGATGTGCTTCCAGGCCCAGATGTGGAGAAGGGTAACTCCTGCCCCGATGGCTCTGCCTTTGCCGTATGCAAACTCATGTAAATCTCGATACAATGAGGCCAGCAATATTGCCCCCCACACAAAGCATACCCACCGACAGACCATCTGCTCCCAAGCAAGTCCCCATCCAAGACTGAAGTAGCAGCCCCGCTGATCTGGTGCAACGAGGCTTGAAATAATGGTTGCTATGACCAAGCAAAAAGGAGACACGGTGAGCCTATAACACTCCAACTCGATCTGGCCCTCTGAAAATATGATCTAGTCAAGGCCGATCACATCATAGCATGCGTCTCTCTCGGCATCCACATCATAGATAACGCACTCTCCATGGATGGGGAGTCTAAGTATATGCCACATGTCCTCCAGTGTGACTGTGGCCTCGTCGATGGAAAAGTGGAAGGAGGATGTCTCGTTGTGCCATCGTTCCATGAGCGCTGTCATCATACCCAAATGAGTCCTCACTAGAAGTGCATATGCAATGTACCATAGCCAATCACCCCCAAGTACTCCTGTAGTTGCTCGTGCATGCCAACCAATCTGTCAAGTATGGAGGACTTGTGCTCATGTGAATGAAGAATCTCTACCTCCTCCTGCATCAGGAAAGTCACCGCGTCAAGTTTCATAAAAAATTGTGATCCTGATTTACCTCGGCGTGCCTGAAACAACATATGTGTTGTTGTTTGCAAGTGCGGTGCAATTTAAAAGTTTCGAACTGCACTACTAGGACCCCTAAACTCTCAAACTCTGCCATCGCAACGCAATTTGAAGCATGACTCAGTTTAAGTCTAAACCTAATTTTTAAAGAGGCTTGTCGCGACACAGTTTACACATGAGGTCCAATTTGGAGTTTGAACCCTAACTCCAAACTGCAATGCGGTGTTTCTCTTCATGACTATGGCACAGTTTGAGGTTGCACAATGTCGAAACAAAGTTTCAAGTGACGCTATATTGGACTGCTAGACAAAACATAACTTCTTAAGCTAATAAATGCGCACAAAAATTGAAAATGAAGTCAAGTCAATTTGAATCACCGATGGTCCAGTGCCAGGAAGTCTCTAGTACACACATACTCAATCCAAAATGTGTCGGGGAAGTGGTCATTGCGCCATCTCTTGAAGGGGTCAAAGCTCAAAATCGCAGAATCACAGTGCAAATGAATTGGAAATGGCCCCCCGAGGCTAATTTAAGCCTAAAAAATAGGGTTTTTTGACCCCATTTAGCCATCCAGTTGGGGTTTTGGACCCCTAATCCCATTTTCACCCAATTGAGAACCGTTTTGCATCATTTTTTTGCGTTTTCGCACTTTTTTGCATCCTAGAGCCTTTTTGGATCTATCAGACACCTTGTCCTCTTTTTTCGCGAGATCACCCAAAAATCCAAATTTTCATCTGATCTCTCGAGGGGGCAGTATATCGGCATGTTTTCTCTCACTGGGGCAGCAGTGGAGTAATTTTGAAAATCCAATTTTTTTTGAATTTTGATCAAGATAGTTTATTCTTTGAACCAACATAGCAATTACTTTGCTTCACAGAGGGGCAAAATGTAGACATAGAAAATATACCGACACACCTGATCCTGATTTACTAACATTGTTTCATCCTAAATCATCTTCTTAGCTCATCTTCACCTTTCATCCCTTAATTGAATAAACCAGTTTTTCTAATTAAGTCATTATCTTCTTGTTAATTAAATAAATCAACGTTATTTAATTAACCCTCTTTTCTCTTTTAATTAAATAATTCATCTTATTTGATTAAATCCCTAAAATCTTTCTATTAAATTAAATCAATCCTTATTTAATTTAATCTAACATATAATTGAATCTAACATCAACCCTCTTTAATTAAATAAATCAAAATCTTTATTTAATTAAATCTAAATCATTTTCCTCTCAACTTTGATTTAAATCAATCCAAAAATCTAAATCAAATTGTCACATCATCTAATCCCCTATTAAATTAATCAAATCCTGATTAATTTAATCCTAATCACCTGAATCCTCTAGATTTTGCAACTTGCACAAATAAGTTATTTCTTTGATTTAATAATTCCCTAATTACTTTCAAAATGGCATCAAAAAGGGAATATTCCTCCAAGTTTGAAAACCCTTCCAAATGGATTTGTCCTTCCAACAAGGCATTCATTTCCTCTTACATGTGCTTGTGCATTGAGCCAAGTGGCATTTAATTCATTCATTTCTCCCTCCAACAAGTCATTTCACAAATGTGAAATTCCACCTAATATCATTTATTGTGCACATTCATCAAAATGTGCTCAAGCTTCCTCCATTCACATCTTTACAAGTGGCACTTTCCCATTGGATGTTGAATGATCCCACATTGCTCCATTTTTCTCATTCCTCCATCTTGTCTTTCTATAAATAGAAGGCTTTCCTTTGTATTTTGGATCCACAACTGAGAGAAAAGTTACTCTCTTCACATTGAGAGCTAATTTTATCCATTTCATATCAAGTGTTCATCATTTTCATGATTTCATAGCTAGGTTATGCCAAAATTTCATCAAGGTGCTTCAACCATCAACAAATCTTCATCAAGCTTGCATAGGAGTTGGGAAAGGGCCAATTTCCACATCAAATTGGCACCAATTCCCCCATGGGATTGAGATTTTGCGTGTTTAAATAGGATTTCATTGCTTTCCTTGTTTTGTTCTTCAATTTCTTTCCTATTTGAGCATTGTAGATGAATTTCATAGGGAATCTTAGTTCTAACTTGCATTTGGATCTAATATTGTGTTTGTTTGTTATGTTTGTGCAGGTCTAGGATTGGGGTTCACAGTTGTCATACATACGCAAGACTCTTTAGATTGCGATATTTTGTTCTCTCCTTTATAGAAGGGTGTAAAATCTAATGAATTCAAATCATTAGTGTTTTGTGAGATGGCATTGACATTAGGCAAAGATGTCTTTGTTTGTTTGATTGCTTGCATAGGGGAACAATCAAGACTAGTAGTGTCTATTAGTTTAGGATGTTTTATAGTTAAAGTAGGCTTAGAAGAATGTTGTGTGAGAGTGTTGATGTTGAGTGAAGGCTTGGAAATTTCTATCAAAGGATAATATCCAAGACCATGAGTTGTTTGTTGTGTGATAGGATCTATAGGGTTACAGATACCTTGTTCGTTAGCACCACATCCTTTTCCACTGCAGCCAAGTTGTTTCATAAGTTCATAACCTCGTCCATAAAGCATTTTCATTACTTTTCGATCAGGTGGTTGTTGGTGATCAACTTCATCAAAGGTTGTTGTGTAATTTGTTGTCTTATGTTTTGAAGTAATTGAGATGGATGCTTTTGAAGTGTCATCTAAGTTTTGTGTTGACATGATTGATTTTTCATGACTCCCATTGGAATCTTTGTTGATGATCGTGTACTCACCCATGAATGTTGGTGTGAAATCTAAGGAACCCCAATCATCACCTAATAGCTTTGAGTGTTGTTCTTTGTTTTTCAGTTGTACGGGTTACATGTGTGTAGTGGATGTTGATGTGTTCAAGGGATTTTCTATGTTTTTCTCAAGTTGTAAGACACTATAAGGCTCAGGATCAGTGTCAAGGGTGTATACTTTGTTTTTATAAATTTATTTCATTTTTCGATGAGGAGTGGAAGGCACGCCATTCATAGCATGAATCCACAGTCTGCCTATGATAAGATTACATGAAAGATCTTGAGGCATAACATGGATTGGTGTATTCAATGTGGCCACTCCAACTATAAGAGGTACAATGATCACCCTGAGTGGTTTCTTTTCAACATTGTCAAATCCCTTAATAGATAAAGAATTAGGTTAAATTTTTGATTGATCAATGCCAAGCCTATCCAGAAGGCTCACACTACAGGCATTAAGGGTAGAACTAGTATCAACAAGAGTTATTTTTATCCATTTTCATTTGTATTGAGCTATGATCAGGAAAGGATAATTTTTTTTTTGCACATCCACAGAGGGGAGTTCACTTTGGTGGAAAACAATGTCAACGTTGTGTCCTTGAATCATTGGTTGTGTAGTAGAAGGGATGGGAAATTTTTGTAAGGTCATTTGAAGCATAGTGTGATAGATAGGTGAATTATGAAGAAGGTCCCAAAGGGATATCTTTGTGGGAGTGCTCTTAAGTTGTTCAATAAGATCATACTCCCTTAATCGAGGAGCACTAGGCAATATAAAATTCAGAAAAGGTAAGGAGGTTGGGGTTGGTTGTGGTGGTGACAAATTGTTTCGAGTGTTATATGTATAAGCAACGGTGTTATGACTTAGTTGTTGTCAAACATTTTTCTTTGGTGGGTAAAGGACAAGTTTAGGTTTATTTTGAGTTTCTTTCTTGTGTGATGGTGGGTAAAGGATGAGTTGAGGTTGAATAATATTAACATCCCTTGGAAAATGAGAGTCTAACATGGGATCTTCATCTTCTTCTAATGGCATAATATCATTATTATCAATGTTGTCCTTGTCATGTATCATGATATCCACTCTAGGAGGAGAGGTTGGAGAAGAACTACAAACCACATGTTCTTGACCTTCGAGGGTTGGTTATGCTAAAATAACTTCATCGCAAGTAAGGGAGTTATTAATGGTTGGATTGATTTTTTTCGCAAGAGTGGGGATGTTAGGAGAAGGATCTATTTGATTGGTCATTGTCTCTAAGGTCTCATTCTCTTGTCCCATATTAGCTACCCTAGTAGGAGAGCTTAGAATATGTTCATCCAAGGTTGAAGTTTGTAAAGTAGCTTCATCACAAGTGAGGGAGGCATCAAGAGAAGGACTACTATGGTTTTCAAATAGATTGTCCCAAATGGTAGGAGCATTAGGGAAGGGGGGATCAAGGTTCTAATGATGCTTAATAGGTATATCTTCTAACACCAACCTATCCTCTTTGCATTGAGGAGGGGTATTAGGAGAAAGGAAATTTTGATTGTCATGGTTAGGGAAATTGGGTAAGGTGATATTTAGGAATGTTTCTATGATTTCATCCTCTTGTTGTCTAATTTCTTCCAAAGGGGAATGAGGAGATGGACAATCAAGGCCCTCAATGCCTATATCTTCACCAAGATACCTTCGTCACTAATAGGAGAGGTATCGGGAGAAGAACAAGTATGATTGTTATGATTGTCTACACTACCATTCTCACCAATAGGCAATGTAATATTAAGGATTATGTCAATCGTTTGAACATGTTTCTTAAATACCTCATTGGTGTAATCGAAATTGAACTCATAAGAGGGAATGTTGTATTTGTGCAATCCATTTTTAACCAAATCACAGCCACATCTCTTGAAAGAAAACATGCTATGATGAAAAAGGAAAGAGAGTTCAATACAATGATTTAAAGGGAAATGTTGAAATGCAATTTTTAGATGTGAAACAAGTAATTTTCTGATTACACTATTCAACAACTTGAAAGATGAAATGTTGGAAATGCAAATGTAAAATTAAACAATGCATGAAATGAGCTAATATAAGCTAGATCTAATGAAAAGAATGTAATAGAAACTCATCCAACTGATACAGGTAGGTAAGGGCAGCAAACAGAAGCTTGAAAAGAGGGTTTCTAGCTCCGCAAAAGGTAGTTTGAGAGGTGAAAAGGAACTAAGTCGCCCATGTTAGTGTAATTAATATTTAATTACACTTGCATAGCTTTACTTAGGTAATATTTTAATTCCTAGGTTAATTATTCTCATCCTTATCTTGTTGAGCTATCTTCTTGCTCAAGATAAGATTAGGGTTATGCATACTTTACTTTTATAAAGCAAATCATCTCATGTAATTATGAATTCCTAAATAATATTATTTTGCACATCTTCTTGCAAAATCTCTACTTTTATTTTGCTTTTCTCTTATGTGGAAGGTTTTTTGGTTTGCATGTATGATCTTGGTTTCTAACATGGTATCAGAGCCTTGATTTGCAACCCCTTCTCAAATTTTTGAGAAAATCATTACAGAGTTCATTTGAGATTCCTCAAGGTTTTCATGCCTTGAGTTCATCTATGCAGCGTTCTAGATCAGATCGGGCTTCACCATTGGATTCAAAGCGCTAGAAAAAGTCAGGATTGGCTTTTATTTTGCAGATTTTCATCATTGTTTGCCAGATTTATGAGGGTTTGAAGATTTCCCAGATCTAGGAGTTGTGAAGCTTTTGGTGCTTTTTCAAGTAGATCGGACCTCGCCATCAGATCCAGGGTGTCCAAGAGATGAAAAATGACATATAACTTGCCTATATTTGGCGTCAGCTGTTCGTAAGGAAAAAAAAATTACCCAGCAGGTCATACGGCCCGCCAGGTATAGGGTACGATATTTTGCAGAATAAAAAAATAAAAAATTTATTATGTTCTACAAAATTTATTTATTCATATTCATCAGGGTTTATAAATTTTTGGGCGAAATTAAAATTTATGTGTTATGGATATTTATCATTATTTGTGGGGGATGAGCTCAAGTACCGCATCATTTGTTCATTCGCATTCAGCCAGTCAATACATCTAAAGTGGTTTTTTCAAATCTCCACCTTTTGGCCACTTCATGCTCCCATCAAGATCCTCCTCCTACCATCTGCTCTCTATCTCGCCTGCTTCAACCACATCACCAACCCCTTTCTATCAATCGCCAACTCATGGCCCTGTGGCCCTCGCCGATCGTCCTATTCCCTCATTACTGCTCCTTTTTTCGAAAGTGCCTTTTTCAGCACTCCTCACGCCGATTCTACTCAACCCATGGTCCTATCCCACTGGCTTCTGGGTGTGTTATAGCTTACTCTAGGGTGCCAATGCATGCCAGCCAATTGGCTCATGACCCCACCACCCTCCTGGTGGCGGGCCTTTTCTTTTTCTTCTTTTTTTTTTTGCCCAACTCCACCCCTGGTCATATGGAAGACCAAGGGCCAGACCAAAAGGAGCTACTTTTTTGCACCTTTTTAGCCTATAAAGATCCTAATTTGCCCTCATACAGGCCTTTTTTTCATTTCATCATGTAACTTTTGATCCCGGAGGCAAATTTTTTGAAACAAGATATCACCGGAAAGCTAGCAAGCCCAATTTTCTAATGGTGTCATTTTTTCTCAAAAAAAATTCTGTTTGGTGGGATTTTTTAAGAGTTGAAGTCAGATGTTCAGATTTCATTTTGGAGGGCATATCTTTTGACTTGGTGATCCTTTTTTCGCCATTCTTGCGGTGTTGGAAAGCTGGTTTAGTCCTGTACATAGATCTAAGGTCTTTTTATTTTTTGTTTATGCATGTTTGAATTCTCTCCTTTTACAATCGTTGGGTTATTGTAATAAATGAACTAAGATAAAGTTCCATTAAGGGGGTTTCTTGCATAATAATCTGATTAGAGTGTACATGCACTTTGATCTCCATCTTGATTTGTTGACAACTCACATGGGTTATATCTGGTTTCTTAGTTTCTTTTGGCCCATCTTGCTCTAGATTGACACATATCAAATTCACATCGGTTCACACTTTAGATTGGGATTTTATGGTTATTGATCCGCATTGGTTCAGATCCTTCTCAGTTTGAGGGCCATGTTTTTATGGTTAATGTTCCAGAGTCTTTATGGTACTTGTTCCCATGGAAGATTTTCAGTCTTAGTTTGGCATTGGTATCGAGATACACGATTTCTAGATTATGTCATCATTTCATCTACTGTTGCTTCACAGATTCTAGGGTTGTTCCAGTTTGTGAGTTTTCTAGTGTTCTGTGGCATTGGGTATGTTGTCGCATTATTAATATGATTATGCTTTGGTTTATTGTAGATAGAAGTATCTTTCCTTGCTTGTCAGATTACGGTTCCAGTGTTACTCCATAGTGTTCTTCTAGTGCTTCTTTGCAGCATTCATCTCATTGTAGGGGGGGTTTTGTCCCACTAGGTTTTCCTTCTCTATCTCATTATTGCATTTGTACATGGGTACCTCATCAGGCCTTGTTGTCAAAACCCATTCATGCTTTCTTGCATTCATCTTAGTTTTAGGTGCATGCTTTGTTAGTCTCCCTAAGTTGCACTTATGGGGGGGTGTTAGTGTAATTAATATTTAATTACACTTGCATAACTTTACTTAGGTGATATTTTAATTCCTTGGTTAATTATTCTCATCCTTATCTTGTTGAGCTATCTTGTTGCTCAAGATAAGATTAGGGTTATGCATACTTTGTTTTTATAAAGAAAATCATCTCATGTAATTATGAATTCCTGAATAATAATATTTTGCACATATTTTTGCAATAGCTTTGCTTTTTCTGATTTTCTCTTCTGTGGAAGGTTTTTTGGTTTGCATGTCTGATCTTGGTTTCTAATAGCCCAAGGTGGCGAATTATTCCCAATAGGGATTTTTTTTCAAAATTTTCAAAGTTTTGGGATTGATTGTGATGATTTTTGTCTTGTATGATGTGGATCTAAGATGCCAATGTAGAATTTCAAAAAAAAATAATGATTTTAGATACCAAAAATGCAACCTATATGTACTTTTTGTTAATGCAAAATTTGAAACCTACCATGCAAGGTCAATGCAAGATAGATCTAGGGTAAGGATGGACTCCTAATTAGAAAATATAATGTTCTAAGGTCATGTTCACCAAAATGTAAACAAAGATTTTGGCACCCAAGGTCTTTCTTGCACTTCTAGGGATTTTCACCTAAAAGGAGAAATATGGGCCAAAATGCAATGTAAACACTCAAAATTAATGCAAGAATGGATGGAATATGTCTAAATGCAATGATCTAAATGTAATAAACTGATAAAAGAGATGGATTATTAATGCAAAACTATTGAAATGTAGGATGTTTGAAAACACATCATGATATGCAAACATGTGATAAATGATTAGAAATGCAAACAAAACTAGACAGAAAGTTATGAAACAAAATGTGTGCACCTAGAGGCTGAAAAAGGATGGAATGAAGATCTGGAATCTTGATAAAACTGATGCAGAAGCCAACCAAGATACTTGTGCCAATCTGGGCGACTTAGTCCTAGATCTAGAAAAACTGCTATGGAGCCCGTTTCGGCCAAATGGGTATCCAAATCTATAGAAACCTCTAAAAATAGGTTTAGTGGAACTAATTCACTACTATTGGTGACTTAGTCCACTTCTGAATTTGTAAAAATCTAAAAGTGGAAACAGAAGCCCTTGGTCTACACTTCGATTCCTAACTAGTATCTGGTTCTGAAACTCTAATTTTCGAGCCTGAAAGTGACTTTTAGTGGATATTTTAGCTTTGCAAACAATGAGAAGTCTTCAAAAACTTTTCAACTTGATCTTTAATGATTTCCAATTCTTCAAGATACCTAAATCTGCAAACACACAAGGAAAGAGAAAGAAATGTTGGATGTTAAGGCATGGGGGTTTGCCTTAGTCAAACCCCTTTTTAGGTAATTAGACCAAAATGAAGAAAAAATGTAATGAAGCGTGAAACAATGGATTTAGAGACTTTCCATGATGAGAGATATTGGATTTCTACAGCAAAAGATGAAGGACTTGAGATGATATTTGATATCTAATAGTTTGATTATCTGGATCCCCTGCTGGCTCTATTATTGGTCGTGAAGGAAAAATAAACTTAAATTCCTTTTTTTCCCGCCTGAACCTTGAAAATAGCCCAAATGGGACTAAGTCACCAAGTTGGGTGACTTAGTCCCACTTGGATGGGACTAAGTCACCCAGATGGGCGACTTGGTCCCAAAGGGGGTATTTTTCTAGCTAGGTTGTCGGGGAGTGAAGAAATCAAGCTTCTAGGTTGTTTTAGTCAGGTCTTTGACCAAATTAAGCCTTGGGATGCACAATATGGGGCCATAGGGGCCTATTAATGATGATGAAAATGGTAATTAGGGCTAGGGACACAAATTTGAATATGAAAGTGTGATTAAATACACTTTACATCATTAAAATGAGGTCCACATAGCCTAGAAAGGCAAAACATCTAATGTGAATTTGTAAGACACATTACAACAATAGATTAGAATTAGGTTTAATCTACAAGCCTTCTAGATTGATGTGATAATGAAATTAAATATATTTTAAAAGATTGAATTAGGGGAAAAGAGGTCCATTAGTCTAGAAATGTGTGAAAATATTTTACAACACCTTTACAAGACATCGTTAGATGCATTTGCAAGGTTCCAAGACCTAATGTGGACTAAATCAAGGCCTCATTAAGTCCAATTTTTCATTAATTATTGCCATATCAAGCAAGCAAAAGGGGATACTTTTTCTGTGTCCACATAAGATAATTTGAACTAGTAATTTTTGAGATTTTATGTGTTGATTATAAATATTATTTTAAAAAATCTTGTTTTCTAATAATTTCTTATTGACTTTTTTTTATACTTTGTAAATTTTTTAATGAGTGATATTCTATAACACATTTTTTTAAGAAATAAGCTAAATTTAGAATCTTAAAATTAGATCACTAACACTAATATCTATTGCATTCATATTTTTTTATAATTTTTTGTTACACATTATATTTATTATTAACTTTTAATTTCTAGATTAATTATCCAAATTATTTTTTTGTTGAAACAAGGAGATCACTACATAGTGCACATATATTTTTTAGAATATTTTCTACCCTTTTTATTTTTCCATGTGCATCAAACATAGACCTTTATGCTTGATAAAAATCTTATGTTCACTAGAAAATAGAAAATAAATAAATTATTCAATAAAATATATTAGAAATTATAATTTTTAGAAAGCTCACCACAAGATTTATATTCCTATAAAGTCTCATGTGATGGTGACTCTATAAATAGTTTAACCCTTGATTCATTCAAAGGTATATGTTCATTAGAAGTTGTTTTATCATTTTTGGCACCTTGGACTCGTTTTTTCCTATCCCAATATTGGTACACACACTATGGGATCACCACCACCTCATTAATATAGAAGATTATTATCAATATGATAAAAATATTAGGGTTATATCAATGACCAAGTTCTTTAGCACCTATTATCTTAGAAAATTAAGTGGATTTAAAAGGTGGGTCTTGATTAGGTATGGAAAAAACATCAGTAGGATTAGAAATGAGCCCATGACATTAGCACTAAGTCTACACAATTTATGTTAAAATTGTATGGAAGGGGGTTGATATATATTTTTTATTCTTTGGTTAGGAGGGGCCACATATTTGTTACTTCAATCATTAACACCCATGACTTGGATGATGTTAAATTCAATAGGATCCTATATTATATTTCTTAGGTTCATGCACCTCTCAATATAATGACTAGGGACATGATGATATTGGTAGAGAGTTGTAAGGTCATAGATTTTAGGTGAATATTGGTGTCTAAATGTCAAATAGGAGGATGTTGAATGAGTTTTTTGGATTAAATTTTTTGGAGGCTAACATGGAAGGGATAAACTAATTTAATGAATAGATGGGTGGATTATGGCTATAAGAACACTACTATTATAGAGAAATAAGGTGAAACTATAGTCTCGACTTGGCACACAACAAATTCGGATTAATTTTTTGAAGAAAATAATTTATTGTGAGTTATTTATTTAGAAGAATATGATGTAGAGAGTGTTGGTAGGGAAGCCAAAGGAGTTACCTCAGACTAGTTGACTATTTTCTCATAGTCACTAAGAGCAATGAATAATTATGGAAATGAAGAGTATTTCATTAAAACAAAATTATCTTAAATATTTTTGGTAAGATTTCCAATAAACACCCTTTGGAAATATGAATTCAAAAGTGGGTATGAGATTTGAGAAATGAGAGATTAATACCAAAGGATGAAGTTAGTAATTGTTCATTAGGACCTTGTCAATAATGAACAATGCATATGAAACTATCCTAGAAGCCAATATTGACCTATAAATATTGCAAGAATAATTCAATAAGATCATCAAAGGATTAAATTAACTAGTTGGGAAGAAATAAAAATTAATCCAATTTTGTATCCTTAAAACATAAAGGAATAACTTAGCCAAGAGCTTCTCATCAAAGAAGATCCCATTACAAGTACCTATGAAGGTAGAAACAAAGATTTGGGAATTCAATACAAGTAGCTATGAACATAAAGACATAGATTTGTGGGTACTCTTTTCCATAGTATTTATTAAAGTGGGTGACCATAAAATAAGGTTGAAGTGTAGTAGATAGAATCACTAAAGAAAGAGGGTTACATCTAAATTGAATATTGGTTAATGGCTAAGAAGATGGAAAAACATTAGCCAACTACTTTTGGATAGTCCACATATTTTATATTAATTTATTAATGGAAACATAGTTCATTGTGGGGAGCTAAAATAAGTTTAGTATTAATAAAAGTAGTGAAAAAGGTTGTGAACATATGATTTGGAAAAAATTAAAGATATAAATATCATAAATTAGTGTAGACACTTAAAATTGTCCTGAATAACATTACACACTTGAATCTGGTTACTAACATCATTTCATCCTAAAATTCATCTCTTTTTTTACTATTTAATTAAATGATCCTAGTTGTTTAATTAAATGTATCATTATCATCTATTAATCTAATTAATTTGATTAGGTCAATTCACCCCCTTTCACACTAACATTTCATGTTGTTTAATTAGATGATGCAAGTTATTTAATTTAAACCCCCTTATGTCCTCTCATTTAATTAAATAATCTAAATTATTGAATTAAATGTCACTTGATCCCTTTTAATTAAATAAATTAATTATTTAATGATAATCCTAAATTCACTCAACTTGCACAATTAAAACTTTGTTTTAGTTAACTAATTACTAATGTTCCCTCACCCATCCACTTGCATAAGAATATTCCCTTGGAATATTCTCCCATTGAGCTCCAAAAAGGGAATATTCTTTTCTAACAAACTTTCTAACAACTTTGAAAGTGTGTTTGTTTGAATCATTGTGGGCCATTTATTGACTCTTTGATCCATGTGATCTTGCATTCTCATCCATTGATGAGAATCCTTGATCCATGTCTTCACCTCTGATTGCATCCCACTCATTGATTGATCAATTTGATAATAACCCTTGAATCACCATTTTCTCATATAAATACCTCACATTTTGGAGAGAAATGGATCCACTTCCATCAATAAAATATATGTTGCACATTTGAATACTATATTTATTCATC